>JBBPCW010000147.1:6097300-6116812 GCA_037974425.1 Phenacogrammus interruptus | reverse complement strand
GTTACTGGATCTCCATTGTGTAAAAACATATATAAATATATTAATGCTGGGCAATGCTTACCACTATTAATTGCATAGTTTACTGTGATTAATCATAAAAAATCGCATTGTTATATTAAAAATGAAATAATTATTTCAAAAGTAGTGTTTTGGGCACTTTTATTTGTAAACTACTGGTATATGAACAAAAGTGTAATAACATTTGGTTTGCAAACACTTTAAACAAAGAAGGAGATTTTCAAACCGCAGTGTTCCCTTTAACACAGTCACAGTCATCTGCAGCTCAAATATTTCTATAAATCTCAACTTAAACCTTAATGTAATAAAACAAAATATAAAACCAAAGTTATTTGACACTGCAGGGCTTACACATTTTATCTAGTTTGTTAAAAAAACAAGTTGAGAGTCCAGAGCATGGGGGACGGAACCATTATAGCAGCTGCAAAGGGGGACCAGCTTCATATGAAAGTCTACTGTATGTATACGAAAGCAGTGTGTAAAAGTCATTTTACATTATAATCCTTAAAATAGTTCAAATAGTTTGCACCAAGATGTTGTGTTTATAATTCGTGTTGTTTGCCATGTATTTTTTCCAGTAAGGCAGTAGCAGGGGTTTGGAGTGGACCATCATAGGTACTCTGAAATCTTTTCTCAGCCACTCATCCAAATACTGTCAACTGCACACCAATGAGTCACAGAAAGATCCAGATTCTTAATAACATACCATAACTTCCATCAACAATAAACACAACTCCGACATATATTTATGTACTTTTCATTCATGATGTCGTTCAACCATGCTAACTTTACAACCTCTAAAATGAAACATTCATAATCTTAATCATAAAATTTCATAATCGTAAAATCTTATATAAAATTTAAAAGGTTAGCATTAGATGGTGGAGGGTGGAATATGTCTTATGAGCTCTTTGAGATATAAGAATAGTGAGTAAACAAGCAAATTCCATTGTCATAATTGTAAGAAAATATTTTCTTATAAGTCATATTGTTGGGTCCTTTAATATCATTATTATGTTCCTGAATTTGATCACATTACGCAATAAAAGTAATTTCACCTAAATTTCAGACAGTAAAGGCTTCTGTATTGGAGCGGAAAGTGACTTTGTGCCAAGGCTCAAAGAGAACAATAAATAACAGTCGTGAACGTTGTGTGTGTAAGTGTTTGTTTAGCAGTAATAATTGCAGGGGCTTCGATGTGGCTTTGCACGCTGAGCTCTTTTAGACGTCCCTCACAGACATAAGCAGAAAGCAACATGAAATACACTCGAGTTTATACCCACTGTTTGTTTTTCTTGCCCGTTCTCACTCACTCTTTCTCTTGCTTCCTGCCCTCCGGGAGGTTGCTGACGTTTGTCACACTCATCATCATAATCAGCTCTCGGAGTTAATGAGGGCAAAGATTGAGGTTGGGAGCGGCCTCTGTGTGAAAAAATTCCAGGTCACTGGTCTCGGTGGATGCCATATGTGTGTGTGTGAGTGTGTGAGTGTGTATGTATGTGCGAATATACATCCTGTGCAGTGTCCTGAGAGGGTGCCACAGTGACGTGGAAAGCAAACGTAAAGGGAAACGTGTGTTAGGTGCTTTGGGATTGCCGTGACGTTGGATTAGATGGTACAATAGGTGGGATGTTTTGCATTCTGTCCAGTTATAGACCCCACTGTAATAGGTTCTAATCAGCTATGCTTTTGTCCACCCTGATTAGCGTTATATCAGCACGGGCAGAACAAGCATTCCTGATCACAAACAGAATTAGCCAAACAGTGGAGCCTGATGTTAATACCCAAATCAAATAAAACTCTCCTGACATTTTGTGAGTTTTCCCACAAATCACAAGTATTCTAAAGTCTGAAATGTCATTTGCACTCGTAAAAGTGTGTTATTACTGTTTTGAAGAGTATTAGTCTTGTTAAAGGGCAACTGCAACACTTTGGCAAATAACTGTGTGTTTTGCTACTTTGACAAGGAGCTACAATTAGGTTCAGAATGAATGGATCTTTCAGTGAAGCCTAATTTCACAGCCAAGGGCAATAATGGCCCCCAAAAAAGAAGCATAAAGCTTTCACTACAGAGGCCGAGAGTGTACTTGAGTTATGCGTCTACAGACTTTCTTTTCTGGTCTGATTATTTTCATTGTTCATTTTATGCAGAAAGTTGCATTTATTAGCTGGAGCCAGTTAGTACTGTCTTTCCTTACAAAATATTCTTATCGAAATAAAACGCTTGTGTTTAAAGGTATTTTTATTGTACAGCAGACGTGTGAAATGAGAGGTGCTTTGCCAAAATGAAAGAACTGTACATTTATCACAATTGACACTATTTTACTAAGGCCTGTGCATGAGTCTCTGCTCTGATGACATTTTGTTTCATTCTTCATTACATGTGGAAAATGTGTTGCTCAAATAGAAAACATTTAGACTGAAATAACAGTTCACTTAAAAGAATTTGTAAAAACATTTTTAACAGATCATGATGATACTATGTTTCTGGTTAAGAAATAAGTCTATCGGTATATAAAAATGATTTTATGTCACTTTTTAGGAGCTACGTTTTTAGTTTTAGATTAATTTCATATACGGTTAATTTCTTGCATTTCATAAATTATTTTGGTCATGCATTTGTAAACATGTTGTCAAATGTCTTCTTCAAAGTAAAGCAAACAGAAATATGGCATCTGTGCCAGTAAAAGAAGATGCAATCTTCACTGAGGCTCATAACTGCAGTTCCTAGTATTTTTACATTTATATACTACTAGCTTTCTGATGGTCATTTAACTGATATCATGGTTCTCATAAAACTAAAATGTCCACTGTATCTGAGAAACCAACTCCCACGTATAAACACTCTAACACAATATAACATTTACTAATATAGTGCTCTTTGTACTTCAGTTTTACTAGAAAGATCTACTCACTTGTCTGATATATACACAGGAATAATGCCAGCATGGTTATGGCACCACTAAAGGAATAAACATGGACCCCAAATGGCTGATGAGCCAGGATAAGATAATAATGTCTGAATTTTGTTTCTTTAGCTCAGCGCTTGAACTATGAGGCTACCTAACAAGTAACAAGCTTCTGTTTGTTAGCTACATTAAGCTTGACACCAAATGTGCATTGGTGTTAATGTAGAAATATTCCACAAGATACCTTTAAGGATCAGTAGCCTTGTAGCTTAAGTACAAATCTATACAAGTAAAGTACAGACACCAAGCATGCACTGGAGTTACAAGGCTTATGTAGATATCAATGAATTTTATAAAATTTTATAAAATATCTTTCTACTTGCTAATTACATGAACCTTGTAGCTCCAGTTCAGACATAAAGAATCAAACTTTACACCCTAAACAGTCACAGAGTTATGAGGCTAATGAAGCGAGCAAGATTTCCAAAGACAATTTCCTGTTAGCTTCATTAGCATCAAAGTGCTCCAGTGTAAAAAGCAAATTTTAATGCCTTGGCTGTTTTTTTGCATTTGAGAAAAATGGCGTAAATGTGTTTTATTGCTGAACTATGCCATCAATTGTTTTATGAACACTGGTCTTAAAATGTGCACACGTCTGTATGTTGTGGAGAAGCCTGCGTGTGTGTTCAAGCAGTAGTGCTGCAGCAGTGTGTGCCAGTTCCCTGTAGTGTAGGGACAGGAGGCCCTGGCTGAGTGGCAGTAACAGCGTCTCTCGTTCCAGCCTGCCCCATCTCTCACTGCATTGGCTGCAGCTCTGACGCAGATAGCCCCCCTCCCTCTCTCCCTCCATTCCTCCATCCCTCCCTCCCCCGCTCCCTTTTTTCATCCTTTTTTTTTCTCCCTCACTGGCTTAGATGGGTTTTTGATTCATGTGCTTTCTGCAGTTCCTCCTACTGCAACGTTCACCTCAGCTCGTTTTGTGCCTGTTCTCTTTTTCTCTGTTTTTTCCTTTTATCTTTTTCTCTTTCATTCACCCATTTCTGCTTCTCAACTCCCTCTTAAAGGTGGTGCACAGATCTTTCTCTCTCTCATCCTCCATCAACAAACGCAACAATAATTACGATTTTGCTTAAGAGCTTTGAGCTAATTACAGGGCTTGCAAACTAAACGTACTTCTCTTTTATTCGTAAGCTATGAAACTCCATCCTGGTTTACTTTTAACGACAGTAGAGCAACTGTAGAGATTAACATTGAGAGTTGACCCCCCAGCTCTCTCATTATGGCACCTTCCGCTCATATGCTCTTTACAGCACACGCACACGCAGCACTTTAACGTTGACTCAGCGTCACTCTAATCTCCATATGCATCAGCAGTACGTCAGGCCCATTTACCCACTCACTATATTACAGCATTTCAAAAGGCTCGTTTTTATTATGAGCCTTTTTTCTTTACAATAAAAAACCCAGCTTGGCCTGTGTGTCCCTGTGGCTATGCAGTAATAGATGCACATCTGATTTGGTCAAAAATGACAGTAAATATCATCCTAAAATAAAACTGAATCAAGGAAAAAAACCAGAATGGAAGACGTTTGCACTCTGCTTACAAAGGCAATCTCTGCAGAGAAAAATTGGTCATGCATGCTGATTTTTCATTCCTATTTTATTTCATGCAATGTTATTTATTCATTTTTGGGAAAGAGAATTTTGCTTCTTTTGTGTTTTCCTTGGCTGTGTAAAAAGCAAGAGACTGAGTGCTTGACTCCGAACAGGGCATCATCGTAGTTGAAATAGTTGCTATCGGAGCTGTGAACATGAGCATAACTTCCCCGAGCCCCAAGGGACCCGTTTTTTCATAGGCCTGTCTCTGACGTCAATGCTCCGGCTGTCCTGTGGATCGTCACAGCAGACGCTGGGAGAGAAAGAGGGAGAGAATGTGTGTGTGTGTGTGTGCGCGTGCGTGTGTGTGTTCTGAGTGCGCACACAAAGACTGCAGACTGCAGTGCAAGTCTGTAACCTGCTGCAGCAGCACAGTGTAGGGAGGAGTTCACAAAAAGATGCATTAGGGTACAGCTGTGTGTGGGGTGTGTGCATCCAGGTCTAAATGCACTTAATTTACTTGATTTAATCACGTGTATTATTTCGACATTCGTTGAAACCTCACGTCAACACAATTAATGCTTAACGTGAGAAAAATCGAAGTCAAAGGGTGATGATGTGATGCCCTGATGTGCGCATTTCAAGTGAAAAATGACGTATGAGTTTTAAAAAAGTACATGCTTTTCTATTTTTTTCTTTGGGAAATCTCATGGTCTGACGCCTGTTGCTTTCCAGACGCAGCACCACAAAGAATTCTCTAATGACCACTGAGACAGTTCAAATAATCTGCATTCATCAGAAATGTAAGCTGTAGTAGCACTGATGGCTTGCATTGCGTCCTTGCAGCTGGACAAGGAGAGCCATCATTTATCAAAGGCCTTCTCTATCGTTGTTCTGTGCCTCTGCGTCAATCTACAAGCAGTTACATTGTTCCAGCTCCTAAACAGTATCTTAAAGGTAACTTTAAATCATTTAGAAAAGTCACTTTTGGCATTGAAAGTACCTTTAAGGCTTTTTGCATTGCAAAATTCAATCAAGTTGTCCCCTTTGGCAATCAGGCCCTAACCTCAAAATGGTGTTAAATATTCAACATATACATGAAATATTTTATCTTTAAATGGATTGTATAAACCTAAAACTGTTTTGTACCACTCTGTATTTAATCGCAGCATAATCAGCTATAGTTTCAAAAGCTGTTATCATCAGATGTATTCATACTATGATTCTCAGCTGCCAATAGCTTTGTTCAGTGATGTTGTCAGTCAAGACACTGCAGATTACTATGTTTATGAGTCAGTGATAAAATGAGGGGACATGATGCCACCAAGAGGTTATGAGCTCTTAAGCTTAGGAACATTAGCACAGGCTAAAGACCCATCAGTGTCAAGGCAATTAATGTGTTCAGGCCTGGATGATGTATGTAAAATATGGATAAAATGGATAAATATGTATAAATAGGGATATTACACATCAGAATATTGTAACACAGATATCACAATTACATGCTGTGTCATGTTGTTACTCTCTGAACAGATATACTCAATGATCTTGATACCATACAGTTCATCTCTTTGTCCATAATAAATAAGAGATGGCTTTGCTGTGTGAAAACAGCATTTTTATGTGCAGAATTTCAGAAATACTCAACTCTAATAATGACAGATGTGCCCTACCCAGCATGCTGTCACGTGATTTTTTATTGACAAAAAGAAAATCTAATTAGTGAAACAAATAATGGTGTGTAGGGTCTTTGATGAACTGTAACATCCATGCTTTACATGAACAATAGTGCATGCATTGTGTGTCATTATTTGGATTCATTTAAGGAGAGCGATAATGTGCTTGAATAATAATAATAATAATAATAATAATAATAATAATAATAATAATGAAAAGTACAAATAATAGCAGTAAACATTTCGTGACATTCCCTTCTGGAACAGGACCGGGATCAGTCTTGGTTTCTCAGCCATCCACTTTCTTTTTTTTCCGAGCAAATAAAGATTACTAATGCTTACTTCACTGCTAACACAAGCACACAGGCAAAGCGATAGTTATTGCATTATAAATGACTTCCATATGTTTCTGCTTTCCATCCCTCAACTCAGCTCAATTCTGCGCTCCTGCAGGGCCGAGTTACTCCCCTGTTCCTGCACACCTGATTCAGGTTTTATTTACAAGATTCTAAATATTAGAATATAGGCTTAAGGCTAAAGCCTAACATTACCTGTTGTAACCCTTTAATGCTAGACATCCAGAAACATGGAAAGACATCCATGGAAAGTTATATTAAAAATAATGCATTGTTAAGAAAAAACTTATTGTTAGAAAACAATAAGGACCAGTATATTTAAATCGACTTTCATTTGACATTTATCATTGACCATCACAGTGAAAATGTAAAAATCTAGGCTACTGTTTAAATGGACAGTGCACATTACAGGAAGTCTTCTGAAATTGTGTTTTGCGTATCATGGTTTTTCTGTTTTGTGAAGAGTTCAGATGAAGAGTTACAGGAATTTAAATGAGTTACAGGTGCATCATTATGGAAGGTCCCGCAGCTCAATGGCCCGTTACAATATCAGGTTTCTGATTTTTCATCAGGTTTGGGTTAGGCTTGATTTATTTGTAATGAGTAATTTTTTAAGGAGCAGATTTCAAAGATTTCATGCATTCTCTGTGTTGGATGTTTCACTTGTTTGTTGAGTTCGCCCAAAATGTGTTAAGCATTTTATGTACTGGCAGCAGAAGTGAGAGGAACTTTAGTGCAGCAGGGCTAACAGTTGGAGTGTAGATATTGATTTCTCTCTCAAGTGATAACAAACTCTGTAGTGTAAAACAGATGTGTCAAGTCTATCCCAGCTTATCACAGCAGGACATTTCATTCACTCAATACATTTAGTAACTAAATATAAAGCTATTTTATTTTATAAGCTATATTTTACATTAATGTGTTAGATAGTGTTTGCTTTGCCTGTCTTCTCTCAGTTGTGAGATAAAGAAGTAGCAATACCTTCAGAGGAGGGAGGTCTGTGTGTTGTTTAATTTTTATCATACTTCCAAATAAATGTTACTTGTATTTTAAGTAAGAAGTACTCAACGTAAACCAGTGCTTAAATAGTTCACATCTGTTCTTCAAACCTATAAAGTTCGACTCAACTCAACATCTGCTTGTAACTGAGACGGCCCTGAGCCTGGACTGTGGACTGATCACTGCTGGAAGTTCATGTGTGTTGCTCTGAGTGCTGCTCCTGCGAGCCGCTACACCTGACGCTCGTTAAGGCTGCAGCTGATTGGCTCCCGTTGAAAAGGGACAGATTTGGGGAACAACGGTGCTCGTGCTCAGGTGCCTGTTGCCATACAATTTGGCTTTGTTCCTTAGTATTTCTTTTCTTAATTAAACTCTTTAATTATTTTTGCTATCTCCCATGTCCTCCGTTAGAGTTATTTTTCTCACGATCCTGAGCCGATCGGAACAGTAACCAAGTTACTGCTAACCAAGTTACACGCCTTAATAAGCCCTGTCAAAAAATGTCAGCAGTTGATAAACAAGAAAAAACAGTTAAGAGGGTATGTGCTCTATGTTTTTTTTATATATAGGAAAAGACGTATAAGAGATATGTGAGAGGACCAGTTAGTCACCAAGGTGCTCTTTGAAGTGGTGGGTCTTCAGATGACGCTTGAAGACAGCGAAGAGGGAGTTTGTCCTACCACAGGAGGGCCAAGACTGAAAACAGTCTAGATGCATGTCTTCCCCTTCTTTTGAACAACGAAGGTCCAAGACGAGCAGTGGTGATAAATAAGGAGGTTCTTGAAGGCGAGAGTTAAGGTATTGATATTAATTCGAGCGGCAACAGGGAGTTCCGTAGTACAGGCATGGTGTGTGTGAATTTATGAACATTGCAGCTGCTTTCTGAATCAGCTGAAGGGGTTTTGTTACCTTCAGTGGAAGTCCATCCAGTAGAGAGTTGCAGTAGTCCATTTTGGAGATGATCAGAGACTGGACAAGTAACTGTGTGGCTTCAGTGGTGAGAAAGGGTTGGATTCTTCTGATGTTGTAGAGAATGCATCTGCATGTCCTGGAGAAGCGGTCAGCATGCAATGAGAATGTCAGTTCTTCATCTAGCATGACACCAAGATTTCTTACCTTCTTTGAGGGGACCATAACTGTGTTCTCAAAAAAAAGTCCTTTGATAAAAAGGAGCTCAGGTATTCCGGAAGAGCCAGTTTAAGTGATTTGGGCATCTGGGTGTCTCCCTATAAACAGTAATTGGGAGTAGCACATGGAGCAGAGTCAGGACATACTGAGCGGACTATGTTTCTTGATTTGCCAGGGAATTCCCTCCCAGGAGGAGCTGGTACTCTGGGCTGCCCTCCTCAGCCAGCAACCATTGTAACCTGGTCCCAGATAAACAACAGAAAATGACGGAATGAGTGGTCTGATCCGGCAACGTATAGGTAAAATTATGTTGTTGGTGCTGACAGAATGATGATCCTCTCAACAAATGGCATTTATTTTATTCTGTTATTTCAAACAGTGAGCAAACTTTGAGAAACTCTGCTTGTGAGGGTGACTGCTGTGGCACCAGTGATTCAGCAGCTATCTGCATTTTAATCTACTCACATAACAGCCTACTGCATTACTGGGACAAGAGCGAAATTGATCAAAATTGATAGAGGACTACAGTTACTATGCAAGTGAGGACAGATCAATTGATAGTGTAAGTGAGGACATATCAATCTTTTGCATAATCATTTTTAAAACTCTCAAAAGTAATTATACTAGAGTACGTTTTTTTAAGAGTAAATAAACAAACACTCTGGAAATATGCAGAAAGCAAAAGTGAGTTAGCTGAGAGAAAACGAAGCAAATAAACAAATGTGCCTTAATGTCTTTAACCTTGTGAATTGTGTTTCAGCAGTTGTTTTAGCTACAGAAAACCCAGTGTTAGAGGTCAGACCGAACGGCCTCTTGTGAAATAGGCAGGTGTAATTCAGTTCAGTATGAAATAATTTCAGGGGACTGAATAAATGCTTTGTTTGCAGAATCTGGCCATGATTAGAGATCTCGGCAGCTGCCACATCCTAATGCACGTTGCTCCATTTTCTTCACTGGTCAGAACCTGGCATTTCACCGGTGTTTAGAGGAGTAAGGTTTGGTCGTAATAGGCGCATGGCTTTGCGAAACCTAAACAGCGGAAGATGACATCATAACCACCGCCTTGCCAGCGTATCCTCATTACGAGGCTCCACACAGGGCACTGAATAACAGGAGAGGGAGGGATATGACATAAAAGGGGAAAATGACATAAATGGCTCTTTTATGTCACACTCAACAAAGGCTTGGCTGACATTTTCTGTTTTACATTTTCTTAATGCATCAGTGCCGAGCGGTGGTAGGTTCCCACCCACATCACTCCTGCTCCGCTCTGATGTGGTGGCTCAGTTTGTAATAGAGAAGTTTCCTCCACACATGATTATTACCCTGTCATTTTCTTTGCAGCAACACTGCAGTACATGTGTATTGACAGTGTGGTTATGTGGCAGAGGCAATGAGGTGCTGAAATAAAAAGATTGATTTGGCTCAAGTTTACTTTATTTGCAATTTAGCATCCGTCCTGCTAGGAAGAATTTGTTGCAAGCATATTGGTGCTGGACTTTGAAGGATGCATGAGTCATAATCTATACCTCTCCTTTACCAACAGCTACATAATATATACATATATACATAAAAAGTACACTATAAATCTACACTACATTTATGTTATATACATATAAGCTTTAATTATTTTTTAGACAAATCCATTTTCACATCATCAAACACTATTGCATTAAATATGCATCAATTACTTTTTAACACTGTAACTGTGACTATTACAATTAACCCTACCTGTGAGTTAAGTTGTAACTTTACCGCTTTCAACTGAATTAGTTTGCAAATTGTATGTGGTTGAAACAAAGCCGTTTGCTCATTATATAAATGATGAATATCAGTTTTGCTTTTAATAATTTTATTGAGTAAGAAAAAAAATTGCGTTAGGTTGTGCCCCGCCCTCTCATAAATATTGGAAATAATCTTACAGTGCAGTAAGAGAGAGCAGTAAGCAAAGAGCAAAACTAAACCACTAAATATTTCTCATGTGTAAAAGCTAAGACAATCTGAGAAAATAAATGCACAGAATGCATTAATAATAAAGGAAAAATATATAAAGATAAAGGTGAAAACCTTAAAAATCACAGGTTATTTTTTCACAAAATGTAAATTCCAGTTTTACTCTTGTCATCCAGGCAAGAGAAAATTAAACTGAGAAGAAAGCAAAATGTATATTTTTGAGCATAGTTACTTCTTAAAATTGGTAAAATATCCAGCTGTGAAACAAATGATGTAAGGACATGAGTTGAATGAGTTGATTTGATGTGGCTTTTCCACAGAAGATACATCTGCTATCCAAGGACTGTCGCCTTAATCTTTCTGTAATTCAGTTCTGAAGGACACTTCCTGAGCCTGAATCCCTTCTGCTAAAGGGGGATTCCACACCAACTGGGTTTAAGTGAACTTTCTGATCCGTTTTAATTAATCAAGTTAAATGTTATTAGTCTCATGTCTCTTTAGCACTTACAAACTGACAAAAAAGAATAACACACACACACACACACACACACACACACACACACACACACACACACACACACACACACACACACACACACAGACCGAGCTCGCGTTCCAAGACTGAACTTTTCGTTAAGTGCCTCTCCGATGGGTGGATAGATCCACAAAACGAAGAAACACTTTGCAGTCGATGCATTTATCCACTGACTCCGGACTCAGATGTGCCTACCAGTCGAAGAAATATTTCAGCTTTTTGGAAACTGTGTGGGGCCCCAAAGACGTCAATGGGACGTCAAAATGATACAGGAAATCCTTTGAATAAACCTCAGAGTTAAAAAAGACCCGTGGAACAGAAACCAAACCCCTGTGATAATTACAAAGGACTGCACGGCAAACTGCAGCGTGTTTAAACAACCAACTGAAAGACCTAGCGCAAGCAGAAGCAGATTAATAACACCACATGAGTCTGCAAATCCATGAGCCACATTGGCGAACCACAGTTTACACACAGTTTACTTAATCAGTCTGTAATCACCAACTGCATAAAAACTTATAGTTGACTATAGTTGACATATAGTTGACAAAACTATAGTTTTAATTCCTTGTATGTGCTCGCTCACATACTTGGCGAATAAAAGCGATTCTGATTCTGATTCTGATTCTGACATATAGCTTACCTGTGCTAGATAGATATTTGCTGTACATATGTATGTATATACACATACACACACCTATAAGTGATTAAACCCCCCTGCCTAATATTTAGTGGCTCCTTGAGCCACAAAAACAGCTCTGCGCAGCAAAACAGGTATGAATGTGTGGTATCTTGAACCAAAACATTAGCTGCAGATCCTTTTAGGTCCTATAAGTCCTCCATGGATTGGGTTAGTTTCTCCAGCAGATCCTACAGAGGCTCGATTGAATTGAGATCAGGAGAATCCAGAGGCCAAGTCAACACCTTGAACTCTTTGACATGTTGCTCAAACTATTTTTGCAGTGTGGCAGGAGGCATTATCCTGCAGAAAGAGCTGACCGGGATTATGGAATACTGCTACCATGAAGGGGTGAACTTGGTCTGCAGCAGTCTGTCCCAGCAGAACATTGCCCAGAGCATCACACTGCCTCCCCTCACCTACCTTCTTCCTATAGTGTATTCTGATGACATCACTATTACACTTCCCCAAGTAAGGCACACACACTCAGCCGTCCACATGATGAAAAAGAAAATGTGATTCATAAGAGCAGTCTATCTAATTACATTGCTGCATTGTCCAGTTCTCTCACGTGCCCCGGAGTTGCTTTCAGTGGTGGACAGAGGTCAGCATGGGCACTCTGACCAGTGTGTGACTATGCAGGCCCATATTCATTCAACTTAAAAAAAAAACAGATTATTGTTTTAACCACTTATTAGAAGTTGAAATTAACTTACATTGCAAATTAACCAAGACAATATACTTTTTTAGGTTAAAATGTTTAATCACTGATTGGTGTGTGTGCACATCTATACAGTAGATCCCTGTATTCTACTATACAGTAGAATTGTGAAAAAGTGTGAATTTTTGATGTGGTACCATGAGGTGCTGGTGGTCTAATGGGTAGGATACTTGCCACTGGACCAAGAGGTCATGGGTTTCAACCCTTAGTATACCACCACTGGGTTCATGAGCAAGACTGTTAACCCCAAGGTGCTCCAGGGAGACTGTCCCCTGTAGTTAGGGAATGGAAGTCGCTTTGGATAAAAATATCTGCTATTTTTTAAATAGTCTATACACTAAACATGTCTGTAAATAAGCTCCCAAAACATTCATTTCATTTTAAACTCAGCTTAATTAATTGCCCTTAAAAATGTAAAGGTAAACCCGTATCTGTACTGTACAGTGTACATTAGGGATGCTCTGATCGATCGGCTGAAGATCGGAATCGGCTGATAATCACATTTTATGACTCGATCGGTACTTGTTAAACTTGGTCGGTCTTAGGAACTGATCACAATTGATGACGTCAATGTGTGAGGGCGTACACGACGAGTGGGGACATAAATGTTTTGGCGCCGCAGTCATGTCATCGCCGGTGTGGAATTACTACAGACATTCTGAAAAAACATGAACTGTACACACCAGACAGCAAGAAAGCTAAGGATATAACCATGAAAATAATGGAATTCATATCCATTGACCACCAGCCTCTCTTTATATCCATTGACCACCTGTCTTTCTATTACTTTATCTGAAAAAAGTTAATGGTGATCAGAGAGCTTACATATCAGTTATATAAACTTGAAGCATCAGAATCGGCATTGGTATCGGCCGATCACCATGACAAAAAAACGGTACTTGGTATCAGTGGCAAAAACCCTGATCGGAGCATCCCTAGTGTACATTTAACTGCTGTCTCTCACAGAGCTAGAATGTAAATACTGATGTTACCCCTGTATAGACTGTACTGTAGTTCATGCAAGCGTGTTTTCTTTGGTATAAGCAGAGTAAATACAGTAATAACTGAATTTAATTCACAGTAATAAAACTGCAGGGCTTTAAGAAGAACAAAAACAAACACACGACAGGAAACTCTTATGATGCGGCAATGCTAGACTGCATCTGCCAGAGATGCGTCACAGGGCAGCAGCCAATGCAGTAATCCCTCAGTTTTATGCGATTCAGGAGTCACGGATTCAGTCACACGCAGATTTTTTTTAAAGAACAATCATTTTACGCGGAAATCAGTAACGTGGAAAGTGCAAATAACCTCAGAGTTTCCAGCCCAGCGGTGGCAGTAATACACTTAAAAGTTGTCAAACACCATGAAAAGAAGAAGATGAAGCCTGCTGCAGTGTGCCTGCTCTGTGTATCGTCCTCCTATTTTAGTGTTTTAAACTCAAATTTTCAAGTTATCTCAGTTTATTTAGTATTAGTAAGCTGTGCCCTGTCTAAACATA
Organism: Phenacogrammus interruptus; assembly: GCA_037974425.1. Classification (NCBI taxonomy): domain Eukaryota; kingdom Metazoa; phylum Chordata; class Actinopteri; order Characiformes; family Alestidae; genus Phenacogrammus; species Phenacogrammus interruptus. The sequence continues at coordinate 6,102,741 of JBBPCW010000147.1, read as the reverse complement.
GAGAGAGTGGAGAGAGTAGAAAGTTATTTCAATGTTTCTTTTGTGTACGAGTCTTTGCATGCCCAATGCTAACTGCTAATGCTAACAGTGTTTCTCTCTCCCTCTCACACACCCGCTCACTCTCACACACACACACACACACACACACACACACACACACACACACACACACACACACACACACAGACACACAAACAAATAAACCAATATTTCCTACCTTGACCTTACCTTAACTGAGGCTCAGCACAGAGAGCTGTCTTGTTCTTTTGTGTGCAAGTCTTTGCATGCTGCTAATGCTAACCGCTAATGCTAATGTTTTTTAAGAAAAAAGATTTCTGATTATGTTTATTTACCTTTACATTTTCTGTATGGATAATGCATTAAACTGAGTTTAAAATGAAATGAAAGTGTTCTGGGAGCAGATTTGGGGGCATATTTAGGGTTTACACTACAAAAATAGGCATTTTAGGCATTTTTAACATGTATTTTCCAATATACGCAGGGGCTCTTGGAACGTAACCCTCGCATAAAGTGGGGGATTACTGTATATGCAGGGCTCTCAAGTTTAACCAAAACCTGCGTGTGAGATTTTCGGGATGTGCAGCCGAGCCGGGGGGTGGGGGGTGTTTCGGTTTGCCGATCGCGGAGCGGGGGGGTTCGGTTTGCCGAATGCTGAGCCGGGGGAGGGGGTTTTGCGAGGCAACAGGATAACAGAGAAGCACCCAATGTTGATGGTGGTGTTCAATATACAGCCTAGATTCTGCGTGACAAGTCGGAGGTGTGGCGTGTGAAGACAGTCAGATGCGTGTGTCTCACGCTCATTGCGTGAGACTTGAGAGTCTTGGTATATGGTTGCTTTGTGTTCTCTCGAGAGTACAAAAAATTTATACAGTTATATTTTATATGGAAATGTAGCTGACTTTGGGTTAATATAATAATGTTAAAACATTTGTAAATGATATTGTTGTTAATAATTTAGCACTAAAATGCATGAAAAATGATATATTGCATGGAAAAAATATTGCAAAAAATATAAGTTTGGGGGCGGCATACACGGTTCTAGATGTCTGCCAGCGTGGGACAGGGCCAATGAAGAATTTCGCCGGGCCCTGTTAAGGCCCCTGCATTGAACAGCCCGTGATTTAAATATTCATTTCTTATTGCGACATGTGCTTGCTCAAAGAATGGAACTAATGCTATGTCTGTTCTAGACGGACTGCTTAAAGCGCCACACACGTGCTGTTATCTGCAAACTGAAGACCAGCAGCACGAAATGTAAACTTGCAGCCAAGTGCACATGCAAATACTTTATGGGATTTTGAGACCACTTACAGCATGTGAATTTCTTTTATCTTTCTATTTTCCCCCCTTACTAGAATGAGATGATGACAGTGTGATTTAAAAAGATCCGTAATGAAAATAAATGAAAAGCTAAATATAAAATAAAACATATAAAATAAAATATTGACCTGTTTTGCCGTTACATATGTGCCCCCCTAAAAACACACTGGCCACACATCACACATTTTGCTGGAAATACCGTTATAGCCTAGTGGTTAGGGCTTTCGCCCTGCGATCAGAAAGTCCAGGTTCGATTCCCAAGACCTAGGCACCGCTGAGGGACCCTGAGCAAGGTAACACACATTTATGTGTTACTTGCTTAAAAGTGAACATTTGTCATATGTGAAGAGCACGAAATTCAACCTCTGCATTTAACCCATTCACCAAGTGAAGCAGGGGGCATTGCAGGAAGCAGTGCGTGGGAACAGTACCTTGCTCAGGGTACCTCAGTAGTGCCTAGCGGTCTTGGGAATCAAACCCGGACTTTCTGGTCGCAGGGCAAATGCCCTAACCACTAGGCTACTGGCTACCAGCTACCAGTAGCTTTGTTGATACGTTATCGCTAGGCCTGTGTGTGCTTGCTTTAGTCTGCTGGTAAAGATGCCACTGACCCTACTACACCTTAATCAGGCTGGACTGCAACTGAGGCCTGGACCAGCTATAATAAACAGTGAAATAAACTCTATGGACAAAAGTATAGGGACGCCAATACTTATTTCACACCAAACCCATCCAACCATGTTTTTATGGACCTTGCTTTGTGCACTGGGGTACAGTCAGGCTAGAATAGAAAACGTTCTTCCCCAAACTGTGTCTTCAAAGTTGGAAGCATAGCTTTGTCCAAAATGTCTTGGTCTGCTGAAGCATTAAAATTGCGTTTCACTGGAACCTGTACTAAATAAGAGGAATGTCCCAGTACTTTTGTCCACGTAGTGTACTTGCTTTTGCATGCATTTGTGTTGCTTATGAGGCCATTGTGCAGGGTTTAAAATCCTGAAATGTGTGGGCTTGCGGTGTAATATGCTTCAGTCGTACTGGCTTATTTTTTTTAGCACAGTCATGCTGTATTACCTCGTGTTTTAAATGCAACAAAGACCCTTGATGAAAATGCGAGAAGTAAGAAAACTCGTGCATGATTTGTCCTTAATTGAATGCATGGCATACGCACTCTCTCTCTCTCTCTCTCTCTCTCTCTCTCTCTCTCTCTCTCTCTCTCTCTCTCTCTCTCTCTCTCTCTCTCACTCACTCACTCCCTCCCCCTCCCCCATACACACACACTGACGCGTGCTGACGTAAAGAAGCGCATCAGACAGACAGACTGCCTGCAGCAGCTCGAGCTAACAGTTGATTTCTTACTTAAGGCTCCATTTAATCAGACTTCACTGGGTGTGGCGAACAGGGGCGACGCTTTCATGCCTACCGCGAGTGTTAACTCGTGCACTGGAGCGCTGCAACAAAATGCGTGCAGTTTTTGCATCTGAATGTATGGCTTTAGTAGACCTGTCGTGTCAGTTTGGAAACAATATCCCTACCATAGCACAATAGTGTGCAAAAATATCTTCTCCGTGTCGCAAAAAATGGCCCTAAGCCCAGCGCGTCTCATACAGTGTGTATCGTATTGGGGCGATTGTCAACACCGTCCTGCCTCACCACGTATAAAACCAGAGGATGGCCAGAGCTCAGAAATCACTCCCCTCGCGCCCCCAGCAGACCCCTGAGTAACAAACTTCAGAGACACACAGAGAGAGAGAGAGAGAGAGAGAGAGAGAGGGTTGACACACACAAACACACACACACTCCTACAGCAGTGCGTCTTCGGAGGAGCTTCAGTAGCGGCGGCTCGGCGGAACTGCAGGCGGGGAAGAAGCGCTCACCCCCGGCTCGAGCAGCAGCAACGCCCGCTGCAGCACCCAGCCGGCTCCCCTATTACACTGACTAATTTTTACTGAGCTGCCACGGCCAGGCGAGCCCTATCACTACAGCGGCGAGGGGGAGTGTGTGTGTGTGTGTGTGTGTGTGTGTGAGAGAGAGAGAGAGAGAGAGAGAGAGAGAGAGAGCGAGAGCGAGCCAAGCGACATCGTCGGCTCCTCCTGGACGAGCAGGAGGACGCTTCACTCTCGCCCGGATCGTTTCATCCAGACTCGGACTGCCTTCTTTCCAGAGTCAGGCTTTTGTCTACTCTCCCCCCTTCTTTTTCTTTTTTGCTCCTGTGCTCAGACATGGAAGATGGTCCGCCTTCATCAAGCTGTTTCAGAAGGCTGACGGACTGTTTCCTCGGCTCAAGTAGGTCCACTTTTCTCTCACTTTCTCTCTCCAGCAGCGGCGAGGCGTCCTCAGTTCTTTCAGTATTGAGTGTATGTGCATGTTCTTCTGGCACCCGTAGCGATTTCTTAGTTCAGGCAAACTTTTCTCTAGCCCTGTTTTCGTTTCTGGGAGTTGTGCGCCGACAGGTTTAATGACAACGTGCACATCTGAGTTGGCCGTGCTGGTGAGGGGCTGCAGGAACTGGGTGGAGACGCATGTGTGTGAGTGGATAAGGATGTGTTCTCCGTGACTGAAATCTAAATAAGACCATACAGGGTTCACTGCGTGAAGAAAAGTATGTGTAGTTGTGAGAATGAGCGCTAAGACGCCCCTCCAGTGCACGACCCTGGGAAAAAGGTGGTCCGCCCTGCGTGTGACTTCTCATGCTGGAATGTGAATTGGTCAGTACACACGGAGCAGCTGTATAACTGGTGTAATGGACCTCACTGATCTCAGTCCTGCACGGCCACACCACTGTCAGTGAGCTCTTAGCCTGTAGAGTCTCCCTCCACTCTGCTACCCCTGATGTGTGCGTGTGCGTGTGTGTGTGTGTGTGTGTGTGTGTGTGTGTGTGTGTGTGTGTGTGTGGTGCTGGAGGCTCAGCCCTGAACACCGGCTCCTATTAATTCCAAGTAAAAATTCAAAATGAACTGTCATCTCAACCATATATAAGTATACACAGAGATGAAATGGTGACACTCAGATTCCACAGTGTACACATAGTGCAATAGCCCTGTTAAAAAATATATAAATAGGAATATGATGTCCAGTGATGGGAAACAAAATGTGCAGTGTCATACAGAATTGTGCAAACAGTATGGTCAGTATAAATAGTACGACAATGCAACCGGAGTATTATTGCAAATTAAACTTCTTTACCACTGGAGTTGTAAAGAAGTGAGGGTTTCGGGTCTGAAAGTGCACCTCCATCCAAAAAACTCTGTATATAGTTTATTGCTTTAAGATCAGTGCCGTACAATCAAAATGGTCACAGTTCTACATAATGCGACCAGTTTGTGTGGAGATATGTATACAGTCGTATGCAAAAGTTTGGGTGTCCTGTTTTGTGAAAATAAGCACACATCCTCTACACCTCTGCACATTTTAACACTCAGTTTGGGTTTATTTGTGCTGAATTTAACTTAATGTTTAACATAATAGGTTCCCAAAATGTTATACATGGCAAATTAATAGAAAGTGTGCGCAAAATTGGCAAAAAAGGCACATTTAAGTGGGAGATGGGAAAAAGGATGTCATACAGTTTCTGATGACTTCTGATTACTCTAAGTTCATGCTTGCTTTTTTTATGTTTCTGTATTTGCTAGGAGGCCTATTAAAGGTCACTGCCTCAGAAACTAAATGCACACATTTTTATAAGGGAATTCTTTTACAATATAAGGGTTTAATAATATGTAGTATCCTGTTAGTTTCTAAGTTGTTAATACCTGGTCTTTACTACTACCATTACCCTGTAACACTGTGTAGATCGTTTTGTCAGGAAGCATCTTATCCACAGAGCTCACACACACATTTCTAGATATTTCTGTACTGGCATGTGTCCACTTAAGGGTGCATGTATCAAAAACAAATGCACACATAAACTATAGATCATATTTTATTTAGGTTTTGAGGACTGTTGACATTTTTATTTTCAGTAGTCTTTGCAGTGATATCAAATTTTAATGCGCAAAACAGTGACCTTAAAAAATAATCAAATGAACTATGTAAAGTTGGGGGGGGGGGGGGTGGGGGCTGTTTCTGTAGAGTAAAGTGGTGAATTAAAGTGGTAAACCCAA
>JBBPCW010000147.1:6039883-6053335 GCA_037974425.1 Phenacogrammus interruptus | reverse complement strand
TCTAATGTGAGTGCGGGCCAGAGGGGGAGTGGGGAGGGGGGACAATCGTACTCGGGCCCGGTTCAGGGCAACCGTGCATAGTGTGAGTACACCCTTACACTCAGTAGCCTTGGGCTGATCTAAAAGACTGACTGAGGAGCTGAAACTAAAGATGCTTACTTTTACAAAGCAAGAATCCACTTTGCAGTGGCGTTGCAGAAAACCTCAGTAAGGGTCATCATGAGGTAACTTTACCATGATCTCATCACAAACATCAGTGTCTGAAATATGCAAGACAACACTTGGATACATGCAAGACAACCAATGAATATTTCAGTACTAGAAGCATTCTGCAAGGGTAATTCAAGAAGAGAAATTAAGAGGCAAAAGCTACAAGAAATATGTGGAGAATGTGATTTTAACCGAACCTTACTGACTAAACCAAATGAATTTTATCTAATTTTTTTCCTGGTACTGTTTTTGACCATGCAAGGTATTTTATTTATTTTGATTAATCAAATTGCCACACAAAACCACTTAAGCAAGTCATTTTTAAGTTAATGAGGCCGCATAATATTTTGAGATGCTGTCATCTGAGTTTCAGATTTAGATTAACCTGTTATTCATGGCTCATATTTTTAGGTATGTTTAGGCACTGTGCAGAGTTTGGATTTATCTGATTCTGTGCTTTTTTGGCAGGGAATCGTCATTAATAAATGATTCATCGCTACTATGTTGTTTGTGACTGAAAATGATTTGCCTGTATGTGTACGTGTTCTCTTACTCTCCTTAAAACCCCAAAACTTTGACCAGCCAGCCCAAATGACAAACATGTCAAATGCTTAAAATCTCTGCTCAGAATGTAACTTTTGTTTAAGATACACAGCATCAGAAGACAAATAGGAACTTACCACACATCATAGGATGACAGAGAAGTGTTTGTGAATGAAGCGTATTGTGTTTAGTGGTTTGCCAGCAGTTGCGGTTTGGTTTTTAGAATTGTGAGTACAAATCTGGAATTGAGCTTCGCGTTTGGCAAAATGAGGTTCTGTTTTGGAAATATGGCTCTGTGTTTGTTTTCTTCTGTGTCAGACATCAGTTTCAGTGTCTAAACAATTGCAGGAAAAAAGGAGCCACCCTGTATACCCACAGCTGTTTCAGTTACTTTAAGAGACAAAGAAATAGTGTGTATGTTGTGCTTTTGGATGAGAGAAAACTTGGCACATGCACATTGTTTCCATATACATGCTTTCCATCATGGTTTGCGTGTATACATCCAGTATAAGCTGCAGAAAAGCTGAAGCAAATGTGTGTGTCTTTGGTGGAGATTGCTGATGGTCTGACAGTAATGTGACCTAAACTCTGTGTACATTTGTGTAGATGTATCACCGGATCAGACATTCAGAGTGCATCTACAGGGTGACGATGGAGAAGCTTTCATACCACAGCATCTGTACATCGGAGGAGTGGAAGACCCTCTCACAGCTGTCCCTTCCTGACCCCATATATAAAGAAATTGAGATGTGAGTATAAACTGTGGGGCTAGACAATATGCAGATATTGTATTGTCATCATGATCAGGTATGTCACAGTACTAATTGTGCGCCGAACTGAGCAGTTACATTACTATACTATTTAAATTTAATTGCAGGATTACATCATGTAAACCCTGAACTGAGAAATTATTTTACTTTACTATTTAAATGTAATTACAAAAGTACAAGCATAATCTGTGCTGGCAGGTTCAAGTCTGTACAGTTTTTTTCCCACACAAGGCAGACATATAGCAATGTAAAGAATGTTTTTTTTTTCTCCACGAGAGAAGACTGTCGGTTGTAATTTCACAAGTTCAGAAGTTACCAGGAATGAAACATGAGCTTAGTTTGTTATTCTGGGCAGTACTTCCTGATTATTGAAATGACCTGCTTTTAAAAAGAGTACTTTCCGCTAAGATAGGAAACAGAGACCGATAAGACAGATCCCAATTTATGAGTAAAATATTTGGTTGGATCCTGTATAATGTAGCAAGAGAAACAGTCAGCAGACTAAACTAGTTTGGACTTAATAAGATGTCCTATACAGATGAAAATGAGAAAAATGAAATGAACTATTATTTTGAGCTTTAGCAAAGCCTGGAAGTTTGCTTCGACTCCGACCTGAGCCTGACAGAATTCTACCTGAACTCGACTTGAGCTGAACTACATCAAGTTCCAGTTGAACTGCTTCAACCTAAAACCTACAGAATATCACCAATTACCACACAGGGGTAATATTAGTCATAATAATAATTAATTTTAAAACATAACCACAGATAACCAAGTGAACATAGTCATTAAACAAAGTTTTAGACAGTACTATTGGCTTTACCTGTTTGATCCTTTACTCAAAACAAGTTAGATGTAGCAAAAACGTTCTCTGGCTGAAAAATGAAATATTAATTAATTTTTTGATGGTTGAGCTGCAAGAACTCAAACATGAGGTACAATCCGAGTGAGTAAAAATATAGCATACTGCTTTTATCACTATCTGTAGCTTCTGAAGAAAAACAAAAATGTTGAATCAGTTTATGACTAGATTGTTTTACACTTTTGTTTTGCTTTTGTGTTATATGTTAGAGCTTATTAAAGCCAAGGGAAGTGAAGTATCGTGATACATGTGATACACAGTTGATACTTCATGCAAGCTGAATAGATCCCTCACAACAGTATGGGCTGATTGCAAGTTTTCAACGTTCAATTACTGGAGTTCTCGCTCTTTGCTGCAGTCTCTACTTTTCTGGGAAGACTTTATACTAGATGTTGGGACATTGTTGTGGGCAATTGATTGCATTCATCCAAAAGAACATTAGTGAGGTTAGATACTGATGTTGCACAATTAGTTTTGGATCACAAACCCCACTGCAACTGTGGATTGAATGCAGTTTCACTGCAGATAATGCAGTTCTGCTGCAACAGAGTTCAGTATTGCGGGGCTTTATATGAGTGTTTGCCATTTGGTGCAGTGACCTTAAACTGATGTGTGGCTGCTCCATAGTTTCCTATTCTATTGGTGCTGCTTTTGGCCATATGGTGAGGTTTCTAACTGGTCAATTCAAATTTGGTTGACTGTTCTGATAAAAGACAGTGCAGTGTCATGAAATTAGAGGGGTTTTTTTTACTGAATGTGAGCAGGCCATGATTAATCATAATTATAATTAAATCTTGTGTTAAGTGAGACACCTACATAAGTGGGTTTTTACTAAAACAATTTTTTAAAACTATCCAGGTCATTCAGTTCATTCTTTCTCCATTTGCCTTCGTAGGTTTCACTTCGACATCAGCCCCTATGAAGAGCTCTGGCCTGCAGTCTTTGTGTACATGGTTCACAATTCATGTGGAAAAAATAGGTGAGAATGACACCTCACACCCCTCAAATCCCAGGACCTCTTTGCTGGTTCAATGGCAGGTGAAAATGACGCAAGAGGGCCTTAGAATAAACACTGATGACAGCGGGCTTTAGATAAGAAAGTAGCTTAAACGTCTGGATGCTCTCAGAGTGACTGACTGACAATAGGCTAAACATAAGTAGATCTCTATGCTTATCTCTGATCATGTGAAACATCTAATGTTTGTTTAAGCAGACAAATGCCTCTTTTTTGTATATGTGCAGTTTTGAGCTGGAGAAACTGTGCCGCTTCACTATGTCAGTGCGGAAGAATTACAGACGAGTTCCATACCACAACTGGAAACATGCAGTGACTGTGGCCCACTGCATGTATGCCATCCTGCAGAAAACCTCTGGAATCTTCACAGAACTGGAGGTCAGTGCACGCACCTCTCTGAATTGGAGCCTGACTGACACATGACCATTATGCTGCTAATGAAACAACATTGTTTTAAAAACATGAAAAAAAAAAAGTAATTTTTGATGATTTCTATGATCTCATGGAGGCATATGTGCGTGCAAGCATGCGTGTTTTTATCAAATATATATACACCCCTCAAGCAACAACATAAACACTTAAACGACACCAAATGTGAAATTGGCAAGTATAAGAATCTCAGTGACTTAAATGCGGGTCAAGCTGTGATGAGGCAGAGCATCTCCAAAATGGTAGGTCTTATGGAATGTCAGTACTTACCAAAAGTGGTGGAAAGGACAATCAGAAAGACACCAAAATGGTCATGGGCTCCCAAGACTCATTAATGTGTTTGGGGAGCAAAGGAGGAAATCCCTCCAAAGAGCTACTGAAGTACAAATTGCATCAAAAGGTAATTCTGACAATGACAGAAAGGTGTCAGAATACAGTTTGCAGGAGGTTTTAATGTTATAGTCTTTTTCTGAAGAGACTGATAAATAATAGTTAATATAACTATATATTTTCCCCGTCTTGTGGACCTAAACATATCAATGTATTGATTGACAAAGGAAGATATTCTGAGGAAACGTGTTGGAAAATATAATGTATAGGATTACATTTATGTATCCCTATACTTATGACAGACAGAGTGCATGCTTGTTTACCCATCATGGCCTTCTTCTTATTTTTTAATGCCTTCCCTGATGGACACATACACTCTTACACAGAGGAAAGGCCTGCTGATAGCCTGCTTGTGTCATGATCTGGACCACCGGGGCTACAGCAACAGCTACCTGCAGAAGTTTGACCATCCCCTGGCGGCCCTCTACTCCACATCCACAATGGAACAGCACCATTTCTCCCAAACTGTGTCTATCCTGCAGGTAGAGCTCTCACAAACTGCATCTATTTGCTCTAGGCTTCCTCCTGTGAATACAAAGTGCTCTAGCTTCATTCCTGGTTTCATCACTGCTCTTTCTCCATCCACCCCTCCTTGATCTTTTCTCATTAGTGGTGTGCACTGCTTTGAGGTGCTTTTAGGTGTTTATTAAGGCTGTGTGATGTGAACGAAACAATATTTCATAGCTACAAATAGTAAAAGACACTGTAAGTCAATGTGAAATTGTCTTTTAGCGAATAATATTTTGACCACATCAGTTTGCTTTTCCTTTACACCAACCAATCAGAATGTTTTCTCCTACATTTTGAACATAAATATCATTTTTTGCAGTATTATTATGTAGCAAATCTCATTTTAATTACACATTTGATGATGACATTCTGTAAGTACATTAAATAATCAAAGTAAACCAGTAAAATGATGATTAATAAATTATTTATTGTGCATCCCTTATATTTAGCCAAAAATATTGTGTTTGAGTACTGTTCATTTGTTAGCAGAATCTCAACCCACGTTGCTTTGCTTGGGCAAAATAAATCTGAAATGATCAAGGAGGAGCCTACTCTGTCACGCAGATGGAAAATTAATGGCAATTTCTCTTCATCTCAAGATTTAGGTGGTTTGGCTCTTTGATGCGCAACGCACTGGTCCCTGAAGATTCCAGATCAGGCAATGGTTACACGCTTTATTCAGCTCATCAGCTAATTACTGAACTTTTTGTACGGAAGTAGGCTGTAGCAATTAAATAGCAATAGAATCATATAATTATTAATTTACTTAAAATATAACAGAATTGCCATTTTGATGCCGTTCATGGGCGTTACTTGAAGTTGTGGACCAAAGCCTGAACCACAGTTTGTTTCCCTCTTTCCCCCCAAATCCTTTATTAAATACAGGCCTCATCTTTGAATGGGGCCTCTGTCGGTTGCTCACTCGTGGGAGAGGACTCCTGTTGGCTTTGCTGCAGCCCCTCCAGCTGAGCCGGACGCCTCCTAAGTGGAGCTTTTGCTTTTTTATTGATCTCTTTGTTTCCCATAGCTGGAAGGGCACAATATTTTCTCCAACCTGACTTCCAGCGAGTATGAGCAGGTGCTGGAGATCATCCGCAAGGCCATCATTGCCACCGACTTGGCCCTTTACTTTGGCAACCGAAAGCAGCTCACCGACCTGCTGAGCACCGGAGCTCTGGACCTGAACAACCATGCCCACAGGTCAGTGATCAAAGTCTAGCAGAGTGTAAGTTTTAATACTTATGGTTGATCAACTTTTTTGGAAAAAAAAAAAAAAACACTGAGCTTTTCAGTATGTTCTACTGCCAGTTTTTGTTTATGTTTGAGACAAAGTAATTTTTTATGCTCCTGTTTTCAACTGAAATAGCTGAACTCTCCTTTGACTATGTGATATAGCAATATACCTATTGACAACTATGGCAAAGGAACTTTAAGATCAGGGCTGGGAGCTACTGCCTTACATCAAAAGAGGACGTCATTGTGCCAACGCACCATATGACTTCACACTTCTAGAAACACAGGAATTGCACAGAAGAAACATCCTTCATTACTAGGTTAATCTAAAATAATATTATAATTCTAAATTTGTTGTTTCTCTGTGGCAGGGACCGTGTGATTGGTCTTATGATGACTGCATGCGATCTCTGCTCTGTTACCAAACTGTGGCCTGTCACTCGCCTCACAGCCAACGACATCTACGCTGAGTTTTGGGCTGAGGTAAACGTCATGACTGTTCCATCACACACCTTTTAAAATGGGGGAAGGTCACCCTTCTTTCTGGCCATACTCATTTTTGGGATGAGCAAGCAAGAGGGCATTTTTGAGAAAAATGTCGAAATGTGTTTTCTCCTTGTCATCTCTTCCTCATCAGGGCGATGAAATGAAGAAGATAGGAATACAGCCCATTCCGATGATGGACAGGGATAAGAAGGACGAGGTTCCGCAGGGACAGGTAAGGCGGCACCTGGCTCAGGATTACCTTTAAAGGCTTTGTTGTATGACAATATTCTAATACATCTCTGGGATTTGCCACTAAAGTAAAAAATAAATACTATCATACTATCTACTGTATTGGGGGTTGAATGGAAAAATTTTGATGACCATTAGTGAGGTGTGGTGGCTTTGGGGTTGTGGGGTTTGGTTGGGTTGTTGATTGGGTGGTTGGATTTGGGGTTTTGTTGGAATAGTGTGGGTTGATTGACGTGGGGTGGGTGGGTTGATTGATTTGGGGTGGGTTGGTTGACGTGAGGTGGGTTGGGTGTGTTGACATTGGGAAAAAAATAATGGGTGGGCATGGTTGTCTGTTCAAGCACACCAACAATACAATTTTTAATCAATGTAATGGGGGGGTGTTCCCCCATACATATAACTATGGCCTTCTAGTCTTTCTATGCAGTGTCTGCTAATTGAGTTGTGAAGTTTATTCTATATACAGTGGTTACCATTATTCCTTAGACAGTTTACTATTGTAAGTCTTACTGTGTTATGCTGTCTTCGTGGTCCTAGGTGGGATTTTATAATGCTGTGGCCATTCCCTGTTACACCACCCTGATGGAGCTGTTCCCTCCCTCTGCCCCTCTTCTTAGCGCCTGCAGGTCAGTTACCAATTCACCACTGCAGTGTTGGGACATCTTATCCATACTCATGAATTCAACACTAATAGTACGAATTTTGCACTTATAGTAAATAAACATTCTTTACAGAGATCACAAATCTGCACTGAAAGGTTAAAAGTGGTCTGTGCCAAAGCAATTGTACAAACTGTGCATTTAAATATGCTTAGAAATACAAGCTTTAAGTATTTTCACTGTAGAATGTGTGCATATCTTTGATTAGGATATCATGATTAGATTGGGGGTGTTCAAACTTTTCCATCTCACTGTATTTCAGGTCACCCCACTGTTGTTCTTAAATGTTGAAAACTGTAAAAATAAGGAACCTTTCTACAAATAGGTGCCCACAAAACTCTGACTGGTACTGTAGTTAGCTAGTTTGTTACTGTAAAGCATAGAGATAAAACATGCTTTAAACATGTCAGGGCTCTAGAAAGTTTAGAAAGAATTTGGTCTCCTGACTATGGACCTGTGTTTTCAGTTTTCTTGCTTTAAGAATATAATGGCAACAGGAACAGCAATAAAACCACATTTTATTGATGTAAATCATAGCGAAAAGAAAAAGAACATTACTTGAATTTGGGGCTATAAGGACAAGTAGCACATCATCTACCTAAAATCCTTCAGCTAGAGAAAGTGCAAAAAAGAGAGACCACAGGAACAGAGCTTGGCATGGATTACAAAGTGTATATTCATGCTGGAAAATAGCAGTAGATGATTATCTGTTTGTGCCGATGGCTTGCTGCCATAATAGTGAAGATGTGGTCGAAGAGAAATAAATACCTTCATGTTTCATTTCCATTTAAGAGGTATTTGTTTATTTCTTTCAGGATGTTTGTCTTAAATTTCCAGTAATTTTGTGTATTTCTCATAGTTGGTATTCAGTAGGGTACAAAAATGTCTTACCTTTTCTTACATATATGTATACAGTTGGGATGGAATTTTGATGCATCATTTATTTGCTGAGTTTAAAATGACAGGAAACCTAAAACATTAAATAATCTTGAAATAAATAACTTGGTCAATGAATAAAAATCTCAGATAAACCTGAGGCTAATACGAAATGATTTTTCTTTATTTAACATAAAACATGAACTTTTAAAATACATTAAAAATGGCCTATCCCATGTCATTTTGTGCAGAGCACAGTTTCTGTGTTTCTGTTTATTTCAAATGTGTGTAATAAATTAACCAATCGTGTAGTTTAGTGTTCAAACTCTGGGTAAATGTAGTTAAACGCGGTTTTTAATTGTATTTGTTAGCAATGATTAAAATGTTTCTATATAAGACAGTTTGATGTGCCGGGCCAGTGTAGTCACTCCATCGTCCATGTACAAACCAGACTAAAGGCTTTGTGACCTTGATTCTTGGGGACTGCAAATGAACTTCGAGCTGCGTCAGCCACTGGGTCTGTGCACCATGTGTACATTAGTCCAGTCGTGTCTGGAGTCAAGCAAATGACAGCAGGACTGTTCATGGAAAGGAGGGATCTAAAAGGCTACAGTTTTCACATTTCTCCTTTGGAGCTTAGATAACATGAGAAGGCTACTATAAAAGCCTGGTAGGGAAAAAATGAAGTGTGAGCTTTTCCTTCCTGCATGTCTGGGTCACTCTGCCCTGGTTGTATCGCTGTCCTTACTGTAGCTACAAGCACGGATTGTGTTTCAGAGATGAGACACACACTCAGTCCTACACCGTGTGACTGAATCTGAATCACATTACTTTCTCACATTGTTACCACATGTGGTGTAAATGCCATTAGCTCACACCAGAGGTGGGAACATGTCAAGTATCGAGTAAGTCTTGACTCTTCAGTATCCTTAACATTGTTTCCTAAACAAATCTAGATGGATGGATTGATGCATCGATTCATTGATTCCAAAATATGCAGGCAGACCCGATTACTCATTTTGTCACACATTTGCTGATACAATGGCATTAAATTAACTTTTTGCATTCAAGTCATTTGTGTTTGTCTAAGTTGAGTGGGTTTTTTTTATATTTTGTCAAATACAGTCACAATTCATTAAATTAAATGACTCGAATCTCACTCCAGTCACACATCTGTCTCAAGTCCATCCTCAAAAGTCTAGAGTTGTCATTTGTAAAAGTGCACGCAAACTCTGTGCTTGTAAATGCGTTGTTAAAATGTGTTTTTCTTCAAGGCATATGTTCGCTGTGTTCATGTAAGAACATGGAATGATCCTAGTCATTATCAAGCTGAAATCAACAGAAAATACTAGTCTGGAATTCAGTAGGGAAAAATAGAATGAATCTGATCTTTTGAATATGCTTGCTTTGTGAGATACCATGTTGTTTGCTGTGTATTTCTTCATGTGGGAATGTTGAGTGTTTGTGGACTTTGAGAATGATCTACCTACTTGATCTTTGGTATTAGTATATGTGAATACTCGGGTTTTCATTTTCAGGATCGGTGTCAATCAATATTTAAAATTTCCGTATCCGTATTGATTGACAGTCAAGGTCCAATATCAGTATCATGTGATACTCAGATTTCAACATTAGTATCGTTGACACTCTGGGTTTGAAATGCGGTTTTAGTCATTCTATTTATATATATCAGCAGACATGAAATCAGTTTTAAAGAGCTTTCTGAAATGTGTTTGTGTTTGCAGGGACAACCTGGGCCAGTGGGAGAGAATAGTGCGAGGGGAGGAGCCGTCCACTTGGGTCCCGTCTGAAGAGCATGAGCCGAGCGAGCTGTCGGAGAGTGGGCCAGTCAAAGTGGACAACTGACTGACCACCGCACCACCCATACCCTGCCAGAGACACTGGACTTCCTTTAGAACAGTCCCACTTCCCGTGGAGACGAGAGGGAGCAGAGAGGCCGGGCAGGAAAGGTGATATTCACCAAACAACTTCAAGAAGAATTTTTAAAAAAGACAAAACTTAACATAGAGTTACCTCAGCGGGTTACAGAGGTGTAGAGCTCTGACCCTGATGGCTCTCATCGTCAGATCCAGGACTTGGGATCTAGTCACCTCAAGCCTGCTTTGACTGGGAGTATTTTCGGTCGGATTTGGACTTCTTTAGCTTCAAGAGTTTTCCTCTGATGGTTGCTTTTGCAATATTTTGCCGATTTTCTTTGTTTGTTTGTTTTTTGGGTTCAATTCCATTTCAATGTTCTTTTCAAATGCGTTTCTTTTTGTGGTCTTATATTTGAAGAGGCCTTAAAATCTGAACCTCCAGTTACTGTCAAAACTCCACGACTTGTAACTGGGACAGGGTTCAGGTCATCTGAAGTGGTACTTTATTCCTGCTGTGGTCAAAGAAAAATTATACGCAAAACCTGCTTGGGAGTTGCTATTTTTTAAGAGAGACAAAAGGAATGTTTAGTGAAGGTGCTTGAGGCGTGCCCGAGCGCTCCGCACCAGCGGCCTCATGGATGTGTCCTGTTAATTTGTGCAAAAATGTTTTGCAGTACTTGAATGAAGAAATACAGCCTATTCTATGTGGGGAGAAGAAAAAAAAGAAAAATATGAAGCCTACAGCAAATCTGTCCAAAGCAAAGAGCTGTTGTGATGGAAGAAGTTAGATAATTCTGAACCTTACTGGAGTCACACGAGAGTCACAATGTTCCTCACCAAAATCGAAGACCGTTCAACCTGATGCATAAATCAGCTTTTGATCCTCTAGTCCTAATAGAGCTTGACCTTGGGCAATCCATTCATTTCCAAGGACACCAGTAACACGTGTTTCGCACTGAGCCTTGTAACATTATAGTGGCCTACACATGCAGTGGTAATTGTTAAATAATGATAATGAATGATTATTGATTGAAGTCCTCTGTGTCAACTGCGCAGTTATTTGTTGGACTCTCTAAAATAAAATAGGTTTGGTAATTGATTGACATGACTCAACATACAAAGAACATCATGCACAAGAGGAGCCACTATTACTGATTCTTTATGAAGGTATTTTCTGACCAGAGAGAAGGTAGAATTCCTGTGTCTCAGACAGAAAAAAGTCATGAGCCCTGTTTAATAATTATTTCTCCTCTAAGGCCCCTCTTCCCAAGCAAAGATCAAGCTTTTCATTTGAATCCCTTTTAACGTTTGTGTCTGTAGAATTGAGGAGGAGAAGAACGAGGCCACACAAAAAGACCAAAATCAATGAAGGACATGGACCATTAATTAAGGTGTTGAAGATTTATTTAAAATATAAAATCTAAAATAAATAAATTTTTAAAAATGAGAGTGTGAATGGTGATGGAATTGCACAATAATCAATCTGTAAAGCAAGTGCCATTTCTTCTTTTGTCAGTTCACAGTGTGAAAGAAAGTTCAATGCTTCCCTGATTTCATTAGTTGAGCTTGAACACTAGCTTGAGCAAAAACTGAATCTGCATCCTCCTCTCATCCATAAAATAAAATTAAAATAAAAAACTTGAGCTGAGCTGTCCCTCAAAAAGGATAACTCCTATACAGTTGTATGCATCCATACATAATCCAGTATATGTTTTTCTTCTAGTTATTAATTCTAAAATTGAAAAATACTTCCCTTTAATGCTTGAACATTCAATGATTAGAAGACATTCAATTTGTTTTAATGGAAAACATGCTCAGTTTTTTTGTAGACAAGTAACACTATGTTTTTCTTTTCTTTCTAGTTATTAGAAAAATCATCACCACCTTTGAAATGAGTGAATTTAATTTGTGTGAGTTGGACACTGGATTAATATAAATTAGAAAGGCGATTTCCAAGCAAAACAGAGATAGGGAATTCCCGCATCAAGTGATCTGCCGTCCCAGCCAATCAGCATCCAGCTTCAGTTTGAATTGGCTCGCAATTCATTTGATAATATTTCTGTTGTTTCAGCCTCTGGAAGACGTCGTTAGAGACAGGACCGCGCTCTGAAAGCCTTCATAAACACAGCAGGACTTATGAGAGGTTGTAACCAATACGATGGCGGCCAGCTTACTGACGGTTACTTGGGTACCAAAGGAGTACACAATCAGTTATAGACAAGTGTGTGTCCATCAAGAACCGTTTCCAATGAAGTGCATCAAGCATATGTGCATCTAATTTTCTTGTTTTGTTTGGTTTGTTTTGGGGGTTTTTGCACATTTTTGGCACATGTGCAATGTGTGTAGGAAAAGCTCATGTTTTGACATGTAAGCTACACTCTTATGGTGCTATCTTAGGCAGTCATGCACTTTCTGATCCTGTGTGTATGCTCGTATGTGAGTGCGTGCTTAGGTGTGTGTGCTAGCTTTCAGCTAATGTCATAATCCACCCTCCCCTTCCTCAAAAACCCTGCAAATTTAACTACAGTGCATCATAAACCTCAGTCACCCACAGACCATCCACAGCCCAGTTTTTCTCCCCTCATATGCACTATTATTATTATTATTATTATTATTATTATTATTATTATAATTATTAATATTCTTATTGTTCCCGTTATATTTACTATTATTACAACGATTATCAGTGATTATTACCATTCTTTTCTTAATTAGAATTCAATTTTAAATTAACTTATATTTTTTATACAAAAAGACGTTAGCGTTTTTGTTTTGTACAGAGCAAAACTGTGCGTTGTGAAGAAGTGTATGGTCATGTAGACCCACTGCATACTGTTGCCCAAGATAAATGAGGAATGTCTTGACTGTAAATATAAGAGCAGTTTTATTATATTTAATTTTATTAAATATTTCTGAAAAACTCTGTCTGTGTGGTATTCTGAATTTCTGACAGTAGAATTGTAGGTGGAAATATTGCACACCGTCCATAGTGTATGAGCAGACCAGGCATGTTTCATGTTGTGGAACTTGATGTGTGCTACCCTCTAGTGGAGCTCAAGTAGACTTCTACAAAAACGGTCTAAGAAGCAAACAGCATATTATTTTGAAACTGGTGAGTATATAGGCCATAGTACTTTTCAGGATGCAAGCGGTGTATGCGGTAGTACCTTTTATTGGGGAACATAATTGAAATATATTATATTGCATTGAATATATTTTTCACTCAGAGCTTTTTATTTTTTACTTTGAAAAGTTAAGGAAATGTGCAAATATTTTGTGTGTGTGTGTGTGTGTGTGTGTGTGTGTGTGTGTGTGTGTGTGTGTGTGTGTGTGTGTGTGTGTG
>JBBPCW010000147.1:5987711-6001521 GCA_037974425.1 Phenacogrammus interruptus | reverse complement strand
TTATATGGACAAAAGTAATGGGAGCGCTGTACGTGTCGGCTGGTTTTTGCGGGGATCAGATGTCCCATTACTTTTGTTCATATTAAATAGCTCAGCGCTGGTGTTCAGGGGTGGACTGGCGATCTGTGCATTCTGCAAAAAGGCCCAAGATGCGGCCAAGATGCGAAAACCCAACTGGTAAAGAAAGTCCCAGTCCGGCGCTGCGCGCGTTACTGCGGTGAAAGCACCGACTTTCAAAATAAAAGGATTTTAAAAACCTGCGTTAATGCGCGATAAAATAATTGTCGGCGTTAAGTAAATAATGCGTTAACGTGATAATAACGCGTTAACTTTCCCAGCCCTACTTTAAACACAAAACATACATACACCAACTGACCCCAGAGGAACAGGTAGCGTGAGGGTAACAGTGAGGGTTGACCAGTATTTGTCACAAGAACTCACAGAACTTCTTACAGAACTCACAAAAATGTAAGACAATGTTAATAGTCACAGTTGTTTACAATTAAAAAGTGTGCTTATTAAATCGCAGTTACAGTAAAAGAAAAAAAAGATTCATTGTTCAGCCATCTTCTAGTCAGGCACATAACAAAAGCATACTAGAACACATTTATAACTTTATCCAAAACCTAATGGGTTTTAGTCCATTGAAAACATCTAGTTTCTCACCAAAATATCAGTGTCTGCCCTGCTGATTCAAAACATCTCCAGCAGCTAAATTGCACACAGACAGAAGCTACTAAATTCTTCAGTGTTTAAAGATATCTTCCACAATACAAGAAAATGACTAAACTCAGAGCTCTGCCTTTACACTTTATTCACAGTATTTCCAAATGGCGATGGAAGAAGGTCAAAAAAACCTGTGAGTTTCATCAAGCCAATGCTATTTTTCCACCGCAGTTCTGAGCACATATTACACTAGAGACTATTCCGTGTTTGAGATGATGTCAGACAGTATCGGTATTGGCAATTCGTTTTAGGCCAGACAAATAATCACATATGAAAGCTGATCTTCCAGGAGGGACAAAAATTAAATCTGTAAAGAACAACAACCCAAAAAACATCAAGATAACAGATTTCCAGTGAATCTTGGCCCAAAACAACATAACAGCATTTTGCCTGATAAGCCATAATCTAACATAAACACAATGAATTCCAAGGAACTCAATAATGAAATGATGCTTGGAAACTGTGTGATCTAAAAAGCAACCACCATTGACTTATATACTTTCACACAGCATGTGGAATCTCTATGTAGTTGATCGGTTCTAATACCCATTTTACTAAACTTATTATGACTTTTTAAACTGAAAGCCTTTGAAACAACATTTTTTTTCTTCTTATAGTAAAATATTTGCACATAGACAATAGGCGTGCACTGTGTGGCTGCAGAGATGGGCAATGAAGCAGCAGGTAGCTGAGTCATTTGTGTCAAACACCCTCAGGAGCCCACCATAACTCAGCAGTGGCATCAAAGCACACTGCACTCAGGAAGGGAATACAGCATAACTGGCTTTCACAGTCATTCTCTCCCTCTGCCTCTCAGCGTGTCTTCCGCTGTTCGTTGTGTGCAGCATTCTTGTGTCTTACTCGTGTCTTAGCACACAAGCACACACTGAACTGGCCCTATATGCCCTTTTGCTCTTGGTCTAGCTGTACAGCTGGGCCATTCTTTCTGAGCACGAAAAGCAAACCCACCCTACTCACAACCCTCCAGAGCTGATACAGTCAATTAGTATTCCGCTACAGGCATGTCATGCCCAAGTAAGTAACAGCACAGCCTAATCAAAGCCCGCTCCACTACACTCACATTAGCCCAAAGTTCCTCTCTAGTATATTATAACCTACAGAACAAATGAGAGTGACCCAGTGACTCCATGAAGGGCACAAGATTTACTGGAATATTGGAGATACTCAGCACAACGTAACGTGTACTTACGTCATGAGTGTGAAGTCAAAATTATGTTAAATATCAAAGAGCAAACTGTTCAAGTGTTACAAATTAAATCACGTACAACGCATGCAAACTGATTATGGGAAAGCAAAAGCTACTATAACGTCAAGAGTAGAGAAGTGATACCATATGACTTTTGATGTCAGCAGGAACATAGATACAGCAGCCAGATAGACACTTTAGCATATAATATTATATGCTAAACTTCTTCCCAACTTTCCATGAAGTTCCAGATGATAGAGGAGTGCTTTATGAAACCTTTGAAACATGATATCATGTGACATGAACTATTTGGAGTTATTATTATGTAGAAATTGTTAGTCTTAATACAGTTCAACTATTTTTTGTAAGCTTGACTTGCACAGTCCTCTGAGATATACTAGATCAACATGATGGACATGCCTACTGAAGCAGAACCCATGTCTTTGTGTTTAGGCACTGTGTTTGTTTTCAGCCACAGCTTCTTTGGTTGCTATAGGAACATCACAGGTGCGGCACGGTGCTTCATAACAAAGTGATGAGAAAGGAAAACACATCTGAAATCCAATCTGAACACAGAAAAGTGATTTCACATTTCAGGTCACATAGAACTGTAAACAGTGAAAAACCATACACCGTCTGATTTGCTTATCTAATACAAAACATATGCATATGGCATTTGAGTCCATATGATTTTCTTGTGTAATATAGATTATGATATCAGAATAGAGAAGGGCAATATATCGATTTTATTGATTAATTCAAATTTACAGTTCAGGACAATGTGTTTTTATTCAAATCAATTTTATTACTTATTTTACACGCAACGTACCATTCTACACAGGTGATTCAGCCCGGTCCACCCAAACACTGTAGTAGTGTTTGTGCCCAAGAAAGGTCTTGCTACACCTGTAATATGGAATTTGTTCGGTTTTGTGCCATCGAACACAGACCAAACAGCAGCGCAGCCACTCTCTGCAGTGCTAAACATTAGGCATGTTAGCTAGCAGTGTCGTTTCAGATGCCATGCAGAACGCCGGTACAGCCCACTGGGCAAATGGCTAGTATGCCCAATGGCCAGTCCAGCACTGGTCTAGAGTGAAGTATCTCCACACATGTGATGTGTCTGTCTCCTCTGCTGTGTCTCCCCTCTTGTTGTAGTTTTGTGTTTAGATTCCCCTCACGCCAACGGTACCGCCATTTTTATGAAGGGACTATACGATGGAAGGTGATAAACGCTGTGGCGATGTACAGTGCAAAAGATATGGTGCCCATACATACTGTGGAAAAGCCAGGACTGATTAACATGCTAAAAGTTTTAGACCCAAAGTATGTGTCAGATTAAACTTTAGGCCTAACGTTAAAAAAAAAAAAAGAATAAATAAATAAATAAATAAAGTTAAAACTCTTTTTTTGAACCATTTATTTGTCATCTGTAGTTTGATTTTGAGGAGGGGAGGGGAAAATCGATTAAAATCAAAAATCGGATTTATTGTTAAAAAATCGGAGATTTTATTTTCAGGCCATATCGCCCAGCTCTATATCAGAATCATGAGCACCGACCTACATATCAAATCAATATTTGAGGATTTGTTTCTTACGCTTAGTAAGATCCTAATGTTAAGGTATTGCTGGTGGAAAAAGGTCCAGTATCTGCTTTGGACCACCATTCAAACACCAACTCGTGCTAGAATCCCAAATGTGATTTGTAGTTCATTTGTTGAGCTAGAATCTATGTGCTTGATCACTGTTCAGATTTCATAAAAAATATGTGATTCCACAGACAAACAATCAGATTTGAACTGTCGGTGTGAATATGGCGTTTAGAATGTGTTGTAAATTACAGCAATGCCTCCCTTAAGACTGAGAGGCCGAAAGGCCTTAATACTGAAACAAAGGGTTACCACAGAGACAGTATTTACATAAGCAAATTGCTTGGCAGATGAAACCCTTTTAGGTGACTCTGAGCATCACCCATGTTCCATTAAATGTCCATTACTAATCTAACCTTCCGGATACGTGCAGACAAGTAGACGTTGTTGCATAGACCTGAGCTTTCATTAGCACATCCCTAGGTGGCTACAGTGGGTTGCTTCAGATCATCCGACCTACAGATGTGTTGTGTGCGTGTGTGTGTGTGTGTGTGTGTGTGTGTGTGTGTCTGCTGCACCAAGCAGGGGGGTTTCCTCTAACCCGTGAAAAAGAATCTTCTATGACTGTGTCTCTCGTGCCGCCACTCCCCTGGTATGGTTAGATGTGGTGTGTGAGTAATTATATTGATTTCCTGCTGGGCTTACAGGCCTTAGAAAAGCCAGATTACGCTCTATGACGCTCTTGTCTGTAGCTTCACAGGCAGTGTAAAAGGCAGCCCACAGCGTGCTCTGTGTCAGGCAAAGCAGGGGCCACCGAGTGAGACAGTATCTGACTGTCCTTGGGACTCTCAGGTCGACTGTGAGTTTGATGGGGAGGTGGAGGTATTGGCACAGAAGAAGACGAGCCACGTTAGCATGGCAGCCACAGAGTAGTTTTCTCTCACATGTTTGTTCTAGAAGCTAATTACAGAGCAAACATAGACCTTCAGACACTGAATAGGCTTTCCCATATAGTGAGCTCGCTGCTCAGTCGCGCTCATTAGAAGCACCACTTCATGCACAATGACGGTAGATAAAAGTGTTGTCTTCCTCATAATGAGTTATAATTTGACTTTGAAAACACACACAACAAAAACTTTCCCAGTGCACAACTATGTTACTGGGGCGAGGATGCGGGCTTGAGACCAAAAGACAATGTCCTGAAGAAACTACTGAAGCAGCACAAACTTAAAGCTTTGAACTTCATCTTCCAAATTGCTCCTGAAATCCCGAGCATGCTTGAGAGGACTCAAGCCGCTGCTGCGTTTTTAGCACATTTCACTTTACAGCTTGAGTGAAAGTAATCAGTGCCGAACGCAGTGGGGGACTTAGCCCCCAAACGCGGCCTCTGACAGGGAGGACAGAGTCACTAATGCAAGCACGATTTCCTCACGTTGCCTTTCGGCTCGTTATTTCCCCACTGGCCGCGGTCGCACACGTTAACCAACCAAGCAGAATCAGCCGGCTCAATAGAGGAGGGAGGGGCTCATTAGCATGCCCAATTGGAGCCAATGACTGTTATCATCCTGTACACTTGTCTCCTTGATTCTTGGCCACAAAACAAACAGAACAAATACGAAAATGTCAAGGCTGTTGCCAGTTAACCTTGGACACTAAAGGTCCTACTGACGAGCAGTTTCAAATTCAAACCGTTCAGCAGTCAACATATATTAACAGTACCACCCAGAGAACAGTGAACACTAGTTCTGCTGTGGGGCTAAAAAAAAAAATGAATTTCACCCGTTTTCAAAAAAATTTGTATAATTTATCCTTTCAAATTGGTTTTAATGTGAAATAATGGACTGTGGAAAATCTTACAAACTCAGCAGCTGTGATCTAAACCAGGGGTTGAGATGCCACAAATACAAAAACACAAAAAAACCAATTTATTTACTATGTAAACCATAAGTGAACCTGCATGTGTCTTCTGAGTAATGGCAAATACAGAGGTAAATCTGACACATCCCATATTTTCCCCTCCACCACGGATGGATTTTAAAAAGGCCAAAACTTTATCTTAAAATGATCACACAACTATGTCTCAGGCAGTGTACTTGTAAACATTCCATGTAATCATTTTCTGCAAGGAAGTTTTTAAAGGCTTCAGAAATTTGGTTCTTATCACTATCATTGTGAATAATTCTGACTCTGTAAGTTCCATAAGTAAGTGAGGTAAGTTCCTCTAGAATGGCACATAATCAAAGAAAATCTTTGAAAAAATCCCATTAAGGTTACATCAGTGGTATCAGCTTAAAGCAGCAGTGAAAGTGCATGTTTTATCTTGGTAACACATAACCACAAATCCACTGAAGTCAGTGACGGTGTATGACAATGCAAATGCTATGTTTGTGGAAGAGCATCACAACCCTAATCTTGCCAACGTGCAAATGCTAACCACAGAAGCTCTGTGTGATGTTCTAATATCACAGTGTGGTGACCGACAGCGCGTGTATCTGACTGGAAAAACAAAGCACTGTGGATAAAACCAAGCATCTTATCCATGGAATGCAACAGAGAAGTATTCTGCAGAAATCCTAAGAAACCTAAACATGTTTCAGTAAAGAACATTTAACCCTAGTATCATCTATA
This sequence comes from Phenacogrammus interruptus, assembly GCA_037974425.1. Taxonomy (NCBI): domain Eukaryota; kingdom Metazoa; phylum Chordata; class Actinopteri; order Characiformes; family Alestidae; genus Phenacogrammus; species Phenacogrammus interruptus. The sequence goes on along the minus strand of JBBPCW010000147.1, from coordinate 5,995,371 downwards.
GGAAAAAATGCAACATTTGCAAATAAGCAAATGGGTTCCACATCACAGCCCTGCATTTCTGTTTTTTCTGCACATTGGTTGCACATCCCCTGTGGATTACTGCCGGGATGCTTAAAATGATGAACTGGCCTGAATCAAATCTGTCCGATTTCATTTACTATTTTTAATTAAATAAAGCCCTGGATATCTGTCGTGGAAAAGGGGAACATTTGGGGAAGGGGGGTGGGCTGTTCTGGCTCATTTACTAAACTGTCGCAGAAGTGCGAACAGGTACTGACCCTCTACAACAGCAAGTGCACCGAGGGGAACTTCCTGTTCATCATGTATGCAAGGACAAGCCTGAAGACCAATCAATAGAGTGTCGGTGAGTGTAATAACAGACATACGATCGCACCAGTGAACACACGATCCTGGGCACAGGGACAAACAGACACACTTACAAGCACACAATCATGCAAACAGTCACCCACACACTCAATCACTGACTGTCAGCTCAATCTCATTTAAAAGCAAAGATGGTGAACCTCCTCTAAGAGTCTGGTTTGGCGAGCCTATTCAAATGATGCTAAAGGAGAACGTTTGTTGTATTTCAAACCCAATCAAACAGTTCAATAAGGGATGCTTGGAGGCATCAGTGCCAGTCCAGGGGACGCATCTGGCCGGACAGCTAAACAAGCACCTCTTCATCCATCATCGCATTGCTCTCGTCTGCCTCCATTAGCTGTCCCCATCAAGGCCACCATGCGCCGCTGAGCAGCAGAGGAGGCCAGGGAGCCTGGCCTTCTGAGCCAGGAGCAATGAGCTTTAATTTAGTTCAATTTCACCTAAGGTGATTACGATGACCCTAACCTGCACTGCCCTCCTACAAGGCCTAACTCTGGCCTGTACTCTGAGAATATTACACTGGGCATTTCTAACACCTCACTTAAAAAAGCTTTTTTCTGAGCTCTCTTTTTCAAAGGTTTCCACATGAAAAGCACAACTCCTCTGTTCCTGGACCAAACCGTGAACAATTTTTGGTCTTGCTTGTATACAAAATGTATTCAGTAAGCACAACTGATTTCAGTCACTTCTCACTCAGTCTCAGTCTCAGGCATTTATATAGCACACATTGCAAATGTTTCTATACCATTAAGTAAAACTCATGCTATCTAAAACTAAAATAAGTCATATTAGTCAAGTCACGAAGATTATATCCAGTTATAAACTAGTTAAAAAAAGTCCCACTTCTGCAGCTTCATATGTTAAACGTAGTCTTCATATGCTAAATGATGACTACTAAATTTCACTGTTAGTATCTATTAGCATGTATAGTTGAGCTACTTCTCTTATGTTGTCAGCGTTTCTAAAGTGACTTGTGTTTGCAGTGTTTAAGCCGCTGTAGAGTATTTTGGATTTTGAAATGTAATTACTTCTTTCTACACTTGAATGGTTTTGAATATGGTATTGAAACGTGCTTGTTAGTGACTATTTAAAACCTGCAGTTAGGTAATAAAATTTAAAAAAAAAAACACAAATAAAAATATGGCAGCCCTCCACACTGATCTGTAGAATAGAATTACATTTTTTTTTATATTTATAGTAAATGGATCCTTATACTCGAGTGCATGCCGAAAAGGTCATTTTCGATTAAAATTGCATTTTATTTTGGAGACAATCGCAACACTGTCAGAACATTTACCGAAAGAAAATGAAGCACGCTGCGGGAATGACCTCGGATAGTCAGTGACCAGCCGAGGTCGCGGAAGCCCGAGCTTGACATTTCTAGGTATACCCCCGGAATTTTAATAGCACTATACGCTAAAAGGATATGCAAAATGAAAATGACAGCCTCCTTTGATGTCAAATGTGAAGGACCTTCTGATCTAGAGTTTGCTGTCTTTGGGGTTCAAAGGAAAATGCTGCAATATAGTCCAAGTCCAATTTAAATCTCATTAAAATGAATGAATGTCTATAGACCACCACTGACAGAACCGAGAAAGTTAATCTTAAACACCATTAAGACATATACTATGCTGAGTAACTGGACAATCCATTGTGTAGTGTACTCATTCAAGTACCAATACTTCTGTTTACACATAGATTACACATCATTTTGCACCTTTCCCACATGCGGTTAACAAACCAAGACTTATTAGGAGATCTGCACTGAACCTGCAAGGCTAACAAACACTAGAAGTCAATAGTCACTCAAACACTTTCTCTAAAAACACCACTAAGATGTCTTTCAAACCACAACCAGCTATTCATTAAGGTTGCACAGACTAGGCGATGTGGTCTAGGAGCTATGAAAATCAACAAACCTTTACACTAAAGGTAGCCATTGCAGACAACACAAAAACTGCAGATCTGAAATGAGTTTCTGTGGCAACAATCATCATAAATCTAGAGAGAATTCTGAACTAACGGTTGTCCTTACAACTGCTTTGTGAATGTCCGGCCAGTCTTTGTAATCTGGCTGTCTGTAATGGTGAAGTTTTGACCTAAACCACAAATTCAAATCATAGATTTTGTGATGTCAAAAACCAATCTCCCTATTAAGTCTACCGCAGTTTAGCCTACAGCAGTTTTTCACTGATAATGAAGTTCTAAGTGTTTCAAACCCATGCTGCCCTTTATATGAGCTGCAATAAAGGGTAGACAATCAGAAAAGAGATCATTCACATATATCTTAAAGGCACAGTATCAAAATCAGCATGTTCAAATCTAAAGGATAAACAGAGGTTGCAAAGAAGAATGAATTATAATAAATTATGAATTACATTGTTGCTACTTCCTCAGTCTTTATTGGTTAAATAAATGATTGTTCAAACATTTTTTACTTTTTTTTTGGGATAACATGAGTACAATTAATCAGAACACCCAGTAACACTTATCTGGAGCTGTGATTGCTCATCCTGTCAGAACACTGAGTCTGATTAGAGGCTATTTTGCATATTGGAGCCTTTTATGCTTTCAGTATTGCAGAGGCCAATATCACAATATCGAATAACAGATATTATAATGTACAGCCCTGTTTGTTAGCAATCCAAACTCCAAACATGGTTATATCTGGGGTCAGCGCAAAATTATGTAGATTCTTTTCCCGGTCCGTTTCTTTACTTTACAGATGTGAAAGCCTGGCTTAAGTGAGTTACTAGAAATACAAGAAGCCCAAATGCGAGATAACATGAACTCAAAATCACCAGCTAAGAACAGAAATGCACCAAGAACAGTGACAATTCTAATTTTGTATGTGACAATTCATGCAGACATGTGTGCATGTACATTTACTACTGCATCACTGAGACATTATTAGCTCCTATTAAGCAAATGTCAGTCAATAAAGTAAGAACTTCACTGTATCTTAAGCATCTCATTCTGGAGAAGTTAACGGCTTGCTCGGCATAATTATTACACGCAAGAGAAAAACAGACGTTAGGCTTTTCTCATTAAGGGCACACTGAAGGCTGAATTATGACCCGTTTTCTTGTTCACTGAACTTCACAGTTCTCCACATAAGAGCACATCCACAGCCAGACTGCATGTGCTCGGTAGTGGATTTCCTGTAATCCCCACCGCTGTTCAACAAAGCCAAATATGCCTTTGGAACATTTACAATTTCATGTAATCACACACAAACATGACTATGAGCGTTAAAATCCAATACAATACACCGCTTCAGCAAATCATAAGATCACCATTTTTATGCTTAAACAGAAAACGAGCCTCTTCCTGCTGCTGAGCAGAAATGAGTCATTATTGAGTAGCTCGCGGAAGGTTTTGTCCATCGAAATTAGCTCATGCATCAAAAAATAGATGGAGATTCCCCTCTGCACTGCAGTGCCAAAAGGTTAATCCCATCCTCAGTTTCAAGACAAGTCTTATTACTAACCTGATTAACAGGCATGGATGAATAATGTTTTTGAAATATGATTAATAATCATGAATGAATACAAATCAGAAAATGTGAAGCTCCATTATTCGAGGCTTGGACAGAGATTATACAGAAAGTTTGAGAAGCAATATGAAATTAAAAGATGTTTACTTTAGAAAAATAACAGCATCTGTCAGATATAGGTTATTCATCTATATTTGATGCTAATAGATGAATAGATGATATTTAGATGATCTTTACAATGTTTAGATGCTGCCTGATTGAAATTTTATGCATCTTACTGTATTTTAGCCCTTCTGTTGAATTGTTAATTCAGGTAGATTTTGTCCCAGTTTCTACATTTTCTAAATGTTTGCATTAATGTTTATACACGGACATCAAATATCTCCTCAGAAAAAAGGCATTGAATCAATAACAGTGCATCTTTATGAGTGAGATTAACTTTAATCTCGAATTATATCTCTTCAGAAGAACAAGACTCTATCCGATAGCACAGATAATGACATTCTAGCAAGAGAAATATATTATGGCTACATGAAATGTACATCATAATAGAAACCCTTTTTGGTGTTAATATAATTCACAACATTGTTATGATCACAACAAGCCTAAGTGATTACAAAATACAGCAGAAAGCACTTTTCAAACTGTCTGGCTCTAGTGTATCTAAAATCTTTGATAAAGATCTTGTAGGATTACAAATGTAGGAAACTGTTTAAAATATACAGATATTATGTTCTGACATAGCAGCACATGAAAACCTAAGGTGCAGTACATTGTGTTTTAGATATCAGACAGATAATTCTATCAAGCACGAGGTTCCTGCCCATTCCTGTCCTCTTATTGTAAGTCAAATGAGCCAGATTACTGCTTTTGTTTGGAAGGGCTCTTGGTATGTCTGCCCAGTCTGTGGGTAGGTGTGAAGATTGGATTAGGACTGATGTAAACGGTGCAGGCTGCTGTACCTGAATACTTCATTTGCATGCTTCATTTGCAGCTGCCAAGCAGTGAGTATCTGAATAAAGAGAAACTTCTGCTTCAAGATATCCAAAACGTCTCCTGGTCTCTAAGGAACAAATTCACAAGAGTTTGTTTATATAGAGTTTTAAGAGTCACAGTCATAACGCATGCCGTCAACTACTGCGTGTATTGAGTTTTTGCAATCACACTGTGGTCAGTGACCCTCATTCATTTTTTATGTGTTAAAATTCTCACTGCTTCTCATAACCTTTAGAAAAGTGAAGCAGTGGGGTTTCCCTAGAGCCTTGTTACAGTACGGCTACATTATTTGTTGGTACGTCCATAAAAGAGTTTCTTGTTAGCTATCTGAGGTCTTCTGATTTTAAAGGGCCCATTAGTCTTGCACGTATACAATGTTTGTGTGTTTATGTACTTATATGTATTTATACACAACACACACACACATTATATGTATGAGCACACATATACATATGTATAACATACATAGAAAATACAAAAAGCAGTCCTTTCAGGGTGAATGGGCAGGGCTAAACTACTGTAGACTTAATAAACATAGTTGTTTTTGGTGACATTACAAAAACTAAAACTACTTTAAATTAAAAATGACTGTTTTTGCAGCTTAGTTTCCATATATGGACTGTATGGTCTGTGCATTTTGAAACTGAGTGTGTTTACATCCTGCCTCAAACATGAGGAAATACAGCTTCCCATGAATTGTGTACTTTACAGCCCAACACAACAAAGCCTTCATAAGAAAGCTAATAGAAGCAATGCAGATGCTTATGGAACCTAAATAAATCAGGCCAACTATCACACACGGAACTTCAACTACAGCTGAAGGAGCACATCAATCCCCTGAAGGTCATTAACATCAGGTGGAGTTAACCAGTCACACAGCTGTGCTCCATCTATTACTAAATGCTGGTGGTTGAACATAGGATCAGAGTATCAGGATCACTTGATTCATTGGTAGTCTCCACCAACGTTAAAGGCAATGTCCTGACTTGCCCTCAGGAGATCTCAGAAAGGAGACAGGGCACAGTCACTGGCTGAAATCTGTGAGACAGGTCTTGGCTCTGAGGTTTATCAATCACCTCATCACTTCCGTGTTGTGCGCTGTGGCACACTCTCACTCTCCGTGGAGCTGCCACGTTCTTATCCTGCTAATCCGGATCACAGCAGCCACCCAGTCAATCAACAGCAGGGGTTAATTAACTCATTCAAATCCTGATTGGATTAATGTGCCGTGAGGAGGTCCAGTCTGCTTGGTTCCACCATGTAAACACACACACACACACACGCACACACACACACACAAGCAGAAAGACCAAAGCTGTTAAACAGGGTCCTTTATAAATTAAATACAAAGTCTAAAGACTAAGTCAGACTTCAGCAAACCTCTGCTGAAATTACATGGAGCAAAGAGCATTGCAGTAATGTTTTTTTGGTTTCATGGTTCCTTCTACAGATGCCACTGGTTTACTCTGTCCCTTCGTGGCCTCCCTTTCTTGAACTGGGCTACTTTTATTGAACTGCTGCATCAATAGGGAACCACTGCAGGTTAAGTGGTTCTCTCCAGGGTCCAACATCAATGTCAAGCTTAGGATCCAACTCTTATTGACCATGCCTTCAGAGTATAGATCTAAAGCACAATGCACACCGAGTCATGTTTCCCTTGACGTTCCTGTAGACCAGGGACTTTAGGTGGAGGTCCTGGACCATATTAAATCATAAGATAACTGAGTATTAGCCCTGCAAGCTTCACCAAGTCAAGTTCTGTGAGGAGAAAGAAAGACCACAGCAGCCTTTGATGAGCAGCATGACAGTCACTGCCTCTGCTTTGCCAAGTTAAGTCTGGCGTGAGGCCTTTTTATTTTATTGTTTAACTCTTGTTCTCCTTGCAACTAGGCAGATGAAGACAGGCCGGCTTTGCTGTCACTGCGCACTGTCGTATACTGACAGGCTCCCACGAGCCTTTGCGTCAGCTATGCTTGACCAGGCAGGGAGCCCCTGGAAATGTAGACAGGGCCAAAAATACTGCCTGCCTGAAATGAAATAAAAACTTGATCTATGAAGCTACAGATGGATTTATTATCAAACCAGGGCTCGTCCCACTCTGAAGTGAGCCAATTTACAGAGGCACCCACCCACAGCGGGTCTGCAGAAAATATTACGTTGGGAGTACTCACTAGGGAGCTGGTCAGGGGAAAACAGGCATGTGTGCTTAAACAGTTCATTATTAGCTCACATTATTTACAGCAAAAGTCCCACTGGTAAAATTAAGCTAGAATCTCTTGGTTCTCGAGCCTTTTATTAGTCCCTCTTACTTGTCTTTTTTCTAAGCCTTGTTGCCTTAAGACTTATGGAGGTGCTTCTGAGTAAGAACACTGTGGCTGCACTTTAATTCAGTGAGTGTGCCCACTGTGCATCGTGGTGTACATTGCAAAGCTGTGCCGGAGCACCACTGCGCCCGGAGCAAAAAGCTGAGGGTGAAAGCTCAGGAAGGGAATTCCAGAGGCTAGCCGCTCTGGAGGGAAACACCTAAAAAGGGAGGGGTCGAGAAGAGCAGAGGGAATTCGAGAAGGAAGCCTGACTTGGACCAATCAGCTTTGGAGTAGAAGGGAATGCTTGAGTGTGTGAGTGAGTGTGTGAGTGTCTTGACACAAGGCACTGCTTGTGTGTGCAAATACATGAGAGAGAGAGAGAGAGAGAGAGAGAGAGAGAGAGAGAGAGAGAGAGAGAGAGAGAGAACGAGAGAGAGAGACAAAAAGAGAGAGAGAGAGAGAGAAAAACAGAGACAAA
>JBBPCW010000147.1:5963021-5977411 GCA_037974425.1 Phenacogrammus interruptus | reverse complement strand
CTTGGTGAATGGGTTAAATGCAGAGGGTGAATTTCGTGCTGTTCACACTGTGTGCTGTGGTGTGTTCATGTATGACAGAATGATCACTTTCACTTTTAAAGAAAGACATGGTTGGATGAGTTCGGTGTGGAAGAACTTGAATGGGCACAAATTCACACACAAAACTCCAAAATCTTGTGGAAAGCTTTAAGGATGGCAGCTGTTATAACTCCATACTAAAGTCTGTTTGAATGCAATGTTATTAAAGTCTCTTTTGGGTTACTGGTAAGGGTTTGCAATACTTTTCTCCATATAGGGTAGCGTAGTCAGTGTACTTAAGCGTTTATGGACTTTATGGAAGGCATTTAAGTGTTGTTGCAGGTGAATATGCCAGTGTGTCTATGCAAATGTGAATTAATTTTTTTAAACAAAGATTGTGACCTTTTCATTTAGTTCTTACCAAATGAGGATGTTTCTATTTTCGGTTCTGTATTTGTATTTCTCTTTAACACCCACAGTTTTCACTTCAGCTTTTGGTCATGGGTCTAGCTGTGGAGAATCATCAGTTACACAGATTTTCTGGTTGTTTTGTCTAAATGTAAATGTTTGTCATGTGGGTTTAAACCACAATGCATGTGGAAAACGTTTTTATGCTCAGGCATGCACATGTAAACGTCAAGGTCTGTGAAGTGTATCTGAAATTATGCTTCCTTTCTAAACACTGGATTGATTTCTTACAGGGGTCTGCTGACAGTTGTGTTGGTAGGATCGAGTGTGTTTGTAGGATCGAGTTTGTTGTGCAACACAAGTCTCGTTTAGCACAGATCCTGAAGGTCATTTTAAGTGAGACAGTCAGTGCTTGCCTTGGCTAACTCTCAGCAGGGACATGGAGTTTCCTTGTGTTTGGCCATTTTAGTCACAAGATTTCATTTTACAATGTTAATTGCAGCAAAATTATATAAAATATTGTAAAGCAATCATGGTTAGAACCTCTCAAACCATGTGTCCATAAAGTCTCTTGTGGTGTCATTTACCTGAACAAAATACAAACATAACTTGTTAATAATTAATATAGTCATGCTGTATGTTGTGTCCCACTTTAAGTGAATGACCTGCAAATGAGTTTAGTTTTTAGTTGCAGGGTAAAATAAGAACAAGCAAGACTTTAACACTTAGGCCTATTGAAAGCTGAAACTATCCTGTTAGTACAGCAGCATCAAACAAAGCAGAAGCGTAGTCACTGATCAAAGTGAGTATTTTATAAACTGTTGAAACTGAGTGGAAGTGTTTCATCTTATTAATGCAGCTGTGCGTCCATTATGACCAGCTGATGATCATGCTGCTGGGTTTGCTCATCTTGTGACTCACTGACCGAGTTCTTCTAGTATCAGACAGTAGTTGTTAACCATCAAACAATAAACAGCCTTTTTTTGTTGCCAAATCAGCCTTATCGCTTAGATTAGAGTTTTGCTAATAGTCTCCTACTTCCCTGTCTCTCTGTACATTTTGCTGATAAGTTCAATCACTGGGAATGCTGAGGTGAGGGAATCTTGTGATTTACCAGTGGGCAGGACTGGAATAACAGGTTGTTCAAAGTTCTTCTGGTCCTGTTTGTAGAAACACTTCATATGTCTGAAGTGCTAAAGGGATGTTTTAGCATTTGCACTTTAGCACCACAATCCAAACTTGAAAAGATTGTGGGGCTAAACTGATGTCAGATTTGGTGTAGCTGAACTACCTGGCTTAAGGGAGAACATCATGGTATTGCTGAGGGGATTTTTGATGTAAGTGGAGAACTGGACTTGGACCACTGGCACTACTTCCCTCTGTGTTTCCCTCTTCTGCCAGAAACTGTTTCTGCTTTTGAAATAATGAGGTCTTCACTACCTGCCTCTTGGTCAGAGTCTCCCGTTGAGGCTTTAGGGCTGTAATCGGATTGAGGAAGTGAGCCAACAAGACTTAGCTGCCATTACATTCACAACAACTAAATAAAACAAGCTATTATTTCTTTGCCAATAGTAGAGCTCTAGCTGAGTACCTGGTGTGGAGGCCTGACACTAAAAAAGTAAAAAAATAAAAAATGCTGTTATTCTGTCCAGCTTTTTTCAATTTCAGGTTAGCTACAAGACTAGGGTCTGTAAGCATTGCTAAGTCCTCCAGCGGAAACATGCTGTCTCATAACATGTGATGCATAAAAATACTTTTCTCTTTCAGCTGTGGCCACCCCTCTGCTGGGAAAGGAGCAGTGTGCACGTGGCCCCCCCTACTGGTGCCAAAATGTCAAGTCGGCCTCCCTTTGTGGTGCAGTCTCCCATTGCCAACAAAATGTGTGGAACCAGCCTCAGATGGTAAGTTAGATTTCTTTTTGACCTGTATTTTATTAATGTGCACATTCTTAGCTCGTCCTAAACATGTCTTGTTGTTCTTAGAAATCTGTGCCATGTGATCTATGCAAAGAGGTGTTAGTTGTGGTGGACCAGCTCCTTAAGGACAATTCCACTGAGGTGAGTAATGCAAAGGCTTCATGTATATAAATATTTGTTAGTTTGTTTCACTTTATTCATTAACATGTGTCCTGCCTAGGCTGAAATCCTAGGCTACATGGAGAAAACATGCCAGCTAATTCCAGATGAAACCCTGGCCTCTGAGTGCAAGGAGATGGTGGACGATTATTACCCCATTGTCATGGGCATCATTAAAGGAGAGCTGGTAAGATTAACTTAGTTCTTTCAAAGGGAATTGCTAACAGAATCTGGTACTGATTGATAAAACAGAGGTCCTCACTAACATTTCAGTTCTCAGTGGGTTAGCCATAAGAGATTATCTATGAAGAATGCCTCCTACACTGGGCTCCTTTTAACCAGAACTCATTGCGTTGTTGAAGGATTTTAGTCAATAGATTGCTTTGATAGTGCTGCTTGGCAGGGGAACAAACAGCCTTTTGTATGACTAGCTCTCCCTCTTGGTTAGCTAGCCTTGCTGTTGCATGAATAATGATTCATGAAGTATACTGTTAAAGTCTAATGAAATTATGGGCATTATATACTGAGAACCTCCAACACACTGTGTATATATAAATTGTTGACCTTTCTCTAAGATGCTGCTCTCTGCTCATCTCTGTAGGAGAACCCGGGTGTGGTGTGTGGTGCTCTTGGCCTGTGTGTGTCCCAGGAGGAGGCTCTTGCCAAAGCTCAGCTAATGTCCAATGAGATTCCTCGGGTGGATCTGACCCAGAGGATCAACCCCTTGCTTCTTAATGTCCCTCAGCTCCTCTACCCCCAGGAGAAGGTCAAGGAAGTGGAGGAGGCCACCAAAGAGGTGTGATAGCCTCTCTTTCCATGTGGTTTTAAAATCCTGTGTCATGTGTTGCAACACCATGAAGACACTTTCACAAATTTATCTGCAGGGTAGTGATGTGTGTGATGACTGTGTGAAGTTCATCAGTGATGCTCAGGCAGAGGCCAAGAAAAACGCCACTTTCGTCAACTCACTGATTGAACAGATTGAGGCTCAGTGTGATCTCCTGGGGCCTGGAATTTCAGAGATGGTAAGAGCACTATGAGCACAGATGCCTTAAAACCCTGCTGCCGTAAAAGGCTTAAAAAAAAGCCGTAAAACAGCACTGTTTAAAATGCACTGAGCAGTGGTTCTCATGCATCTCATTTGATGGTGAACACATTTCATTATTGTGATTATTTGTAAAACAATTTTTTCTAGTCTTTGTGGATAAGTTGTGCTTCCGCCTAAGAGTTGGCTCTATCTTTAGAAGTGGCAATGAAATATGTGCCCAGAAATCAAAATCCAGGATATTTGAGTGTTTTCTACAAGGAGAATATTTTCAGTTTAAGTAAAGGTAATAACTCTTAGAAATTCTTGGTGGAACAGAGAACGATCTCCTGTCACATAAACCTATTTTAACATGCGTACTAGCCCGGCTTTGTTCTTTAAGCCAACCAAGACGGCTGCTTGGTGTAGTGTCTTATTGGTGTTCAAAGCAATTGTCGCTCTCCTGTTTTCTATAAATATTCCAGGACTTACTTTTGTAGGTGCTTTAAGGGACCATGTTTTTCCTTGTTAGCAATGTAGGTGTTAGTGAAATTCCCAAAAAGGACTTCGATAAGGTTTAATAAAAGAAACTCACCACGTGACGTAATGAAAGTATAAAAAAAGATTTAATTAGACTCTTGCAACAAGGGAACAAATCTGGAAAAAGAGTTCTGAAAAACTAAATGTGCTTTCCAGTTTATACAGCAGTAAGCAATGTGTGTGCGTAACGTAGTTGTTGGGTTAGTCAAAACGAAAGTGTGTATCTTCTCCGCTCCCGGACACTTCCAGCTGGATCGCTCCGTCCTTCTATTAGAGATACAGAGAAGACAGCACACACAGAGAGAGATATAAGACAGAGAGGTTACAGGATTATAAAACTCAAAGGTTTCCTAATGATTTCATGTGTGCTTGAACTCACTAATATATATGAACTTAAATAACAAAAATGATTTAATATGAAAAACTTTATTAAGGATAACATTTCCCCAACAGTAGGTAACTTGAGATGCCTTGTGTGTTCTTTTCCACAGTGCAAGCAGTATGTTAGCCAGTATGGTCCTCTGGTTGTTCAGCAGCTTATGTCTATGGTGAGTAGGCCTTTAGCTCACAGTTCCTTTTTTCCACACATTTTACTGAGAACATCCACATTTTCATTGCACTCTGGGGTTAAATTGGTCCCGATTGTATGTTTTAGCTGTGAGCATTGTTACATAATTAGTGCTTGGCTTGTCCTCAGAGCCGTTCTGGCATTGTTTTCCTTTCTCCAGTAAGCCCATGTCCAGTCTTACAGCTACTCTGCCTGTCTGCTGATTTCATCTGCATTTCTAATCACTTGTTTTCTCTTATTTTATTTCCTCTCCCCCACATTTTGCCTTCCTTTTCTCCCTCCCCCTCTCTTTTTATATTTATTGTTTATACTTTGGTCTACAGGAGCAGGTAGGTCTTTGTGTTGATCGGATAGTTTCAACCATAGCTTTTTGTTTTGTTTGTGGAACTACTTGCCTGTGCTGTGTCTAATTTGAATGACCATTGCTAACTTGTGCTGTTGTGTAGAATAGTTACTCACCCTACTAAATAACCCATTTGGAGTGATCAGTATGTTTCACATTAGATCGTTTAGTCATCATTCATGCATATGTGCCGCCTAAAAGTTTTATTCAAAATAATGGTTCAACACATTTTCATTAATTCTTAATGAACACTTGATCTAGGCCTTTTAAATCTGGGAGCTCAACTCAAGTTCTTAGAGCCCACATGTTTATGCTGTGATCTGAGTGTTTCAACAATCCAAGAACTCCACATCTTTCTGGCAGATCTAGTTATTTACAATAAGGATTTGGTTCCATTTTGTTGTACGTGTTTAGGAAGCAGAGCAAAAGTGCCCAATCACAGCAGATCTTCATGAATTATGTGTAATTTTAACGATCTTGCTTTCCAATGCTAACAAACTTGCTTTTAGAGTACCAGTATTTAGGAAACATGGGGTCCTTAACATCCTACATGATATTTTCTTTTACTACCCTACTGTGATATTTGGATAATAGGGGGGAATCACCAGTGACTCCCAGTACGATATCGCAATACCTAGGTGCTGATTCTGTAATCCTGATTCAATACTATGATTATTTTTCTCATTGGTGATATGACCTCATCTTTGCGTGTAAATGTACAATCGATGTGGTGATGCGCTCACTATTAGTAATCTTGTTCAGACTCCTTCCCAGCATTCATTGTTGCCTGTTATATAAAAGGCAGCAGAGAAACAAACCTTTTGCTAACAAGATTATTTCTAGCAACGTGTGCCTGTATTGTCGTTGTACCACAATACTTTGGCCCAACAACGATTGCATACTGTTAGTAAGAAGCTAATTACATCCTCCTTCACAGGATCATGTGCTGCCTGCCTGATGTGTAAATAGTTTAGTGCGCCACCTGTAGGATTATAGATGAGCTGCAACATTTCTCTACCTTGCATTCAAACCTCCAGAAATAATATATATTTTGCAGTCAGTGTGACCTGTGAACCACTGCACAAAATTTGCAATATTTTATTGTTTTCCTCCCATCTCCATTGGACAGCATAGTATTAGTAACACACACTACAGCACTTTCTGCAAACCTGTGGCTCTTGAGGACAGAAGTTGGGCTCCCTTGTTAAACTACTTTCATCACATCGCCGCCTCTCCACACACCTCACTTAAGAGAAAAAAATGTATTTTGCATGTCTGGTGCAGTTAAGCGGTTGCATGCCTGGCTGTAGTAAGACTGGCCGTGTGCTGGGAACATCACTGGGCACAAGCTGAAGCTGTATGCAGATGGAAAATGCATGACGTAAATCATGAGTGTATAAAAGTAGAGTTCATAAATTATCTGTACCATTGTCTTAATTTTGTCAGGCTGGATTGGGTTGGGCATACTGGGTTCTGGTCATGCACTGCATGTTTAAATATCCCTGGTTCATTCACAGTAAGTCAGTAAGAATGACTGAAACGTATCTCTGCATGTCTACCTCTTTCCGTAGCAACCTAAAGATATCTGTTGCCGCGCTGGCTTCTGTGACTCCACCCCTGAGTCTGTGCCAATGCAGACTCTGGTGGCTGCAAAACTGGTCCCTGCTCTAAAGACCATCCCTGCCACCAAAGTAGAAGCGGCTGCCCAAGAAAAGCCAGTCAAGGTATAGCTGCCCACACTGTCTTCCACTTGCTGCATACACCTATGTTGGTTGTATTGTACGTTAGAGAAAATTTAAGATAAACCTTCATTAGTTCCACAAATGGGAACTATGTAAAAAAAAATTTTTCTTTAAGTGTGAAGTTTTGCTGAGTGTCTGTTTGATTTGTGTGTTTGGCTGTGCAGAAGATGGTGCTTGCACGTGAATCTCCTCAGTGTGCCATCTGTGAGTTTGTAATGAAGGAGCTGGAGAGTATGATCCAGGACCAAACCACTGAGGTATAACTATTGACAGCTTGTTTCATTGTATCATTTATACTTTGACACAATCAGAGGAAAATCAAATTGAATTAATTAAAGTTGCCTTTTTTTTTTTTTTTACAATTATGAGTAATGATTAATTTTGAGGCTCGAGTCACATTGCCATGTTGAAGTGTCACATTTGGAGCCCCAACCCCCCAGTGAAGGCTGTACTGCCAATTTGTTCACTCGTCTTTCATGACTCATGTTTCTCATTCATGTGATGTTATTCAAGGTGTGCATGTTGGGGATTGTTCACAATAATGATGCGGATGGGTGTGTTACAGCTACACATTACAAGACTGACAGTTCACTCGGTTTTGTAACAGCCTTGTTGTGTTAACCTTGTCTTTTGGTTTTGTAGGCTGAAGTGGTGCAGGCTGTGGAGAAAGTGTGCAACATTCTGCCCTCCACGCTTACTGCTCAATGCAAGGACCTGATTGAGACCTATGGCCAGGCAATCATTGAGCTACTTGTGCAGGAAGCTGACCCCAAGACTGTTTGCACCGTGCTGGGGCTGTGCAGTGGAGCCAGCCACACTTTCATCCGTGAGTGTCTTGAGTGTACATTCAATGATCTGTATTTGTAATGTTGTTTGAAGTTGTTGTGACTCATGTGTGTGTCTCTCTCTGTGGCTCTCAGCTATAATGGAGAAGACTGAATTTGAGGCTGGTGGGTTCTGTGACGTGTGCAAGATGGCAGTGCGCTATGTGGATGGCATCCTGGAGCAGAATGCCACAGAGGCAGAGATTGAGGAGGCCGTCCAGAAAGTCTGTAATTTCTTGCCAGATGAATTCAGGACTGAGGTAGCGCCAAGTTACGAATTATTTTAATGGCCCCACCCATCTAACCCTTGCCGTAATTTTGTTAATTTTCCTATGGAAATAACGGTAAATTATATTGCATAGCCTTTTTAAAAATACCTGGCCCTCAATGAATGGCTAAAGATCATACAAAATTTGACCAGGGCTGTTTTCTCTTCAGTGTCAGCAGCTTGTTGAGCAGTATGAGCCTCTGTTGATCCAATTGCTGCTTCAGACCCTTGACCCTGACTTTGTCTGCATGGTAAGGTCTCCCTCTGAATCACCTATTTAAAATGTTTGCAGCACGTTTGTCAGGCATTTCCCCACATACTTGAGCTTAAAAGCATAAGAAATTAAGGATTTGTGTGAGTGTCTCCTGTGTTGTGATTCTGTAGAAGCTGGGTGCATGTCCTGAGGCAGTGCGGCATCTTTTGGGAATGGAGCAGTGCAGCTGGGGGCCTGCCTTCTGGTGCAAGAACATGGTGACTGCGACTCGCTGTAATGTGAGTGTTGCTTGAGTGTTCTGACTGGAAAATTACATTTGTTTCATTACAGCTCATCGTTCAGTACAGCAAACTGTAATCACTGGAAAAACTGACATTGGCATTATTGACTAACAGGACAGCTTTGCTTCATCAATCTTCAAAGGGACAGTTCTTCATTCATCACTGAAAATTCAAAATTGAGTAAACGCTGAATTAAGGAGAGTTTAAACACTTTCTCCCAATAGCTGTAAATACAGAACACTGAATGATACGCAGTCAGGGATGTTCTTAATTCTGAAATATTACTGTTCATGGTTTGTAGCTCCTAGGCTAAATGCAGCTACATGCACAGACACTAACTATGTGGTTATACAGCTTATATTATTCCCCTGCAGTCATGTATATACCTGTGCACAAGTTACTTCCAAGTGTTTTCTACATAGAGGGTGTTTATTTTATTAAAAAAAAATTTTTTTTTTAATGTTTTGTTTGACCACAAGCAGAAAAACAGGAAAGTACAGAATGCAAAGGTTTCTACACATCCATCAGTCAGATAATGATCTTGCTAACTGCACTACCCTCCCAACCTCCCCCCACCAGTCTTTTTGTTACACCAGTTTAACAAGGCAGCGTGATTGCAAATATCTAGAGCAACAGCAACATTACCCTGTTAATCATCTATAGTTTACACTGGAGCAAAACAATTAATTGAACTTTAAACCTGCACTATAGGTCAGACCTTTGTGTGCTCTATGGGTTTACCACTCACATTTATTTCATTCAACTGCAGATTTTTAAGTACTGGAAAGTTGTTCATGGTTTCATCCCATTGGGTGTTGCTTAATATCTCATTATAAATATCTAACAGTTGTCTGGTGATTCACATTAATGAAGTGGCTTTTTTTTGTAGATCAGTAGGGAACAGAAATGACATTTTGTTTAAGGTTCTCAATAAATTGAGTGGTTGTAGTAAATATTGCACGACATGCAAATGTAGAAAATCTGTATGTGCCAAAGTTCTCACTTGTGTAAATCACTCAAATGCTTCAAACTGCTCTATAAAGTGCAGCAGCCATTATGAGACAATGGTTGGTACAGATTCATAATCACTTTGCTTTCTTTCCAGGCTGTAGACCACTGCAGACGTCACGTTTGGAGTTAGAGGAGCAGCGCGGCCAAAATGACCTGAGGATCTAAAGGAGAATTTCTATAGTGCTGCTTTCACTGTTTTAAAACGAAAAGCAATCCTTCCCTGTTCCTGTTTCTTTTAAAAGATGATGCAGATTTAATGAGATGCTAATTAGACAACTTGTTTTTCAGGGTAGGATGAAAGTGTGTAATTATTTTGCAAGGGTTTTGGAGAGTTGGAGGGTTTTCACTGACCAGCAAACCTGCATCTTCCACTATACTGGAATTTCCCCCAGTTTAACTGCTGATTCATTTGTTCTAGTACTGTGGGTTGTTTTTAGAGTTGTTTTTTTTCCTTCAAGACAGTTTTAGTCGAAGATGTAAATAGGAATTGTGGGCCGGAGATGATGTGGGGTGAGAAGAGTTTGTGCCTTGATAGAGAGGGATCAGTTTTAACGGAGTTGTGTATAATCCCTTGCCCTGGAGGCCAGTGAGCTTTGAAATTTAAGTACTGCACTGATTCTCATAGTCACGCTTTTGTTTAAGGGCAAGGGAAGTTTGTATGGCTGTCAGGTTAACCAGTTTTGTCTTTTTGGCGCTGCTGATTGGCCCTCACTGCTTTTTGATTGATGTTTCTATCTGTTTTAGCCAAACTGTCATGAGCGTCAGTCTGCTTTACTCTAATTATGAGCCATTTGTTGGGATCTGTAAAATTGAACTGAAATCTAAATTAACCTGAATCTTTTAATAGAGTACAATAAAATGAGTACCTGTTTCTGATGTTTTTTGTATTTGTGTGTATTAATGTCGTGTGTCTTGAATTTCCACCCATTAGAGCAGGGGTCACCAACGAGGGCACCAGGGTGCCCTCAAAGACCACACGAGTAGCCTGCGGACCTGTTCTAAATTAGCACAACTCTCCAGAGAGCAGCATTTAACATTTAATTTAATCCTATTGCTGCTATTCTTTAATCACATTTGCATTTCTATAAATTTGAAAAAGCATTTAAAACATGTTTATAGAGCAGAGCAGGTTCTAGAGCAGTGTCCCCCAACCTTTGTCACGGACCGGTTTAATGTCAGAAACCATTTTCACCGCCCGGCCTTTAAGGAGTGGCAGATAAATATATGTATACGTATTTATACAAATAAATGATACGCATAAAAATGGGGATATTTAAAAAATATAATAATGGGGCTATCTTTAAAATATAATAAACGTAAATCCAATGTGTACCCGCAGCTTTATTAACAGCATTTTCATAAGTTTTTATTTTTCTGTGCAGCCCGCAGACCGGTACCACATGACCCATGGCCCGGTACCGATCCGAGGCCTGGGGGTTGGGGTTCACTGTTAGCCTTTAGTATCAAACTGGTAGCCTTTCGTATGGTTCAGTACCCGTGAAGTAGCTCTGTTTCAAAAAGATGGTGACCCCTTCATTAGTCTATAATCTAATGATAGATGTAGAACATGCTTTTGTTTCATTGGAGCTTAAAATGAACTAATTCTAGTAGCTGCTTAAGACCGTAGGCCTATGCTGATTTGAGGTGCAAATATAAATTTTTATTTAAAATTTTCCATGCATCATACTGTAATTTGTATAAACAGAATATGAGGTAGTACTTGCCTTTTATGGGTGATATTAAGGTGAGTGGACATTTGGTACAGCATGAATGCTTTTGCCTGCCCCATGTTATGATAAACACCTGATAAATAAAGTAACCCCAATTACACGTTTAGACCAAACCGCACCCATCTCTAAAGACCTAACGTGAGGTAGACAACAACCTGTTCATTCTAAAATCTAATTGCACCATATATTTTCAATACTATTGTAACTACTAGACATCAGTTTATGGTTTGATGGTTTAAGCATCGTATACAAAAGGCCATTATAAATAGACATACAGAACTGAGAATATGATGAACATCACAAGATGGAAAAAAAGAAAATACATTCATATGAGGATATACATCCATATATGTAAAAATTCTTAGTGGTTCTCAAATGTTTATGCTTCAGTATGACACATTTTCTTCTTGGAATGTTAAAGGAAGGATCTTTCAGTAGCCTGAAGATTGCTGCTGTTATAAAGGTTTATACCATTGAGGTCACTTTATCAAGTGATTTAAAAAAGAAAAAAGAATTGACCCTGAGTCTAAAAAAATAAACCATCCTGCAGGACTCTGCTATAAACACCTGAGCAGGCTTTGTTTCTTTGAATGGACTTCAGAGTCGTGTGAAGCTGATTTTGCTCAGCAAGTTCTCTTGTAATAATAAAGCACTTTGGTCATGATCCCACACAAACTTGTAAGACCAAACATAAAAGTATTTTGCATCACGTGACGGAAACAAGACTCTTGACATTATGAAGCATGACATGCTGAATAAACCATAAGCCAGAAGAACTTCTGGTGCAGGTGTGGGTGGAGAACAGGGTCACACACTGCGCGCTCACTTCCAGTGGTTGATTCGTCTGAGCTGTATGTAGGCCATCACCAAGCATACACACATGATGCCGGCCAGAGCCACTTGGTTCTGCCAGAAGCCCCAGCTGCTGTAGTCGATCTCCTGATGTTCCAGATACATTTCACCAGTCATTCTGACACAGAAATAAATGTTTAAAATCAGTGGGAACAGGAAATCATAATGCATCATCCTTCTGCAGGCCTCTGAGTTAACCGAGCACCTTCACTCAATGACAGGTGGTGGAGACAGACATTTATTTAATAATTTCCCACTACCCACTGGTGAGTGAGCAGATATGAGGCCCTTTTCAATCCCAGGTTAACTAAAAACACCTTTATACGTTTACAAGTATAAACCATATAACTCAGAGCTTCAAGATGTGTTTGTTATATTTGGCCAGCAGGCGTTGAAAGGGGTAATGCAGCACTTACATGGTGAAGTTACTGGAGAACACTTGGCCTTTTAGTTCGTTGATTGCCAATGCCTGAAAAAGAGTAGTACATTACTAACGGGACCGCACAAGTACATAACCGCGTACTTGTGGATGGAAAACTTACATTGAAACCGTAGCGGAATATACTGAGCCACTTCAGCCAAGACATCCAGCTGAGCATGGAGTTCAGGTTAACCAGGAATCCTCCAAACACCTGATCAAATATACACACAGAGACCCAACACGGTTATACAGCACACAAACAAACACAAGTAAAGGTAGATCTCCCTTAAACACAGTTCCTTATATTTACCCCTTTCCATGACAGTAGCTCTGACCACCTGGTGTCGCAGAAAAACCTTCCAATCATGTTTTTTCATGGCATTTCATGACCGCTGATTGCTAAATAACAATTGCTTTTCTCCACAGTCTTGCGAAATAAAGTAAGGCAAAGAAGCACTGACCATTGCTTCAAATGTGTTTGTAATGTGTTTCTTTAGCCAAGAAGTTTAGTTTTCTCCCAAGAGAAATTTAAGTCTGTCCCCAGTACAGTATAGATTCATTTAATTTTCATTTAGAAAATTAGGACTGAATTCAAATCTTGATGCAGCCTATCATTGATAGGTCGCATGTGAGATCCCTAGCAATGAAACATAAATCATAAGTGGCTCACAAAAACTGCTCATAGAGTGATCAGCAGTAGAAGCAGTGTTGTGAAAAGACTGATATAAAAGAGTCTCATATCTGCCATTAGGTAGAGCGTTCATAAGCTACAAGGTAAAAGCAGAGGAGGAAAAAGGTTTTGGCCACTTCCTGTGATGTGCTGCTTCCCACTGTTATACTCTACAGTTACCGATAAGGTAAATATAAAGGTAGCTACTAGGTAATATATGGCAGCACTTTCTTGCCAAGATAAAAGTGAACGCCCATATATACAAAACCTCAACTTTTTTCACAGCTGGATATAGGTTATATATATCGTTTTTTCCACTTTTATCTCATAATTATGTCCTTTAATTACAGGGTGTGTGCAGAAATGCTGTGTTCACAAGCACACATATGTTGGGGGTCCCTGAAAAAGCACAGCCAGACACTATGGCCCCCCTGCCAGAGGTGTTGGAGAGATAGATGCCAATCAAGTGTGCTCATTAAATATTCGGCCGTGCCCAGGCAGTTCTCATAAAGGCCTGATCTTCAAATTCAGCTTCATCATAAAAGTTTCATTAAAAATACATAAATAGATGTTTAATACAACCACTGATTTCAGTACCAAACAAAAAATGCTTTGCACCCATGGGACAACCATGAGGTTCTTACAGGTTTCAGGAGCCATATTAGCTCCCAGACTCACCATCATAAAGACAAAGGGCAGGGCGATGAGAATGTTAGCCATGGCGAACGAGCCAACGCTGGCACTGACCAAAAAAGCCAGGCTAACCGCTGACAGACTGATCATACTCATAGTCACACAGTACAGGAAAAATGCCTCCACCTCAGGCTTTAGAGCTGGAAGAGAGGAGGCAAGCATTCTATGTTTATTATTATAATCTCAAAGCAATCAAGACATATGTGGGGTGATGAACACAAAGAACATTACTGATGTTCTTAAAATGGCTATAAAACTGGCATGTGTGTGTGAATATGTGAAACATGAGATAAGGGGGTGAGCAGCACTTCCGCTAGTATTAGAACCATTATCTACTCTTGTGTTAATAATAAAACTAATGTCAGTGACAATCTGTCCACTGACTGGCTTGAATAAAGGCTCTCTGATTGCACAGAGAGAATTCATCCACTCACCCATCATGAAGTAGGGGATGGCTGAGAAGATGAAGACTGGGAGGATGCGGTTTGGAATGAGATCAGCAAAGACTTTGGACAGGAAGTATGCAGATGTGCGATAGTAGCCGCTTGAATTCTCATGACTGAGGATGAAAAAACAGTAGATAGAATATGGACTTTGGGGCAAGCACTGTGCTAATTATCAACAGAATGCGCACACACACACACACACATACACACACACACACACACACACACACACACACACACACACACACACACACACACACAC
>JBBPCW010000147.1:5935336-5962921 GCA_037974425.1 Phenacogrammus interruptus | reverse complement strand
TAATTTCAAGAACTGACCATTCACTTGCTGCTTAATGTATTCCACCCTAGACAGGTAGCACTGTAATGAGACTTAAAACTGTACTTTTGTTCATTCCTATACAAACAGTACATCATAAAGTGTAACAAAGCAGATGGAGATTACTTAACAAATACACATCGTTTAATTCTTGTACTGATGCTCTTGTGTCCTGTCCTGCCTGCACATATGTAGTTTGGTGTTGTTTCTGTTATTAGTGTTGCACCATGGTCATTTCACATTTCACTGTGTACCATATATATGGTTGCAATAATTCCTTAACCTTATATCAGTTTTCATACACACCGTTAGAACAATTATGCTGCTGCGAGCTCTCATGAGATATGAAAGAAGACTCAGTTCTCTTCAGTATTACAAGGGCATGTGAGAGCAAAGTTGGTGTTTCTTACACACACACACACACACACACGCGCGCACACACACACGATTCCCCTTTATAAATAACCTGCATGAAGATATCATTTATGTCCAAGACAAACATATCTTGTCTGTTTCGGAAAGAGTATACCTCTTCTTTCCGAAACACACACACACACACACGCGCGCGCACACACGCGCACAAACCATGAGGTAGAGATACAGTAAGAGGGCTAAAGAGCACTGAATATGAATCATGGTTACCCTCTGCACCTGCAAAACTTATTCCATTTACATAAAAAATATAACAACATTGCCTGACAAGTGAGCACCCCAAACACATTACAAAGATCTAGGTGTGCTGTGAACGTCCCGGTCCGTTCCAGAAGATTCTGATGAATGCCAAAAAGGCTCTGTGAATGTCAAACAATCACAAGGCTTGGCACATACATAATTCTAACTGTCCAACTCACTCAGCCCTATCTCTAAACATGTCACCTCATACTGTAAACCTGTTGTTAGCAACATAATCATACAGTGTGATATTCTCTCTGATGTCATGCAACTTCCATTGAGTACAGATGTTTAGTTATAACAGATAAAAATGAAGTGAAAACCACTTACATATGCACTCATTTTTTTCCATGACTTTCCAGGATGTGGGGTCATAAATTTAGGCCATGTGTGGACGCTATGGCAACCGTTTATTGTGACAATATTTTAATAAATACTATTTACCAGAATCTGAGGTTTGAATGGTTGCCCACCAAAAAAGATAAACATTATTTCCCTAAATTGCCCATATCCTACGTTTTTCTTGAACTGTTTTTTTTCCCTTTATGCCCTTCTATAGTACTTGTGAGTAATACTGCATTTTTACATGACCTTCTTTCAGCATCTCTTTACCACTTGGAATTAGGCAGGCTGGTGTTACTGTGTCTTTTAGACTTACACACATAAATAAGCTTCTGAGTGGCTGCCCTATATTGTGGCTCATTCAAAAAGATGTCAAAGCTGAAACATTCCTTATAACTCCGGTGTGAATGGATGAAACTATACTGCTAAATGAAGAGACATGTAGATATAATGTGATACATCAAACTTCAAAGAAATACCACAGGCCTATCAACACTTCACTAAATTCACAGGACCAATTATGCTCG
Organism: Phenacogrammus interruptus; assembly: GCA_037974425.1. Lineage (NCBI taxonomy): Eukaryota > Metazoa > Chordata > Actinopteri > Characiformes > Alestidae > Phenacogrammus > Phenacogrammus interruptus. Next base: position 5,961,362 of record JBBPCW010000147.1, on the reverse strand, counting down.
CTACGCTATGAAATGTTTTTGACATAACTTAGGATAACGACAAGGACAGTGTTGGCATGAAGCCCACCCCTACCCATATACATAATGTATATGCAGCTTCTTGGATGCAAAAAGTATTCTCTAACCTTAACCTCAGTAACCATAAACATGTGGCTTTACTCTTAAAAAAGGAACATTTTACTTCAGAACCAGAACTTGTATTGTAGCTTAACACTTATTTCTCCAGTTTTCATACAAAGGTATTTTTCCCCCTGAAAATGTACAAAAACAAATACACACACACAAATAGCAAAAACACACTCACACTGAGGTCACTTTGGGGCTCCTCATGGCCCTCTGAGCTGGAGCCATTGCTCAGTTTGTACAGCCAGTAGTGCTTGGCAGTGATGAAGAAGTTCCAAGGCAATAGAGACCCAATGCCCATGAGGAAGAAGATGGCATACACCAGGCAGTAGGTGTCTTTTGGGCAGTGGCGGGCACTCAGGGGGGCGCCAGGCTGCTGGGGATGTGCGTTTGTGAGCAGGGGTGAGTGGTCTTCACCCTCAGTCTTTACATCCTGCTCTTCATCAGACATGGAGGAGGAGTGGAGTGCAGAGATGTAGGATGAGTTCAGGCTGGCCTGCAGGTGCTCCGTACTGTCCATCTTCACAGAAAACAGGGAGTACAGAAGGAGAGAGAAAAGTAAGGAAGGAAGGAAGGTGATGAAAAAATAATAAAGAGGGGACTAAGGATAGAGGGGTATTGAAGGTAAAGAAGTAAATGGACAAATAAATACAATGAGGAAGGGTTAGACTGCAAATAACGATGTCACTCAAAACAACTGCACTTGTTAAAAACTCCACTGAAAATACTTAACAGCTACCCCTATACCACAAATGTAGCAAATCAGGCATGATATGTTCAAGTTTGAGGCTAAAGTTTGAGTCATGAGGCTCATTTAACAAATAATAGGAGCTTACACACCATTAATCAACATTGTGGAAACCGAATGCCTAAATAATAACACACTTGCTTCAAAGCACAAGTTCTTAACTGATGTTAAATTTTAGATTAGATTAGATTAGATTCAACTTCATTGTCATTACACATGTACAAGTACAAGGCAACGAAATGCAGTTTAGGACTAACCAGAAGTGCAATAAGCAGCAATTACAGGATAAAGGTATAAGTTATAAGTGCACATAAGGTTATATGTACAAGAAGAAATGGTTTCATTCAACAGTTAGTCACAAAGGCACAATCTGGTTAACTGAAAAGTGATCTATTATCACAATGAAAAATCTGTTTTTTCACAATAGCTGTATAGGCCTACCTGACAACATACACAACAAACCCTTCCTAAATGAGCATTAGTGTATACGTGTATTAGAGCAGAGTAAATAGCAAAACACTGAACTCAGTGTGCAGCAGGAGCAAGACTGAGAATGACTTATAATTGAATTACAAGCAAAAGCATGGAGGAAAGAAACAGAATAATTCATTTACCTCTCCTCCTCTGCTGTTAAGAGGTGTGCTTTAGCATCCACTGCAGATCACACATTATTTTTTATCGACGGCATAAGGGATGGGGATGACATGATGACAGCCAATCCACAGGAGTCTCTGGCTGTCACACTAAAGGGCCTGAAACAGAGAGAGGGAGGAGAAACATCTCCATGACAGGCATTCTTTACCACACCCTATAGAGTCCATATGTTACAGACTCTTTAACCCATAACATACTTTCCTTGTGACAGTCATAAAGGAATGTCTCAACTGCTGCCTCAACTACTCCTCTCACTCCAAGTGAAAGACGCTCACATTAAACCCTGTGACCCAATCTGACTTCTGCAAAGGCATCACATGACAGGGATGGAAAGAGGTGAGATACAAACTTACACTTCACTGAGACAGTATAACACACCCTTACTATTTTAAAATAGAATTCAAGCAGTAATCACAGCTCGGTCTATATAATTACCCTAATACAAGGGGAGAAAGCGACTGAAATATGTTCATAAACCTTGTAAAATATAACAGCTTTAGCTTGTCTTTAAAAACAAGTGTACAAATAATGTGAAATTTGCTTGGTATTACAGAATGGCTCTTGTTAAGATTTTTTTTGCTCGAGGAGTTAGCACGAATAGATCAGATGACATTAGAAAAAAAAAAGAGAGAGGGAAGACAAAAAACAAAAAATGTCCTCCCCATTAACCTCTCCCTTCCTTTGCTGTTTCTACCTGAACTTTTTAGAGAAATTGAAGACTATCCTTGGGCGATATATCACAGACGTCAAATGAAGTCAAGTGAAGTCAGTATTCACTAATTAACTTAGTTTAGAAGTAGATTCCACTTTTTTCTTTCAGAAGAAGTGCACTATACTTGTTATAGTGATGAGGGTATAAGCCACGAGTCTCTAATTTTGAGAGGTCCTCAGGTATGTGCCGACCACCTCTTAGTTATGACTGGGTGTATCTGAGGACCTCTTACGGTTAGGGCTTACCAAGAATTAACTGACGGCTCATACCTTAGCTCCGATGTAGTCTAACCTTTGTGTACTCGGTTTTAATACTCAATAAACCGCATTTCAGCAGTGAGACTGTAACGACTCTCACTGTGGAGAAACGGAAGAATTCTAATGTCACTGCAGACTGCCAGACTCCAAAATCTTGTGGAAAGCCTGTTGAAGTAGCTGCTAAGGGGGACTAACGCCAATTAAAGTCATTGTATTTGAATACAATGTAATTAAAGTCCCTGATGGTGTAATGGACAGGCGTCCCAATACTTTTGTCCAGCTAGTGTCTTGAATTAAAGACTTCTAGACCTGGAGTGACAGGCTGCTGGTGTTGTGTTTATCACAGCTGATACCTGCAAACGCGTACAAAAGATTAACCAGGTATCTTTTCGACAGCAAGAACAAACAATAAAATCACCAGAGGAAGACACAAGCTCACTACAAAGTCTAGATAGAGAACACATTCCCAGACATGAGAAGTCTGTTAATAAACAGTCTACACAAACGATCTTAAACACAGCTTAAACTGTGTTTATAACACTCACCAGTGTCTTTACTTGAATGAACTTCTGTTCGCTTCATTTTCGATTAAACAGAAAATCAATTAAGTGATGTGTCTTGTATTTTCACACATTAATGTCTAGGAGAGTCTCCAGCTGGAGCTGGGTCTAGGCTCTGTTTCTCATCTCTCGTTTTGGGAGTCCGGTTTGAATTTCAAGTTAAAAGTTCTGCTGAAAATTAACTTAAAGGTCTATAAAGGAAAAGGAAAATTAAAATGAAATAAGTACAAATCCACGACAAAGCTATTTCAATGTACATGTGAACCAGTCAGTAAAAAAAAAATATATATATATATATAATGTTATATTCACATAAATCAGAATAAGAAAACCTTATTGATGCCAGAGGAAATTGCTCATGTAATGACTGCAAAGATGCACAAGACACAGACACAGAGACAAGAACAACATAAAAAAATAAAGTCAAAATAAAAAATAAAAAAAAAACCTCAATATAAAAATACACTGCTATATACAGAAATACTATAGATAAGCACCCAGATATACTATATCTAAGTTTAAATACATGGATAAGTAACACAAGCATGTAGTGATATTGTGATATTGCACATAAAATATTGCACATAATGAAACTACATAAAACTGGCTATTGCACAGATACTGTGTGGCAGGGAGAGGAGTTGTAGAGTCTGGTGACGGTGGGAAGGAAGGATTTCCTGTAGTGTTCAGTGGAGCACTTTATGCTGCTCTGTCTATGGGTAAAAGTACTTCTCAGTAATGCCACAACGCTGGATCCATACAATCTGTAAAGACAATGTTCTCCTTTCAGATACAGTTTCCACATTGTCCAGTTCCTCACCCACCGCTGAGCCAGCTTTCTTGATCAGTTTGTTAAGTCTCTTTACATTTACGGCATTTATCAGACGCTTTTATCCAAAGTGACTTCCATTCCCTAGCTACAGGGGACAGTCTCCCTGGAGCAGCTTGGGGTTAAGGGTCTTGCTCAGGGACCCAGTGATGGTACTGAAGGTAGGATTTGAACCTATGACCTCTTGGTCCAGAGGGAAGTATCCTACCACCAGGCCACCACTACCATCTTTACGTCAGCCACTTTTATGCTGCCACCCCTGCAGAACACAGCATAGAAAATAGAAAAGAAGTACACACTTCGAAAAACAATGTACTTAAAACGTGCATAACAGTACCTTAGTTCACCCTAATTAAGTGGACATTAATTTTTGTGAAACTGGCCCCTTTATTTTACCTTAAAATTAGATTTAAGCTTTGCGTGTAAAACCCCTTAACCTTAAATTTGAAGCATTAATTCAGGAGGTGCTATTATTTAAGGGGAAAATTGAAAAAGAGGGAAATTCAGTAGTTTTACCCCTTAATCAGCCGTAACCTGTGCCCTTTTCTGTGTATAAGAAATTAAGGTCAATATTAAAGCATTTGGTTTCGTTATGACAGTTTACTTTTACTCTTATATGTGGCCAGAGATTTCTCAGACCAGTCCAGCTTCTTTAATATGTACACCAGGTCTCTGTAGTCCTGAATTTCCACATCCACACCGGACAGGGGAGTGACAGGAGGCTTTGATCCTCTCAAGTCCACCTCTCCTAAACGATATATTAAATTAACATTGTTTTAATATATATTTGCTCACTACCTTAGATATTAAATTAACTTTCAAAATAGCTGCATTTGTTAAAATAGTATGCGATACTGAATAGTATGCTATAGGTGATACTGAAGTAAACAAACTTGCCTGAAGCTGAGACAGACAGTGGCTTAACTGGTTGAAAAAAAAAATGTATGCTTGGTTTCAGTATTTTATTATTGTTTGAACACATGCCACTCATGTACCAAATTTTTGCAATAAGGTACATATTCAATTAATTAAACTTTTTTTTTTTTAAATAATGTAACTATTCATTTAATCAAACATTTTCAGTAATACAAGTCGTTTCATTTACTTAAGTGTTTATTAACGTGTGTGTCTTTTATTTTGAAGTGCAGGCGGACATGAATAGAAACCTCTGAGTGCTATTCCTTGTAGCTTCGCTGTTGCTGGGTAAAAGGTACAAAATGTAAATTAAAACTGTCTGTAATGGAATATAGTCATTTTAATGAGGACAGTAGTTAAATGTTTAATACGGAGATTAGCTTTAACAGTATGTTTACAGCGATCTCGTTGTGGAAGCTCAAGAAAATACAGTAACACGTGTAGCCAGTGTTTTGCTGCTGCTCTGTTGTAGAAAATGAGGACTGTTTTTATCTCTTCAGTTTATTTAAAGGGCATGGCTGAAGAAGACTCTGTGGAAGATTATCCCGCTGAAATCGAGGAGTTCCTTACTGGCTTCGAGTCCTCTGTGAGCTCTGTCCAGAATGTAATCCAGACTCTGATGTCTGTGTCAAAGAGTGAACACCTGAAGGTACAATTCGTCGGCAAATCTGTACATCCTTATATACACAACATTGACAAAAATATTGACAAACACCTGTAAAAGCCCCTCACTTCCAGTTAAGGGTATTTTTAAAACATTTTGAACAACGCTATGCTTCCGACTTTGTGAACACAGTGTTTGGGAGAGGTCCTTTTTGTATTCCAGCATGATTCTAAACTCAACTCCTTCCAACACCGTTGGGTTGAAATGGAATGGAGTTTATGAGCCAGGCCTTCTCGTCCAATATCAGTGTCTGGCCTCATAAACACTCTTCAAAATGAATGGGCACAAATTTTCAGAAAAACTCCAAAATCTTGTGGAAAGACTTCCAAGAAAAATGGAAGCAGTTAGAGCTGCAATGATTGACTAATTCCATATTAAAGTCTATGTATTTGAGTGCAATGCCATTAAAATCGCAATACTTTTGTCAATATAGTGTAGAAACGTAGCAGGTGGATTAATTTCCAAGTTGAGCTTGAAACAGGTTTAAGCACCACGTCATTGTTCACCTTTTATTCACTCTAGCTTGACCCTCTTGAGCAAGCCAAGTTGGACCTGATGTCTGCATACACCCTCAACTCACTGTTTTGGAGTGAGTAGTGCGGCTGTTTGCTGTTATACCACATGTTCACACTCAGAACATTGACTCAGTGTTTGACATCTAATCTAATGCTTCACATTCAATCTGTTTCTTTACCAGTGTACCTAGTAATGCAGGGAGTGAACCCAAAAGAACATGGAATCAAACAAGAACTGGTAAGAATCTTTCAGTTAACGAAACAGTGTGGATTTTGTAGGACTTAACACATGAGTGAACCTGAGATTATTTTACTGATCACTGTTTTCTTTATGGTGTTACGTGAATGGCTAGATTCTAGGAATGCACAGTGATGTTTGATTCATAGTTTTTTGCAGATATTTGCTTGGAAAAAATATCAGAATAAAAAAAACACTTGGAGCAGACTAATATCTGAAACTGATATTTGACTATGCATTTATCACACTCTGGAATTTGTCATTTGATGCGGCATCGGTATAAGCATTGACCGATATGTACAAGAAAAATGTCAGATATTAGAATCGGCCTAAAAATCCCACATCAGTCATATATTGTCTAGCCCTGTTCACAGTCTAGAATTGTTTTTTCTATATTTCAAAAAAATTCACAGGAGAGAATTCGAACCTATATGAATAGGATTAAGGAGATCACTGATAAGAAGAAGGCCGCTCGCCTGGATAAGGGCGCAGCATCCCGGTTCGTTCGGAATGCACTGTTTGATGGAGAGGAAGCCAAAGCCAAAGCTAACACGGAGCATCCTACCAAGGCCAAGCAAAGGAAACTGAATTGAGAAGGACAGAAGTCAGAAACTCTCCTATATACCTACACACAGTGTGTGTCTTCATGATCATTGAGGTTTCTTTCATTGCTGAGCCATAAAGACATTTTTTTTTTACTTTTATTTTATTCTTAGTCTTACATTTCAGTGTGAATTCTGGAAAAAAATCACATGTCAAACTATGATTTTATGATTTAAGGAACAAGTTTATCATAAGACTGTAATGGGGGGGGGGGGGGGTGTTGTTTACTATGTACATTATTCCAGTATTTGACTACAAATGCAACTATACATTCACAGGCTTATTTTGTAACTTTTACAGATTTTAATTTTCGCTGACAGCTCTAAAATTGGGATGTGGAGAGAATTTCATCAAGGAGGAATTCTCAGTTATCCAGATAATTTAATCTCAGAAGTCCATCTTGTCCAGAATGGGACATTTTTACTGCAGTCTGCTTTTTTTGGCTTAAGTTTTCCACCATACTGAGAAATCCCCTTTAGTGGGAGATTAGCCTGTATACCTCCTTGAAGAAATTCTGAAACCAAGTAGGGTCTGTAGTATTGACCTTGATTGTGGCACTTCAGTTTTATTCAACTGACTGTCAAGGAAATATACAACTCTAATCAAGACATTTTCCTCTGGAAAATATGCCTCACTTGGCTTTTGTTCTTGAGTGGAATGTCCAACCACTCACCCCCATTTCTCCCCACAAGTTGTTGACTCTGCTCAAAAATGTCTTTCCGTCTGCCTGACAATCCTCTTAGCACATATTGAAAAAACATGCTTCTCTTGCCCATTGATGCCTTGGTTCGACCATGTGTGCTTATGAGTCTGAAATGAGCTCATGAACTACAAATCTGAGAGAGGTCCAACTTCAACAAACACTCGCATACTGCCACTCATAGGTTTTGAAAGTTGAATCTCTCTCCTCCTTTGTGTATTTTCTTTTTTGTGCTTTGTTTGGAGTAGCTATGTGGAAGTAGATGTGGTGTGATTGGTGTACAGGCTTTCAAGTAGATCACCAGGCCACCAGAGGGCATTGTGGTGTGTGTATTTTCAGATTTCTCTGGTTTTGGTCCTGGTCCATACCTACATTCTGATGAGAGTCCCTGCTTGCGAATGAAGTTTAATGTGTTTGGAAAGTCTTTGAAAGACAGTCGAGAAGTGGATAGAGCCTGGAAAACTGGAGGGTCTATGGGACTAATTAAAAGCGTAGTGGAGGAGATATTCATAATGGCTATTGTTGGCATTGCTTCAGGGTTTAATTAAACAGCCTCCTGTCTAATGATGTGATGTGGGATATTGCATTTGTCTTAAAGCCCTTCAGAGAGGGTGAGACCGAACAAAAGAAATTCGAAAGTTGGAAGGGAAGGTCAGCTGTAAACTGGTCTGTAGCAAAAGCAGCAGAGGTTGTTGAGGTGAATGGGCCTTTAATGAGAGAGTTCAACAAGAAATTCAAATTAAATCGTGTTCTCATTACCCTAAATGAAAACAATCAGCCAAAACATGACTAGGTGAGCTTTGCCTCTTTTGTTTTGCTTTGGAGCAATCGTGGCTAACATGGAATGGAAGTTTAAATTTATAACAATATATATATAAAGTAAAGTGGCCTCTTTAAGTCACATGTGAACTATGTGATTTTTTTTCTCTGCATTTAACCCATTCACCAAGTGAAGCAGTACCCAGGGAGCAGTGTGTGGGGATTTTACCTTGCTCAAGGGTACCTCAATGGAATTTGAACCCATGACCACCTGATTGCATGGGCAACTCCCTAACCATTAAGACACCATCTGTTTTTATATGTGTATGTATAATTCACAGCATTGGTAGGATGAAGAATAGCACATGCTTCCTTCAAGACATGTAAATTGCCACTAATCGCAATTTAATATGCTTGGTGAAATATACTAACTATAATCCTATACAAACTATAAATGGATATCCAAATATCCATTTTTGCTGTGTCATCTAACGTGAATGATAAAGAGCCCACCGAGAGAAGGCACAGCCAGCTATGTTCTCTTGGACTCCTGGCAACAGAGGGATGATGTAGGCCGATGTGTTGGTTTTTGTTACCTCACAAAACAATGTTCCAAAGAACATTTTTACAGGTCAGTTTCCAGATATGGACTGTTCATTTTGAAACCTCACATCAAACTCCTGTATTTAATGAAAAAAAAAAATTACATTTTACCAATAAGAATGTTTAGTGCATTTCTGAAAAGGCAGACATTCTCTTAAATGTGCTGAATTATGTACGCTTGCTTTTTTTGGTTAAGCTGTATGAAAATGTGAAATGATTTAAAGCTAAAAATGATGATCTTTGTTCTCAGAAACCGCATACGCAAGTCTACTCCAGACTTAACTGGAGGCCTTTGAGGCAAGTGTGATGGATAAGTGATGATGCTTAATATGGTAATGGTATTAGAACCATTAACTTTAATCTACATGAGCCTCGTAGCTGTGCAAAACACGAATGTTTTGGTTGATTGCCTGTAGCTCAGACCAGGGAACAGAGTACTTTTATTTAAGACCTCTTCTACACTCCTGACTAGAGATGCGCCGATCCGATATTCTGTATCGGTCCGATCCTGACCTAAATTACGGGAACGGAATTCAGGAAGGAATTAAAAAAAAAACAAAACATGGAAAATAATTACAGCCCACATAACGTGATTTGCAACATGCATAACTCGAGAAGGTGCATTGTGTGATGTCAACAGTTTGGAGTTACTTTTGACTTAACGAAGACGATCCAAAACTGACGAATGTATTGGGACACCTTGCCCAAGGGTATACTTTATACCCCAACGGAACATGCTTGCGGCTTTTCTAGGCGGGGCAACCATTAATCTCCGTGAAACTTCACCGTTCCAAATCAGAGTATCGGATTTGTATCACATCGGTAGATATCCAAATTTACAATATCAATACTAGTATCGGACATAAATTGGTATCGTACATGTACATCCTACTCAGACAAATTGTTTTTTTACTTTTCTCGCATTGTTTTATGTCACATTCACATGCACTGCCAAATGTAGGACATCATAGCATTAATGACAAGTTAATGGGACAATGGCTCAGGGTCAGTGGGAAAAGACCAGCACTAATTATGGAGTCGGTGATACTGCATGTGAACAGGGAATATGGGCCTTGGATAATGTGAGAGAAAGGGCAGAAGGGGAGGTCTGGAGAAAAGATCCTTTCCTTGCTATATTGCTTGCGGTCTCATAAAACTGCAGCATACATGGCCCAGATGAACACTATGTGCACTCAAGCCTATTAGAGTTCAAGAAGTTCCATCACACAGAGGCTGTGGGAAATGATTGCCAATTATTGATGAGTTTTTTATGCTTCCCTTTTTTGGATTGTGACAGTCTCTGCAGTTCTTGGAGTTATATTCTTTGAGTCAATTTTTTATATGCTCTGTTTACCATCACTCCTACCTTTGTGTCTGTGCTTTTTCCTCATGTTCATTAAAATGGACAAAAGTATGTCTTGCAGCTGAACACAGTAGGAGCAGCCATTCAACCAGTGACCAGTTTAAGGATTTCCATGCACAGACACGGCCACAAAACCGGGCAGTTACAGATTTCAGAATCTATTATCTTACTCAGAGAAGTGGGTTTTTCAGAAGAGAATCTGTTTACTTGAAATTCATTTGTTAATTTATTTCCTTCAATGTGTTACTGCTGGATGCGTCTGGGGCAGGAGGAAAGCTGTTCCTTTAGTGCTGCCTTTCCCAAAAGTAGGGTCAAAAGCCTAAAATGGGTCACATTTGGCAAAGTAAAATGCATAAAAATGCAAAGATACACTATATGGAGAAAACATTCTGTTGGCCACTGACTTCCAGTGAAGGGCTATCTTAATGTTACATCATACCAATACATTTTGACCAACGCCATGCTTCCAATCTTGTGGACACAGTTTGTATTCCAGCATGACTGTGTCCTAGTGGACAAAGCAAGGTTCATAAACACATGGTTGGATGAGTGTGAAAGAACTTGACTGGACCACATAGAGCGCTGACCTCAACCCCATCCAACACCTTTGGGTCGAACTGGAATGGAGATTGTGAGCCAGACCTTCTCGTCCAACATCAATGTCTGACCCCATAAACGCTCCACAGAATGAATGAGCACAAATTCCCAATGAAACTCTCCAAAATCTTGTGGAAAGCCTTCCAAGAAGCTGTTCTAGCTGCAAAGAGGTGGAACTCTATTTTAAAGTCGATGCATTTGATTTCAGTGTACCTGTCGGTGTAATACTTTTGTCCCTATAGTGTATGTGAGTCAGTTATCTTAACTAAAATAAAAGGGCATTCTTTTTGATATGCTAGTGCAGACATGGGCAAACTACGGCCCACTGGGCTTTTAATCCGGCCCGCCGAACTCGTCCGAGTTATAATATTACTTATTATAAAGACACCTCAATCATTTTACCTAGCTGTAATTCCCATCTATCCCAGCAGATGGCGCATCCCGAAGACATTGACCCTTGAGTGCGATGCATTACGGTTACTCTCTACTTCATTTTGTTGCTTTGTACTTTCAGCCCTTCAGTAAAAATGAGCGGATGAAGAAAAGAAAATCAGACAGTGAGCGCTGAGTGTTCAGTAAAGAGTGGACAGCAAAATATTTTTTCACTGAAGTCCGATCAACAGCTGTATGTCTGATATGCTAATACTACGTTATTAAATTAATACATTTGGAAAACAAATTAACAAACTAAGCACAATGGTGTTTTGATGTAATGGTTTTTACATTTAATTTATATTAGTTATATTCTCCTATTCTGGTCCGGCCCCTCTGTCAAATTTTAGAAACCATTGTGGCCCGCGAGTCAAAAAAGTTTGCCCACTCCTGTGCTAATGCATTCAGCTCAGATGCTGTGAGCAGGGTTCTCTCTCTTCTCATGACCCTGAGCTTGGCTTCTGGCTGAGGTAATGTTCAGTGAGCAGTGGAGATTTAAGTGATTTAAGTGGCAGTTTCACTTGTTGGAAGTGGAGTTGTTCAGTCAAAACCACTGGAGTATTGAGGAACAGCTTCAAAAGCAAAGGTTTTTCCCCTGAGTAGGTCATTTTACCAGCATGAAACAATGCCGCATTCACCAGTAGGCTATCTGTGGGAAATGCCCACATCCCAGCATTTCTCCTGATATCACCAGACAAAAATACAAGGGTTTATTAACGTTGGCTTCACCAAAACCATTCGGAATGGAGTTTAGGGGCCTCATTGTATTCTGTGTGTGGAGGTACTCAGTAATGAAAGCTTGAAAGTACAAAGTGGACAGACATCTTCAAACAAAGAATTCTTAATATCAGGGAAACAAGTAAAGAAACTTTTTTGACAGAAGAAAAGTAAGCCAGTCATGTTTTGTATCTGTACATTAGCATCTGAATTGGGCTGTTATGTGGATATTAGCATGTTCCTAGCAAACTAATATTATTAGTGAGGGTTAACCACCATTAGTGCTGCCTTTAAGATAATGGAAAACGCAGAGAACAAATGTGGATGCCGGCTGTAACATCTTCACACTTTGTTGTTGTCTTTATAAAGAATACAATTAAAATCAGATTCAATTGAATCAGTTTAAATTACATCAGTAGTCATGTTCAATGAAGTGAGTAGTGTAGAGGGCTATTATCCTTTATTATATAAACATTTTTTAAAAATCTTCACTACTATGTTAAGCATACAAACATTTCACGTTTTGCAGCAGAGGTGGATGCAGTTATTGTTGTTTTTATGCTGTCAAGTTGGCTTAAATAGGGCAATTCACACATTTTTGGGGGAAAAAATTAGACCTGTCCAAAAACTTTTTGTTTATAGTAGTTTATAATATCCCCATTTCCATCATGAGTCCACATCGATGTGAAATAATTCTGTCCCTGACTTGCAGACTTGTCTCTAATGTGTATTTAATTAGGATTCTTGAGTGAGTTGTGTTTATTGATGTGTATGTGGTTACAGTAATTCATGATGCATATTTGTAAGTTTGGGTCCTGACCAGTTTCTCTTTAGGGGCTTGAGCTGTGAAGCTGTGAAAGTAAATGAAAAGATGAACCCTTTTCAAGGTTTCCCAAACATGGCTGTGCACTCTCCCTTACCGCTGAGCCTTGTCTGGAACAAGCTCTGGCTGACTCGTAAAGAGATGCGTGCGGAAAGAAATGGAAATTCCTTTTTTTATTCTGAACCCTAAGGAATCGGGCCTGCTTTCCCTTTCCCTCTCCATCTAATCACCACCCGTGACCTCGCTGGTGTTGGCGTCAGCTCTAAATAAATGTGTGGGGGCCGTACCCTGGAGGGGGTAAGGAGGGGAGGGTCCTACCATGAGTAATGGAGCAGTGGTCGGCCCTGGAGCTGTTTACACTAACGCTCCCCACATTCTTCCCCCTCATTTATGCCACCTTCCATTCACCTTGCTCTGTGCTGAGGGCTAGATTCATCAAGATAAGAGACTTTTATATACCCTCGGCAGGCTGCACAGGACAAATTGCACTTTTGAAAGTCAGACTTTGTCGTGGAGGTCTAGGAGGACTGCCCCTTGCACTTTCTTTCCCTCTCATTCCCTTTTCTCTCTTCTTCTCTGGGGTTCTTGCATTAGAAGGAAATTACAGCATGCTGAAAGCACTCTGTTGCTATGTTGTTCGCTCAGTCAGTGAACTGGACAGTTTTTCTTATGAAAACATAACTCTTGGCTCACAGGGTTTCTTTCTGGATTTACTTGTATCTTTATATCTTATAACCTGACAATTAATTAAAGTGATAGCCTGTGGAAAATCAATCATTCACCCAAATGGAGTCGACCAGTCAAGGTATTTGGTGTCTGAAATTTGTTTATTCAGTATTGTGCTCGAGCAAGGATAATAAGTAGCTAACAAAAAAAAATCCTTACCAATTAGCCTCATTAACCTCAATAAGTCATCGTACTCCCCCCTCAGATTAGAGATGGGATGCATAGTGGTTTTAAATTGACCACATGGATGATGATGTTGAATCATAAAGATTTTGCCATTCTGTGACAAAAACAGTGAACAACAAGCGGCATTGACCCCAAAGAAAACTAAACACTGAACCATTCAGTTCATTCTTCTAAACTTCAAATAACATTTATGATGAGGAGAGGTACGTACACAGCAATGCTGCACTAGCAGTACTTTCCAACAATATTCAGTGTAACCTTTTACCTTGTCTGTGCACGTCAAGCAGAACGATGTTGTAAACTTGAAGTGAGCCTTTTTTGTCACTCGCCACGTGCAGCCTACTGCTGTGAGGAATAAGTACAAATTAGTTGAAATTAGTAGTGAAATAAAACTGGAGAGGCAAGAGGAGGTAAAACAAACAATATTAGAGATAAGGAGGACTTTTGAAAACCTTGTATCATTTATTCTCTAAGTCTTATTATAATTGATATTATCCATAATAATGTTTCCAGTATGTAGTGGTTAGTGCCTACCTAAAGTGATCCAAGGAACGACCATCGGTGAATCACCAACATGGCCCCCAAATTTCACTGAAGTACAGACAAAGAAATGGTTAGCTTGTCTGGCCCAGTCCCACAAAAGAACTACTGTGGCACAAATTGGTGAAAAAGTTAATGCTGGCTATGATAGAACACAGAGTATCACAGCTTGCTTTGTATGGTGTTGCGTAGCCCCAGAAATTGTCAAATGAATGGTTTAAGGAACATAACAAATAGTTCAAACAGTTGATTTTGCTTTCAAATCCCTTAGAAGTCAGTCTGACTGGGCATCTGTGGGATGTGCTGGTTAAACTAGTCAGATCCATGGAGGTTCCACCTCACGTTTACAGAACTTAAAGGATCTGCCTGAGGCCAAAAAGTGTTCAAGAGTTCATGCCTTGAATGAGGGGGAGCTTAGACTTTTTTGTTTTTGCTTATGTCATACAGTGTCAGGCAATAAAAAGGTGTAGAAATGTAACATAGTAGCAACCATCTTTAAGTCTCAAATCAGTGGTTGAAGAGACCAAATAAACCTGTCTGTTTGACTGCTTAACAACTAGAGGCTCAACAATGCAACTGAGGTAAATGTGTAATGATTCAGGTTTGGTAGTATACATGATGCTAATTGGTGGGATATAAGCTATTTGCTAGGTATATAACATAGCTCTAGTGCTGAAGAAGCTAATTTCAGACACACAACATATCTTGGCTGGATGATTCCACTTTTACACTGGTGAAAACAGAACTTTTCACCAAACCATTCCTGCAAGCCAGATACCTCATATCCAACCAGAAAGCAACATTCTGGGTATGAAAACTTCCACCCAAGCACTTGTTAGAAACTTCTGGTAGCTGCTGGGCCCTTTTTTTCCAGTGCCTGTGCTCACACGGTGAGGTGGTGTGTAATGGATTTGCTGCTGTTCATAATTTCTAAGACAGTGGTTTATTCAGCAGCCTTAAGATGACAGGAGTGCAGCTGCTGGGACATATATTTTCCAGAGGAATGTTCATGCCTCTAAAGAGAAGCCCACAAAGACCGCATTTGTCCCAAATGACAAATTAGGGTTTAAAGAAGTGTCCATGCACACACG
Organism: Phenacogrammus interruptus; assembly: GCA_037974425.1. Lineage (NCBI taxonomy): Eukaryota > Metazoa > Chordata > Actinopteri > Characiformes > Alestidae > Phenacogrammus > Phenacogrammus interruptus. Next base: position 5,946,007 of record JBBPCW010000147.1, on the reverse strand, counting down.
CACAGGCTAGAGAGTGAGAGACGAGTGTGTGTTGTGGCTTTTCAGGAGGAGTGTGTGCGGCATCAAATCCATTCTGTGATTTCCTCAGTGGCGTGAGACAGCTTGGCATGAAGTGAGCAGCTGACCAGCTTTCTTAGTATCACTGTTATCCCTGAACAGTTGCTTGGTATTATAGTGCCTCGCTGAATGGCAGGTTGGCATGCACCTCTCATGTCTGGCCTCCGTACACACCTAGTGTTTCCTCATTGGATAACAGCAGGGCATTTAGGCTTGTTAGTATAGACTTGTTTTAACTTCAGAACAGTCCTGCACTTTCAGGACCCTCAGGTAAAAAATAAGGTGAGCAAAAAATACATCAGCCATGCAGCACACCTTCAGTTGAGCCAAATGATTGAAAGAAATAATGTGTACCAGATACAAAGACCCTCATGGGTTGGCCTGGAGTGCCATGACTAAGCTCAAGATTCTCAGCAGGGGACCATTTAGCACTTCAGTAGTTTTTCTGAGTATCACTAGAGACGTTATAAAAAATATGGTTGAAAAAAGAAATGACAAGTCCTTCAATAAAAAGAGCCATTCATTTTATTTGCAAAGCCATGAAGGGGAAAAGGCCACTCTCATTGTGTATATGAGGTGAATAACATTTATTGTCTTGTTACAGTAACCCCCCTCAATGATGGGATTGGATATATTAGGCAGCAAATGAGTAGTTAGTTCTTGAAGTTGGTGGTTTGGACACAGGAAAATGAGCAAGTGTAAGGACTTTAACAAATACCAAATTATGATGGATAGACAATTGGGTTACAGCATCTCCATACCTTATGGGGTATTTCTCATATGCAGTGAACAGTACCTACCTAAAACAAGGAAGGACAAAATTGATGACAGGGTCATAGGTGCCTGTCTGGACCAAAGCCACAAACCTTTGCACAAATGAAAATATAAATGCTGGTTTTACATACAGGAGCTACATACACGAGTGTCCGTATAGACTCCTGTCCACCACTGGAAGTGTTTAAAATGGACACTTGATTTTAGAACTGGGTCATTGGACAATGGAAAAAGATTACCTGTTCTAATGAATCAAGTTGTCTGTTACTGTATGTTGATACCCATATGTGTTTGTGTCAGTTACCTGGGGAAGAGATGGCACCAGGATGCACTGCAAGTAGAGGAAGTGGAGAGAAGCCAGTGGATGCAGTATGATGCTCTAGGCAATGTTCTGCTGAGAATTGTCCTGTAATTCTTGTGGATATTACTTTGATATGTACCACCTATCTAAACATGACCAAGGATTCATGACAACAGTATTCATAGGTCTTGTGGAATCAAAGCTGTAGTAAAGTCAGTTTGAGAGGCACCTGCACAATATGCGGGTGTATGTGCATGTATAGTAACTGTGTGCATAGATGAAGGGGCTGAAACTCACCTCAGAAAGACATAAGATACAAAAAAACATGCAAATTTAAACAATGGGAGTAAATGGGCCCCAATGGGCTAGGTTTAGGCAAAATGATATGTTTTCACCTGTCAAGCATGTATTCCTAGTACATTGGAAGATAATAATTTCAGCTATGAGCAAGATGTTGTCGTCCATGTAGAACTCGAGAGGAAACCAGTGCAGACTAAAATTACCAGGGCTAATGTGCACAGATGTCCTAAACACATGGGCTGATGCATTATGAACTAGCTGGAGCCTGTTTAGTAAAAGATATCAGTGTGGTGGTCAGCATCCTATTACAGTTGCCTGATCTAGAACTAATCTTGCAATGTGAGCATGTGTCTTTTAGGTATGTTTATTAAGGTATAAATGCAATAAACCTGCATGTAAACAGCATAATTCCCATACTTGTTTTACAGCAGTTACCAAATAACTCTTAGTGCTATGAGTCTTAGGAGTATTAATGGAAAAAGTAACCCGACTATTCAAGAGGTCAAAGGTACTGCACTATAAATGCTTCAGTATTCTGTCTCTGTCTTTCCGGCCTTGATGAAATAAAGGCTTTATAGTATGTCAGCAGTGCCTCTCATCCCCATTTGATGCTCGTCCTTTATGGCTGATGTGGGAACTGATATGGGGTGTGCTCAGACGCTGCTGGGAGTCGGCTGTAACGGTGGTTAAGGGGCAGTAAAGCCTGGGCCTCTTACTTTTATGATGTGAATGAAGTAGCAGGAAAACACTGGGCCTCTTCAGAACTACAGTGGACCGAGCTGACCGTTGTTTGTTTAACTTGCTGAACTATGGGCATTGGTTAATGACCTTTACTGCAGGAATCAAAACCTTATTTTTTTTTTTTACTGTTTAGTGAATCTCTGCCTTTTTATTTGAAATCTTTGTTAGTATTGTTTTTTTTGTTCTCTACTTGCTTGGGGAGACAGATGATTTTGAAAAAAAAAAGAAAAAAGAAAAGTGCTATCTGGATTCAGAGGATGCTTATGGTAATAACGTAATTTATAATTACAAAATAAAAATGGATTGGTACATAATGAGAAGTTTATGTTGTTGGATACACCTCACAGAAGTGGAGTTGTTTTTGGATGGATGTAGAAATGTAGTCTCTGCTCTTTCTCTGTCTGGCTCACCATAATCATTAACTCAAAAAAGGGAAAAAGTCTTTACTGCTTCAAGGCCAACACCTGAATACAATCACCAGCTGGTCAAACTGAGAGCTTAAATGCTTGGAACCACTAGGTGGGGGTCAAAGACAGCTCTTTGGGTTTTTCTCTTTGATATGAACAGCATGTTGTTCCATGGAAGAGAGAGCCTGTTACCCAACCTCTGAATGCAGTAAACAAGTTAGCAAAGGGTCTGGAGACACTCATGCTCATCACATACGAAGGCGAGTTTTTGTGGTTTGTGATGCAAGTCTTCTCTGTAATGGAAATTTTAGCCAACCTTTCTGATGTGAGTGAAGCATCAAAAAATGCCCACATGTGTTTCAAAAAAAGAAGTTGTGCAAGCATCTTCAAGAGATGATGCATAAACATCACTCTATGTTTTGAATGGCTTGAGCAGAGTTTTAGGGAGGGGGGCGGTGTTCCTACCTTTGAGGGACAGGCAGGTGTTGTAAAATCACACCTTATAAAAAGTTATATATTGTTTTAGTCAGAACAAAACCCTGTATTTCCATTTTTTTTTACTTTTCTCTCTTTTTTTTAACGTAATTTGAAAATACTGCTTGCTCTTTACATTATGTCAACATAACATAAATGAAAAAAAAATACTGTATATTTTTTGTTGTATAAATGACTTTATTTATAAAATCATTTTACATTTCTTTCTCTATAAGGTGAATCTGCATTATTTCATTATTTTGGTCATAATAATTTGTGTTGGGGCCAAAAATCACCTCAGTTAATCAGAATACCCACAGAAACAGGAATCATGAGCTGTCACTGCAAGATGTTCACAACTTACATTAAAAACATTAACAGTGTGATTGTTTAAAGGATTTATGTATCTCTCTCTCTCTCTCTCTCTCTATACATATATATATATATATCCATCCATCCATCCATCCATTATCTACCCCTTATTCCTGCATTCAGGGTCGGGGGGTACTGGAGCCTATCCCAGCTGCAACGGGCGAAGGCAGGGTACACCCTGGACAGTCGCCAGCACGTTGCAGGGCCACATATAGAGACAGACAACCATCCACACTCACATTCACACCTTTGGGCAATTTAGAGTACTCAACTCACCTATTCTCCAAAGCACGCATGTTTTTGGCGGTGGGAGGAAACCGGAGTCCCCGGAGGAAACCCACGCGGTCATGGGGAGAACATGCAAACTCCACACAGAAAGACCCTGCGCCCAACCCGGGACTCGAACCCAGGACCTTCTCGCTGTGAGGCAACAGCGCTAACCGCTACGCCACTGTATATATATATTTTTTTTGTTAAGATGTGAGTATGATTTCATATCAGTTCAATAATTTATTTATACCAGTTTATATCAATTTTAAAGTTTTTTAAACAACATTTACATTAGAAGAAGCTTCTTCACTATCATACTCATACAGAGCCACTCTCTGAGAGTATATTTAAGTAACCAAAGCTGTTTCTTCTATGGCACCACCTGCAGAACCCTTTTTGGTATCCTATTATAAAATTACAACTTTAGTCATATTGGATTTAAGTGCTTTTTTGTAACACTTTTTAAATGCGTCGCAGTGTTCAGATTTGGTGTTTTTCCAGTTGAAAACAAACGAAAGGAAGCTTGACTGCAACACTAAATAAACACCAGTGTTTAAAACCAAAATGCTGTGATTAGTTTTCTGTTATCTACTTTAGCAGCTTTTCCCCCTCAATTTGATGTCACGTAGGTGGAACTAAACATAGTAAAGTGTGTTTAAGTCACAGTGAAGTGGTACAGAAAAGTGTTTAAAACCTAAACATTTGTATTTACAGTTTAGTTCTCTTAAAAAATAATATCAGTCCACATAAATATACAAAACTCTCCAGTAGAATTCTTCTGTAGGAGACAAACTATCCATCTTCTGTTTCAGTGCAAACCAATTCTACGAGTGTCTGGAGCAGCTTGTCGAACAGCACCAGTGTGAAATGTGAAGATTCATTTCAAACATAAGCTGGGCCTTTAAAGCTAGTAAACTATGCAGAGAAAGCAGTCCTCTCCTGACTGGGCCTGAGCACAGAGAGAAGAGATGAGAGTGTGGAAAGGGGGGTGAGGGGGTGGTGTCCTGAGTGGATGGAGTTTTGGAACCGCTTACTGGGAGACAGCTGCTGTCTAGACTGTCATTCTGACATCACTGCTGGGCCTCAGGGCCAGATCTGAAGAACAACACTCGACAAGAGGCTCCACTGATACTCTCACGGCCTGAAAGTAGATCCGCTCTTCTACCAGCCTTTTCTGCCTCTGTCATACCTGCTTCTGGGGAGAAGTTAATCGCAGATTTTGTGACACTCATGATCCCGCTACACCTCAGCAAGAGTGTGTGCCCCTCATTGAATAGTGAGCTGGCACACACAGTGTAGTTGATGCAGATACACAATCAGCAGAGCAGCTTTCTGGAGTTTGGCCTTAGGCGCCTGAGCAACATAACAAGTACAGCTTCTGCACTCTCGCTTTTATTAGTGAAGGGAGCAAGTGCACGCTTTTGCTTTCCCTTCCCCACTTTTTTGTTGGAAAAAAATCAGTATCAATGTGTGTGTGTGTGTGTGTGTGTGTGTGTGTGTGTGTGTGTGTGTGTGTGTGTGTGTGATTCCCCTCATTAAGACCTTAGCTAAGCTAAGGGGGTGTTCTTAAAATGATGTGCACTAAACGACATTAATAATAAAAGCTAAAACACTTCCCTGGTCATGTCAGAAAAAATGCCTCAAGCTTGACTTCCTAATACATATTCACCCATTGTTAAGTGAAGTAAGAATCTGGGCCACATGTTTTTGTGAATTAGTTGTCTAGTTTAAATGGAACTGTGCTAACTGCACTTACTGCACTACGAACTGTTAAGTCACAACAGCTGGTGTGTGGAGTTCTGCTTCAGTAAATGCAATATGAAGAATTTCTGTTATAATGTATATTTAATATACGTTCTTCTTAATATATACATATAGGATGTACAGGGGATCCTTGGGCTACAACAGTCTTGACAATGTTTCGAGTTTACAATGCTCACTCCCATTCGGCTTACACCATTAGCATTGTACTTATGGACTATGTGGGAGAACTAATTTGGTTTCGCACATCGGAAGAATGCATAGTATCATTACGTTTGAGTGAAGGAGTTTTACTTTTTCTTATTCTGTAGCTTAATTGTTTTTATGAGTTTACAACCGTGTTAAGATTGGTAAGTGACTTAGGGTGTGTTTTGACACCAAAATTCGGGTTACATTACTATCCAAGGAACGGGTCTGTGTCATAGCTCAAGGACTCCCTGTATTTATTAAATTGATTTTCTGTACAATCACTGTGTGTGTGGGGGTGGGGGGGTGTGGGGGTGTGTGGGGGTGGGGGTGGGGTGGGGGGTGGGTTAGTGAGTAAGTCATTTGAAATTTGCAGCAATTCACAATCTTCTCAGATCTTCTAAGATTGCTCAAACCTCCACAAGAACTGGTGTCTGTCAGCCAGGCAATGGCCGTTTATTAGTGCAGTTACATTTATTAGTTTTCTATAGGTAACAATAACAATAGCACCTCAGATATTTGTTGGGAATTTTAGTCAATTATCATTTCCCTAAACAATTCCGCCTATAGAGTACAAGTTCCGTCCTACAATTCCAATGATATCTTGCGCCAAATTGGGAGGGTGAAAGTTGGCATATGATTTCTCCGAGCAATACCAGATCTTTTTAAACTGCTACTAATGTCACTGGACAGCATACTTGGATCAGCATACTCAGCATACTTGGATTTAGCAGGGATCCTGCATTGATTTATTATATCCTCTCTGATATATATCTTGAAATAAAGGAAAAGATATGAACATTTTGTGAACAAAGCACTGGAACACACCTCTTCCTAACTGACTTCAGATGGCCTGTACTTCCAGTGAAGGGCTTAATCTTAATGCTTCAATGTACCAAGACATTTGGAACAACGCCATGCTTCCAGTGCACAAAGTAAGCTCCATAAAGACATGCTTGGATGAGTTTAGTGTGGAAGAACTTGACTGATCGGCACAGAGACCTGGCCTCAACCCTATCCAACACCTTTGGGATGAACTGGACTGGAGATTGCGAGTCAGTTTTTGTGCCTGACCTTATAAATGCTCTATGGAATGAATGGGCACAGATTTCCACAGAAACTGTCTAAAGTCTTGTGGAAAGTATTCCAAGAAGAGTGGAGGCTGCTGTAGCTGCAAAGGGGGCCAACTTCTATGTATTTGAATTCAGTATTATTAAAGTCCCTGTTGGCATAATGTCAAAGCGTCCCGATACTTTTATCCACATAGACATATTTTGTTAATACATTTGCCATTCATTTTGGGTGCCAGTGTTGGATTATCTGGTATTATAGGATTCAGAAGCAACTGCCACTTGTTCTGCAAGATGTACAAAACCTATAAACTGCAGAGCAGCCAGCAGTAGGAAATACCACAGCTAATGGGAGAGACCTAGCTGGGGGTCTAATGATGGGTCCATTCTGACTAATTAAAGTCGAATGTGTCATTAGCTAATCGGTCTCCATGCTCCCAGCCTGAGGGGCAGCAGTCCTGTCTGGTTCTGTTCATTGAAAGGGGCCCATTATACTTTAAGAGAAAGTAAACAGCGGGTCCCCGAAACCCGTGCTCTCCAGAGTTTAAAGAAACATCATCTATCACCCTGCCAGTCTGCTGCAGGTGTGCGGCTTTCTCACCGGCCGACTGACAGTGATGGGTAAATCTCTCCCTCGACTGTTCCACTCCAAACCTCAGACTGGCCTGCTACTTTATCTTCTTATTCCTCTTTGTGTTTTCATCAATATTTCTTTCTCTCTCTTTGTCCTTCATTGTCTTCTTCTGCTTCTTGTTCTACTTCATTTTCTTCTTCTTTTTTGATCAGGTTATTCTCATCACCATTCCAACTGAACTTCAAAAAGTTATACTGGGAAAAGTACATAAAAGAAAATGCTGCGTATGTATTGAGCATGTAAACAAATCACATTTATTTAGACACACCTGGTGTAATTTTGTAGGGATTTGTGACACAACATACACACACACACACACACACACACACACACACACACTGAAATGTCTTCTCCACATTCAGTTTGAACACCTGCATTTGTTGTCCTTGTGTCCTTGCATGTCAGTGGTGAGTCTGTGTACATCTGTATGCATGTGTGTGTGTGTGGTGATGTCTATTTGCGCCTGTGTGACACTGGGTTAAATTTTTAAAAGGTTTTGTCAACTCCAGGGGAGCAGTTGGGTAAACAGCACAGAATACCAGCGTGTGCAGTGTCCCTGGGAAGGAAGCCAAGGTGACAACGTCAAGGCAGCTTATAAACACACACACACACACACACACACACACACACACACACACACCCACACACACACACACACACACAGAGTTCAAGAGCTTGCACTCAGCTTCTGTTTACAGGAGTTTCCACCCAGACCTCTCAGAATGGAGGCTACACCTGACTACAGTGGTGTAGGTGTTTCATGGTCACCAAGGCCAAATGCCTCCTGGCTAATATTGACACTCTGATGACATAGGAGATATTAAGTGTACAAAAACAACAGCAGCGTTGTATTAGGAGACTCAGTCTGCTGTGCAGAAAGTACTTCTCTTGTGTCGATACTCTGGTAACACACTAACCCTTTATATTCAGTACAGAATAATCAGTACAGAACTGTTTGCCTGTACAATATTTTTAAGAGAAAGATGTAAATCATTAAGAAAAGCTTAACTATGACATCAAGCTGATCAATCATTTACTACTTATACAGTAATACCTGAGAGGAAGTGCTGTACCATGATATATTCAAACACCAGCCAAACCTTAAGAATAAAATTTAAGTTAAAATACAGATTCTATTGAATGAACTGGATGAAATGAAATAAGCTAAAAATATCTTAGGTATCAGAGGTCATTCGGCTTTCTCTGAAGATCCAGACGGCCCTAAAGGTTCCCAGGTGGTCTCTGTTTCAGGGAGAAAAGGTTTTAAGAGAAACATATTTGGTATAGAACCTTCACATTGGCATAGAACCTTCGCATAGGCTTGTACATCTCATTTACACCAGAATCATTTGTTTTTTAGTTACACTAGTAACTGTTTTACTTTTATGGAATTATTTTGTGCTTCATCTTGTGCTTTTTTTTTTACTACCCACCCTCTCTTTCTTTGTAAGTGCCTTTTGGTTCTTGTCTGGCTGTCATTGTAAACAAGAATGTGTTAGCAGTTGTTTGCATGTGCTAAATAGAAATAAACAAATAGAATGATAATAAACAAATAGAATGATGCAGTGGAAGACTCTTTAAGAAACAAAGAGTTTCTCTATGGCAGCATCCTATAGATCTGTTTATGGTTCCTTTTAAAGAGTGGGTGATGGGAAATCTTCTTTTACCTTAGGCCTCGTATCAAACGTGCTAATTGTTAAGAGATTTTATGAGCTCTGGGAGGCCTCCCATTTGATTCATCCAGGTTTATACCCAAAGTCCTGCTACTTTATTGGCTGAAGAAGTGTTCACCACTGTGTTGCAAACTACACAGTGCGTACTTTCTTGCTGGACAGCGGCCTGAAAAGCAGAATATTAAGGGACTGTTTAGTCATCAAAAGGCAGCCTTGGAGCTCCTCTGAGAAAACAGCCACTAACAACTAACAAAACAATGGGAGAGATGAAGTGCCATGCCAACGCACACAGACTTTGGCAGGATAATTGTGAGAGAACTGTTTGCAGTGAAAACTGAGCAATTTGGACTCCTTCGTCAAACACGCTTTTTTTTAAAATAATGAACAACATCTGCTTAGAGGGATGGGCTCAAAAAAGCTGTTCAGAGTGACTGTGTGTGTGTGTGTGTGTGTTTAAACGCCTTCCTCCTCCAACGCATTATTTGACTCTCGACCGTCAACACATATGAGAAGCATAAACCTCAGCAGTCATGTGGGTAAATTTTGCTCAGTTCATTGGCTCCATCAAAGGCCCATTCGAACTGCTTTTATCATCCCCATCAGCACAGCTTGCTCACATAAAAAAGCATGCCGGGGTCACGAGCTGGACGAGCTGGACCACTCGTAAAGGGAGGGATGTTGTTTGCATCTTGTGCCAGAGCTTATAAAATCTTTGAGATATTAGGCAATATGGTAGTTCATAAGAGGCCCCAAAACATGGCACACTCGCAGTTTTTGAAGAAATGGAGGATTTAGTGGACTCATTGTTCTCCCCCTGCACACATATTATACACTGCACTGTAAAATGAGTTTTCTCTGCATACCCGTTAAGAATATAATATCAGTTTCGCTACTCACAAATAAGAAAAACAACCGTACAGTTTGCCTAATTCCTCTTATAAGACGCAGCTGATTAGCCATTACATATTTTTGTACATTATTTGTACAAATAATGTAGCAGACAAATAAATAAAACTTACCAAATGCTGTAAAAGTACATTAGTAGAGAGTGGAAAAGTGGTTAGTTGAACTTAAAATAGATAAACCAGTGTGAACAGCAAGCATAAATCATCACACAACCCAAGACTGCCTTTTGGAAGGGCGCATAAAAAAAATTCAGGTCTTGAATTTTGCTCCTTGTGCTGGTGGCTACAACAAAGTAGCAACTCTGCTAGAACTATGAAGTGTCTGCTATGCATAGACCTTAGAACAGGAAAAAAAACCTGAAACTGAGATGTATACAAACCTCAGAAATCATAATAGGCTTAAACTCGCTTTGCACAAAGAAGTTATAAGGCCCAATATAACTTTAATACGCTCGTATTTTTTGTCTGATTTAGAATGAGTTTCCAGATTTAATGAGCCGTGCTCAGAGCTGGAAAATAGTTATTTGTTTTTGTATTGTATTTCATTTATGCAGCATTTTATGGTCTGCTTGGTTACTTTTATTTTTTATTATAGGCAAGAATTCGTCCCCTTCTGAAATGCATGGCACACAGGATTACTGTGGATAAACAGAAAATTTGGATGGTCAGTATAAAATAGAGGTATATATATATATATATATATATATATTAGAGGTGGGCATAGATTAATTTTTTAAATCTAGATT
>JBBPCW010000147.1:5775797-5794643 GCA_037974425.1 Phenacogrammus interruptus | reverse complement strand
CACACACACACACACACACACACACACACACATACACACACACACACACACACACACACACACACACACACACACACGCACACAGTTACAGCGCATGGGATGGGGGGATGAGAGACAGCAGATGTGATGACATGTTAAATTACCCCTGTGATGTATGGCTTAATGAAGCTCTTGTGTTGATCGCCCTCCACATTCATCACCGTTCCAGTGAGAGGAAGCATCTCTGCCTCTCTCTCTCTTTCTTTCTTTCTATTTCTTTCTGTTTTCTCTCTGTTCAGTTCTGTTCTCTCTCTTCTTCTTCTCTCTCTTTTTCTCTTTTTCTCTGTCACTTTCTCTCTCTGTTTTCTCATTTTCTCTTTCTATCTGTTCATCGCTTTCTTTCTCTCCCCCCTCTGATTTCTCTCTCTTTGTCTGCTCTCTCTCTCTCTCTCTCTCTCTCTCTCTCTCACACACACACACACACAGAAACACACCCACCAGAGCCAAGTCGTACAGACAGCAGGCAGCAGTATCATTAACAAAGGTCACAAAACAAAATAGCTTGAGTTGGGAATTCAGCTCAGGCAGTTGTTGAAACAGAGCAATTATTTATCATGTGAGCCATAAAAAGAAATGAGTCATTTAACGGCCCCTGCCTGTCCAATTGGACACGTTTTTGTGTGATTGGGACTCCAAAATTGTATATAACTAGAAATAAATGAGATTACAAATGTATTATATAATTGTAAAGTACATGCTTTAATTTACAATGATTTAATATATAAAATATCTAAATATCAAAAACTGTTTTCTCACTTCACACATGGATCATAATCCTGTGAAGTGATTTGTGCGGAAGTTATTTTAAGCGAATAATTTAATTGTTTGATTTAAAAGTTTAATTTAAATACATTTTGATGCAGCCCCTTTGTCTACATTCTCTGTAAAAACTATTTCCACTACAGGATTTTTTTTGAATGCCCCATGTGTATGCGTGTGTCTGTTGATACTGTTTTGTTTGGTAGGCTTGTCTTTCTTCAGCCTAATTCCTGAGGGAATTGTGTGCACTGTTTAAAAGCCACAGTCAACAGAAAGCTCTGTGCTCACTGGCTCCCTGCTCCTGTTTGCATTACAGATCATTTCCAATTTATTTCAGCATGCTCTACAGGTACATCAGTACTGGCCTGTCATTGCTGTTTTGAAATACCTTCATCCCCCAGAGAGAGACATGCAAAACATATCTAAACTGGTGCATATGTACTCTGCTTCTCCAGAGATGGATAAAAACGAGGAAATGCCATGAAGCAGCCCTTCCAAACAGATCATTTGACTTAACACAAGGTAGCCACAAAGTGCTTATAGTTTAAGAGCTGTCATCAACAGCAAACGAGCACCACCGTCTTATTTACTCCCCGTTTTTAGATAATAAAAAAAGGATTTTGAGGTGAGGTCCTTGCATAGAATGCTCTCCATTACATGACTGGAAAGCAACCTATTAGCCCCTCCACTGCGGCAGTTTCCTACGTAACAAAACAAATAAACATCCCCTCTCATAACATTTGCACGAACCCTAATTAACTGCACAAATGCCTCGACTCACATTGGCTTCTACGGGCAAGAAAGTGTTTCGCAAATTCAACAAAGTATTTTTTTGGGTGGAAAATATTGCAAATTTTTTCATTCTTTCACAAGGTCGGGGTCACTTTGTACTCAAGTCGAGCTCTATGTCGGGCTCTTTTGTTGGCGTTCTACTGTAGCTGTTCCATCACCACAAGGCTTTCTTTCACTGGACTTCAGGGCTGCAGAGTGCCCCTGCCCTGGTAAGCTGACTCCAGCTAGACACACAGAGGAGCTGGTGTTGGGCCCACATCTCCGACCAGGACGGATGTTGCTGGGACACTTAATGTTTGCGTAGCCCAGTGATCTAATGTGGTTGCACTTGGCTACTTTTGATTTACCATAATTGTAGAAAATTGCAGAACAACATTTTGAACTATGTATATTATACACGGTCTGAGGCTATTAGAGGAAAAAGGTTTTTTGCATTCTTTCCTAATTTATTAGAACGTTTTTCATTCTAATTTGCATTATGAAAACAATTTAAGTCAAATGTTGAAAGAATTTGCATGAATTTCAGAATTGTTTAGTATTTAGTATTCCCCCCTTGCTTTAGTGACAGCATGCATTTGAAAATGATCTTCTTCAGTTTGTGCAAAAAGCCTCTGATAAGTAGATCACATTCACTTGATAATATTCTGAACACACTGTAATGGAACAGATAAGGCTCAAAAAAGATTTTTCTGACCTTTTTTCCCCCCCAAAATCCTTAACAGAAACAAAGAAATAGCACATAATTCTGAACATTTCAGTTTGTTTTAGTGTAACTTTTTCTTTGTTTTCCAATGGTAATATAGTAATGGATACATACAAAGCAAAATACAACTTTATAGGAAAGAAAAAAGCAGTTTTTACTAAACTTTCATAATTCATTCATTTATAAGACCGGGAACCTTTATGGCTCATCCTTTATGAAATGTTGACAACATGCAAGAGCAGCTCTTGTTGCCAAGTGGTATTAAAAAACTACCAAACAACCACAATAAAACAGACTTATGATGTTTTAAAGTAGTAACAGGAAAAACAGAAACCAAGGAAAAGTCACTATATATCTATTTGCATTCATATATATGTATATGTGTTTAAATGTGTGTGTGTGAGAATATTTCTCTTCGTTTTTTTTGTGCTAGTATCTGTCAGTTTGCCCTCATTACCTGTAAATCAAGTTTGCTTGTCTGCAACAGCTGAGCCCTCATTCCTCACTGTTAAAAATGCAGTGTGAGAGACGGACGTGACTCTCCCAGAAAATTCTGAGGCTTTTTCATAACTTATACGGAGCTTTAGTGTTTTCAGCACTACTCTGGCTGTTGTGACCTGTAACAGCTTTTGTCAGAAAACATGAATCTCTCTGGTGCTGATGTGTGTGGCCTCTGTGGCTGTGGCGCAAATGGTCCGGGCACCGATCCTTTTCCGTCATCTCTGGCTGCCCACAACTTTCCTGACTCTCATCTTTGTGAGAGAGCCATTTAACATCAGCTTCTTGATTCCTCACCTTGTATTCATTTGTGCACTGCTGAGAGCAAAGCGGAGCAGCAATCTCTTACAAATGCTCCCTTTTGGAATTGCATACCAGTGGCACCTAGCCAATGATAGATATGCATAATATTTCACGGGGAGACCCTGCAAATAGAATACCCTGCTGTGCTAAAGAAAACAATGTGTTTCTGAGCACTGAGATATAATCCATCACTGTGCCGTCAGAGCAAAAAAAAAAAAGGAGGGGGGGGGAGGGTACACTTACCTGTTTTTCACATCAGAGGGAGAAGAAAAATGACAGTGGTTTTGCTTCCAGAAACGTCTCATTGCTTTCAGGCCCGCTTCTGCTTGGACCCCAATCAAACAGCCCACACTGCATTCTATACTGCAACGTGTACCTGACCTAGCAGTGGCACTGCAAAGTTTAATTAAACAACCAGTATCTAGACTGGTTGTGAAAGGCAGCATTTTGTGACATTCGTTTGTTAAAAATAAAAAATAAAAAATAATTTCATTTGGAAAGTGCCAGTATAATGGATTTGATCACAGGATTGATTGTGTGCAGTCAACCTGAGTGCTGGAGCTGAGTGTAAGCACTGGTTTGTCAGAATCTTATGCTTTTTAAAATTATTTTTTACTTCCACATTCCTTGTAATTTTGAACCAATTCAGGGATGCCCCTGCATTTCTAGAGGCTTCAAAATAACACTAATAACTTCCCTTCAGGGGCCAACAAATAGCAATGGTGACAAGTGTTGTGAATCCCTGATCAGTAATTCAATTTGATTATTGTTCAGTAGGTAATGATATGATACTTCATCATTTGGCCACAATTTTGCTCATTTTGTATGGTATGGAATTTTTCTGAATTAATGAATGTGCATTGAAATAAATCACAGATGTGTTTGGAGAAACTATATGTAGTAGTTAAATAGAGACAACTAAAATAGAATACATTGCAATACAGAGAATGAAAAAGGATGACATACTTATATATTTTTTTTACACATAATGTGGCACCACTTCTGGCAAACTGTCTTCAGCTTTTCACCCATCTTACGGCCCATCGGCGCTCTGGCCCCGTGTCTTCCCGGGTCGCCCCAGAGTGTCGTTAAAAGGCTCTCGTGTGGTGCTGAGGACCTGGAGAGTGGAGCGTGGACTTGCCAGCAATTCTGTTGGCCTGATGGATGCTCAGACAGAGTTAGGTCTCCAGGCCTACTGGGGGACTGGCAGGTGGTTGGGGAGGATGCAGGCATTGCTCTCAGATCCCTGGTCCTTGGCTTGATGCTCTGCTTTTGGGTATCACAGGCTTTTGGCCTTGTCTCTCAGCACAAGGCTCATCCCTAGAAGGAAGCTATTCATTATCTTCCCAGCGACAGGACCTCTGTTCACACCAGCTCAGCCTGAGACCTATATTATGCAAAGCGAGGCTTGCACTGCCTCGACCTGAGGGGACGGTGAAAGACACCAAAGCCATTGCTAATGATAACAATATTATAATATTGAGTGATGGCCTCATTAAAAGGTTTAAATATAAGTCTTCTCTTATGTGTTAATGAAATGTTAATGATTGCCAGTTATTGCCAGGATAATGACATTTGCAGATAAAATATTACTAAGTTAAGTCAAACTCCCAATATCATCCTCCACCTCCTGCATTATGATTCTATGGACAAGAGTGATGAAAGATCTTTGCACTGAGGGATCAAGCAATAGAATGTCAGGGGACAATTTAGTGTTAACACTTGAAGATGAGTGTTATCATACCTAGTGTCGGTGCTGAATTACATTACTGATTAGGCTGAAAATTGCAGTGAGCTGGGAGTTTTGATACTGGGAGCTTTGCTATTAAATTCCTAATCACTCCTAAAAGTAAAAATATAAAAAAATTAAAATACTAAAATACTTTTGGTTTTGGTTTTGTCTTGAGTTTTTCATGCAACAACTCTTTAAAGACTCAATGACCTCCTACTTCAATTAAAGTATTTCAGAACCTTTTCAGAACATTCAGAACAGAGTGTTTAGAACCGTTACTTTCTCTGGAAGTTAATTAATTATTTAACGAGTCTTTATATTCTCATCTACACTAACAGTTTCTCATCAACTGACGTTCTACTATGGTATCAACCCAGGCACCCCTTTGGTGCTATTGTTTTTAGGAGTGTTTAAAATATCTTACTTCTTCTCGTTCTTATACATTAGACTTCTGTCACATCCATCGAGAAGTTAGCAGTGTGTAAATTCAGTAAAAAAACTGAATTTATTTAGATTTGCTTTAGGTGTGACTTGATTTACTTTGAACAGAAATGTGCTTGATATATTGCCTACAGATAACAATACTCAGGCCTTTAAAGCCTTGTTTTACTAAGAACATGACTGCCTATGCTTCATGGGAACGAATCCTGGTTCACTTAGCATGACCTCCTTGTATCCTTTTGGGAAGACTGGGGCAAGGGTCAGGTCTACCAGAGGGCACTGGAAGTGTACTGGTCTTGCTCTTTCTTTCCACCATCAGACCTCTGACTGTCAACCTCCAAGTCTTGGAAAAGCACACATTGCATCGTCCTGCGCATTCCAGACCTCCTCTCTCAGTGACCCCGCCGACCCTGCTTGGGCTGGTTCTCCCAGAAAGCATGCAGCCATGACGCCAATCGGAGCGAGGGTATGGATGTATGGAGAGTGCAGGAATAGGTAAGCATAAAGACAGGCAGGCCCCAGAGCTGTGGGACTCCTCCATATTCTAGTGGGGATTTGTAAGGCAGATCCAGCAGTGATGCTTTTGACAGTGCTGTCAGTGCCACATAGTTCACTGGGTCCCCAGAGACGGCTATCAAACTCGTCAGATCTTTCCATAATCTCAATCAAGTTTTTCAAACTTGAGCAGCATCAAAGTTTGGAACTACCATATGGTGGCGTGTTTCTTGTTGTAAGCAAATGCCTTCACAGGATTGTGGGGACTTGGAAACCAAACAGAAGGTCACTTTTTACACAATATGCAAACTACAAAAATGATAAAGAGTAGCCCATGTTGGGAAGCAATGTCCAAGCATGGCCTCGGTCTCTGTGCTCCCCAAAGGCCAGTTCCAGCTGTATGATTGAGAAGATTGATGTCTTGGCAGGAGTGGCTTCCTCATGACTATCCTCCTCTCTCTAATTCCTGTCTAGGCACACTGTCTCAATGTGAAACCATGGTCAATGCTCCACGACAATCTGACAAGACGGGCAGTTCAGGGCCGCTCCATCTGCTTCCAATTTTATTTTAAGAGGAGGGGAAGGATCTCAGATCAGTTAGATGAAAGTAAGGTGCGTTATTTTCAAATGGGCTCCCTCGTCATAACTTCTAGTTGGCAAGCAGTTGCTCAGGCCTCAGCATCAATACAACGTGCCAGGAAGTTCACTCGTTGATCAAAGGCAGAAAGAAAACTTGCTGAAAAGTCCTTTAAACTGCTGCACAAGAAGACTGCATCAAACTGGCCTGGAAGGGTTCAGGGTGTGTCATTAAGTGGAGTAAATGGAAGAAATCTTCTTGTAGTTTACTCTCATGCCCTTTGTTGGAGAAGAGGAAAAAATTAGAGCACTTTTTGCTAATCTAGTTCAGTTAAAAGCAATTTTCTTAATTATGAGTCAGAAGAACACTTGTCCAGAGAGTGTTAGACTGGTTGATGACAGGAAGCCATGAACTCTTTACATTAAAAGTCTCACATACAGCATTTGTCTTGCTCTTGCTTCCCTTGTGGAACTATTGAACTAACATTGAGGCCATCTAATTCTGCAAATGTCTTTTTTCAAGCTCTAGCAGTGGCAGAGATCGTGGTGGCTATTACCCTGTCTGTGTGTGGAGTTCATCTCCTCGATGCTCAGCTTACATTTGAGGAAATGGTTCCTTGCACTCCTCCAGAACAGCAAGAATGGTCCCAGATGGTAGGAGGAGGAAGAGGCCCCAGAGAGCGAACTGCTCCACTCCTGCGACATCCATCACCCTCTACTTGTTTTCCTTCTGCTTTCGAGATGCCACAGAGCCCAGATCTAGGCTTTATGGACGGCTCTCTCTGGGTGCGGCCAGTGAAGGGAAAGTCAGAGGGATCTATGGAAGAAATGAGTTCATGTCAGCTTCCATTTATGAGCCATATAACTGGTGCATGCAGCCAAGAGGGGCGACGGAGTACAGCCTTCCAGTCTGTGGTCCGGCATCTTCTGCTCCTGAGCACACGTCCATTTTCATCAAGGGTTATCGGGTCAATAAAATCGCTGACCTCGGCCAATCATAAAACAGTCACAGTGGTGGAGCATCGATTGATTAAGTTCATAACTCGATTTGAGGCACACAGAGTGAGAACAATAAAAATCGAGATGGATATAAATCTAATGCAGGGGTGCATAATCCCAGAAAATCAAAATGTAAAGTAGATGTTTTTAATGCGTCTCATTTTCATCCCACAAGCGCACTCTTTTGACTGTAAGAAAATTTATGTTCTTGTATCGTAAAGAGGTCTATGTGTGGCTGAAGTTGAATAAAAAAAAAGAAACAACAAAAAAAACAAAAGAAACTGCTCTTTGATTGTGGGATGTCGCTTAGCTGGAGTTGCCCTTGTGGCCATATGTTAGTAATGTAAGCCAGAGTAAGTAGGGACTTCAATAAGACTCACCTAGGCCAGGTCTCAGTTCCTCGGATGACTAACTCGGCTTATTGAATTTACGGAGGTCAAAAGTTGATAGCACTGTTTCTGCCTTATAATGAAGTCTTCTTTGGGGATTTCTCCTTTTAGCTCCAAATAGGCTTAACTTCATATTGCTGGGTCATTAGGCAGAGCCAGGGTAATCAAATAATCCCTCACTTAGAGGAAACACAAAAAGAAGAGAATTTGGCAAGGGCATAGCTTGGTATTAGAGAGTATAATTTGAGAACTTAAAGGCAAAAATAGAATTATGTTTTGTTGGTTGCTAATGGACATGCACTACACATTTCTAATTGACCTGGTCCCTTATTTGATCACTCATTTTGGTCTCAAAGTAACAAATAAATGACAAACATAATCATTTCCAGGCATTTCTAACACTGACCTGTTGGAGACAATGAATCTATGCAAAGTATTGGCAGTTTTTCATTTAAATTAAAAGACCATTTTATTCAATATGTCGTAATAATGAGGGGGCTTGTAGTGTAATAACAAGTACCTTGTAGCTGGAGAAAATGAATTATAGTGGGCACACACTAAATAAGAGACCAAACATTAACAGAGCATTTGACATTTGGTTTTGAATTCTCCAATATGCATTTCAAAGTGTGGTATTCATTTCTGTACTCCACCGTCACTAATTCACTTCTTGTTTTTTCCCTAAGCCTAGAACATGCCGGCTAAATTCCACAGAGAGGTACTACAGATGACATTGCACATGTACAGTTAGGAACAGGACAATTAAAAGTAATAGATATCACAATTAAGTTTTGCCAGTTAAATATTTTTGTATTGTAAGGTATAAAAAAAGTAGAGATGTAAATGTGATGTTACCTACTTAAATATGCATATAGAACCCGCAAATCTTACTTTTGACTAAATCTAGAATTATAATGTTTGTTTTAAAGTGAAGATACACTTCAGAGAAAGGATATTACAAAACAGCTTATTGAAATCTCTTTGTTTCACTGTTTCATGATTTTATAATGAACACTTTTCAGATAGAAATCTAACAAATCTCCAGCTATAAACTTTGTGTTTGTAAATCCTTCAGTAAAATCCTTCAGAATTTAGAATGAACATGTAAAATGTCAGGGAAACACGTGGAAGCTGAGATTATTGGCTCTGAATGAGGGCAAAACAGTTTTATCAGTGTATCAGTTGTATAATGCATCAGATGTACAATTAAATGTATGATTCTTGTGAATATTGTTGTTCAAATGAACAAAATAGACATTTGAATATTCTTTTCAGAGAGTTGCTAATACAGCTAGATGTAAATGGGCATGATCTGAGTGAACACAAATAAAAAAAAATATGCTTATTTAACTGATATTCTTTCATTTACAGAAGATACGCTGCTTGTGCAATATATCCTCTACTGGCATTTTAGTCTGTAGGGTCTTGGCTTAAATTGATTTTCCATCGTCAGTTTTCAAATTTAGTTTTTTTCACCTAAAAATGAACATACTTGATCTTATCTGTATCCGACATTTCTCCTCTTTCTTTTATTTTTTCCTTAAGGTCTACTTGTAACCTTTTTGTGATTTTGGCCAAATAATGTATTTAACTAGTTTGTACTTGACTGTTTTCTTGTCTGTGTCCCTAAGCAGGGATATCATTAACCTTTGGGATCTGGTCTACAGCCCCAAACCTCAATAATAATAATTAAGAAAACAACAGCCTCAGATAGTATAATTTTGTAATATCAGCCATTATTGACCCCAGTGCTTTGAATGGAGTCAATACAAAATGGACTAGTTTTGCAGTTTAGTTTGTTTCCATTCATGGACTGTATGGAGCAGGGAGTTATTTTAATGTTCACTGAAACTTTAACATTATTTAAATGCTTCATCAAAAACATCAAAAAGATGGTATAGGTTTTTAAAAGATAACCTTGTGTTTCTATAGATGAGATGAATGAATCGAATGCATGCCTGTTAAACGTTGCCAATATATGCCCAGGATCCCAGAATCCATATGCCCTGCTGGTGCCTGGCTGCCCAGGCAGATGGTACCGAGTTGGAATTAGTTTCTGGTGTTTAATTACAATCATAATCATGGGAAATAAGGATCAATTAAAGCAAAAGTGAAATTAATGAAACAGGAGAGCCATAAGCACTGGGCAGTTGTCTGAACTGTGGTTAATTGTCACAGCACAAAACGCTGCTACTGAATATTAAATGCCAATCCAGATTCATCGAGCAGAAGCGAGCTCAATAACAATGGAAGAAATGTTAGGGGTGACATTGATTGTAGAAATGAAATTAATAGCGAGTGTAACATTTAACTGTTCGCTGAGCACAGTGGGCCCATTTGACAAAAGCAAAAAACACAACTGACAAAAATACATATTTGATACCACTATTTCAACAGACTTGCACTATTTGAATAGACATACATGACACAACTGCATAATTTGAGCAAATGGAACACACATTAGACTGACTGTGTGGAGAAAGTGCTGCGAAACTATAGTGGAAGACTGGTGGAATCCTCTTTTGAGGATTTTGCTTCTAGAGGCCAAACCCAGCAGAAGCAAAGCTGGCGTTCATTACACATGAAAGGGGGTGAAAACAAAGCGAAATTAAATGATAGTAGTCGGTTCTGAACTCTCCTTAGTCTTTTGTGAAAGAAACAAGCTCTAAATAAGATGCCATTACACAGCAGTAGCCACAGGCCAGGTAGACTCAGTGCTGCTGAGCAGATCTGCTCGGTTCTTTTGGAGTTTGGCTCCTCCTGGGTTAAAGCTGGCACTTGTTCAGCTGCTCTCCTCCAAGCTGTGTGTGTCATACCCACCACCTGAGCCAGAGAGACACCGGCAGGCGACAGGAGTGCTTGTGCCCGGGCACACAGATGCCACCACAGCGGCCGTTACCTCGCCAGTTATAAATAGACCCAGAGACACACTGTGCCAGGCCCTTGGCCGGTTGAAGCAAGCAAACAATGCTGTGTGGGAGCAGGTACAGGCGAATAGAGGTGTTTTTATAAATGTATATGATGATCACTGTTTTACTTTCAGGCAGAAACCCTCTTTTGTTTTACTCACATCTATTGCATTTTATTTGAGGTGTAAAAACCTAACCAAGATGAAGTCTGCAGATTCTTCCAAACTAGATTTTAACTCCTTAAAATATTCTCATGTGAGCCTTATGCAAAGCATATTATTCCATAAGCACTCGCATAGCAACGCAAGCTGAGCTGTTCTTCAAAGGCATTTAAGATGACACAACTGAATAATTACATGGTTAACATGTAAACAAAGTCATTCAGAGTGGTTTGATGTGAAACGCTCCATTTTAGGGAAGCTCTAGAGACCAGAGACCTAATTGTTCACAGCGGTGGTGATAGGAACCAGACGGTTAAAGCCTCTAAAAGCACAATTATTATATGAAATGGTTACGAATACACAGCTCTGAGATTGGCCTAAAACATGTTTTATACACCAGTTCCTTTGAAACTCTTATTCACTTTTGATTAATTCCATTGCATGGCTTTTCTTTGTAAGGCAAAATACTATACCCAAATTACTTGGTGTTTTTTTTTTTTTTTTTTCAGAATTACCACTTCACCTTTATCAACACCACATAAATACTCAGAAAGCACGGATAAGGTTACTAGTCATAATGGAGTCTCTGAAATCTGAGCTTTGAATTTATCCATGTCAAACATGTTCACTGCTCTCACATGAATGAAAACTATTACCACAATTACTGTCATTCATTTTACTTACTTTGGGCACAAGCTGTGTTGAGGTAATGTATTTTATTCACGTGGAACCAATGTACACACTTGCATCAATTAAATGTAAACACTTTTTTTCATTCTATTCACCATTTCACAACAAAACATCACAATGATTTCATTATGCAGACATTTCTCAAAGATGGTGACATTTCTTTTTAAGTTATAGAAGCCTATAATTCAATGTTCTGAATTCTGGCCGTATAATGAGATAATGAGTTAAAGGCAGCTTCCCTTTGATGATATCCAGCAATATGTTATGTAACATAGTTTTCCTGATTCCTAATGATAAATGTTATTTTGGAATCACAAAAGACTGTTCTCAGTGGTAATCCTCCATAAATCCTAAGTACAACTTCATAATGTCACTAACCTTGAATGACCTTGTCAGCAATCTCTGGAATAATAATACAAAAAAAACCTTTTCATAACATAATGACCCTCGTGACATCATTCTAAAGCTCTCAATAGACTGATTTTCATGGATTAGTGATAATGCACAAAGCAAATCTTTATTTTCAGGCTAAACTGCAATGATCCCATAATTAAGGCAAATGGAACTTCTCCTGTGTTGGTCTAAAACCTCTTTGAAACAAACTAAGCTGCATTTGACATCCCTCATGCAGTCTGATTGCTCTCCAGTATGACACGTATAACATCGAGATTGAAATGAAGATGTGGAACAGCGATATGTAATTATCATGACCGTGCATCTTGTAATCTAATGCAGAAAGGATTTGAGACACTGAGGTACATCTGTACTATAAGCCTAATTACAACGGACAGTTACTGTGGTACAAATGCAGCTAGAGCTGGTCTAGCTTAGAGCGACATGATTAATGACTTAACAGTATTGCCCCAGACAGCGCGGAGCTAATCAGTGGGATTTTCTCTACATTGCTCAATTCCTACCATTTAAACAGTCAACTGTAATGTGTGCAGCGTAATTTCCTTTCCAGGGAAGCAGAACTGATGCAATCAGAGCATGATGCCTTCGCTTAGAAGCTTAGTGACTGTGCTTAAACCCCCCTTACAGAAGCAAAGTGCTTTTCTCTATGAAAACATATAGGATTCTGCCTGATGGTCTACACAGTGCATCTTTACATACTGTCTGTTTTACTAAATAAAGTTCAGAGCCATAGAGCCTTCCGCCTCCTATGGCCTTATAAAACCGGGTTTACACTGTGGCTCTCAGCCCCAATGATGTCCCTCAGAGGAGTCTCTCATGCTACACTAAAACCTTGCACACACTATCAACCTTAGCTGCTCCTCGGCCTAAATAATTCATTCACGCGACACTGCTCCTCAGACACTGTTTGTCAAACGCTGTAATGAGAAACGCTGCCCCATCACACTCCTTCTCACGGGCTTAAGTGTGCAAAAACACATCCGTTGTCAAATGACCAACCTGCACACCTCCATACAATTGAACAGAGCTAATGTTACTAATGTTACTTATTTAGCTGGCCTTGCCCCACAGAAGAACAAAAGGACAAAATGGTCTCCTTGGTTATGAAAGATTTTAAGGCCGCAAACGGGAAACAATTGAGATATAAAGAGTTGCCTCTAGCTGAGAGCACTTTATAAAGTAACCCAGATTTATACTGGTTTATTTTTTTAGTCCTCTGATCTTTAACACCACTTGCAATTGTTATCATATGTCAGCTAATTCTCCTTTCCCACTGAGCAGAGGGGAATGTGTTCAATAGAAAAAACAGGGCTTAGAGTGGTTCACGTTTATTTATTTTGTGAGTTATCTGCGCCGGCTCTGGAATATCATTACTGCATGTGAAGAACATCTCGGCGTGATAAATAAGGGGATTTAAATGGCTTCTCTAGTAGAGATTCTTGCCAAAAAGGGCACTGTCTGTAATTATGGAAGGAATCAAACCGATTAAATGGAAATTCTTTCAAATTCGACCAAGAGCAGCAATGCTAAAGTGTCAAAACTCCTTCAAAATCTTTGGTTGTCTTGGTTTTGTCTCTGGTCAGATTAAAGAGCAGATGAACATAAAACTCAGTGAAACATTAGAGCAGGTCCATTGTGTGAGAAGCAGAATTGCGGCAGACATGATGTAATCAGTGTTTTCGAGGGGCATAGCTTCTTTTTTCGTTCATGACAAATCATATGCAGACTTTCATCTGCGATGTACTTGGCATGACACGAAAGGAACCCCGCAAATTAACACATTTGTTGGACTTCCCAGACTGGTGCAATGTAACAGCACCCTGGCTTTGGAATATTGTGTTGCCTGTGACCCAGTAGATTTCCACTGTGCCTGCTTTAATGTGTGTAAATGACTCCTATTAAAATTTCATTACTGGCACCTAAACTATACAAAATGCCAGTTTGGGCAGATCCTTCAAGGAGGGGAGATTAATCATTATAAACTTGTTGCGAAGCACACATTCTGCCACTTGCTCTCCAAGACAAGAGAACAAGTGGCAGAATGTGCGCTTTATAAAAAGTTCATAATGATTCATCTCCTCTCCTTGAAGGATCTGCCCAAACTGGCATTTTGGGTAGTTTATGCACTAGTAATGAAACTCGCTTTGGTGAGAGAGTTATTTGAAAATGTTGTCGTTTTTTTTTTTTTATCGCCGTTTGAATGTAATCTATGTCAGATGTCTGAGTTGCTTTCGCATTGTAAGTAATATGTGTGCTCATCAGCACAGCAGAAGGTTCCAATTGGCTAAAGACTGGGGTGACAGTGCTTTAAAGAGTTCTCCAACTGTATTTTAAGCTAATGGCCTTTTGATTGGTTAAAGTTCCGCACCCGCCTAGGCAATTGCATCACTTGCGGTCCGCAGTTGTTTTGGCTTGGGGACAATGCACGCTAGCAGACACTTGGCATCTGGACCACTCTGCTGTACTGTACCATTCTACAGAGCCGGCCTTGGCTGCTAGAAGAAAAATTCTCACCAGACCATTTTACTGTTCCGCTGTTGTTTCACTGTGCTGTCTCCAGACCGCCACACAATCAGTCTTATGTGAGTTCCATTAGCTCACATCATGCTGCATGGTACTATCACGCAAGTCTGGCACTGTTTGAGCCATCAAACGCTTCCCAGCAGATTAAATGTGCTGGATATTTTGGCAGCTCATATGTGATTAAATATTTTTTTAGAACCAGCTCTGTTTTGTGTTGGGGCTGGTAACTGATCGAAGCAGCTAAGCTTGTATATTTGTGGCCCTCAACATACAACAAATGCCACACTTTAGCTCCCAAGATATAACTTTATACACCCCTTTCTTTTACTCTATAATACTACTTTATACTATTATATTACTATACTATATATGCACTATGATATTATAATTATCGAGTCAGAACTAGGAGTGTATAAGGTTTTGTCTTGTGATGCTAACGTGGGGCATTTGTTATATGCTGAGGGCCTTAAATACAAAACATCTGTTAACTTTTTGAACAATTATGTCAATTGTGTTCATTGGTAGATTTTGATGCTTTTATTTAGTAAACATTACTGTTGAGACACTGACGTAATTAAAGACTATGATGAGGTTAGATTACATGGTAACACATTTATAAGACCTGACAAAACAATATAGAATTTAGAAAATGTAAAGTTATGTTTCATTATAGAAATAAAAGAGAATGGGTTCTAATTTACTAAGTTACCGTTTACTCTTTGTGTTGTGGAAAATGAGCCAATACCAGAGTATAAAAGGGGTCTATTCAGTAAAATCCTCAAATCTTTACATTTCCTTTTGTACCACCTATTATACAACTATTATATAATTACATGATACTTATGTGTTGCTACAAAGGTGGGTGGGTGTGGGGGTGAAGTCGGTAACAATGATGTGGTGTCAAAAGCAACAAAAAAGCTTTTTTTTTATAACATTATATAACTTTTTTAGTGATTACAGTACTCAACAAATATTTAAAAAAAAAAAAAGTTAAAGAATAAGGAGATAAAATATATCTTCTGTCACTGGCTGAGGAAGTTAGGCAGCTTTCCCAGGGGCCAAATCAAAAGTCCTTGACCCGCGGACCCTGCTTTGGGCACCCCTGGCCTGAACGTTTCGCTGTGCAGTCTTCACAAGAAGGCCTCTGTCAGTCCACATGATGATGGGAGTGAGGGTGAAGGTTCTGGCTGATTGAGAGTAAGGAGCATCTCTGTGCTATTACCCATGAAGCCTCGAGTCCGGGGGGCTAATCCCTTTGGGAGAGTAGGCGTCGAGAAACAGGCCGTGAGCGCGTGCTTACATTAACAGAGAGGATTACATGTGTTAACATCCATCACCGAGTGTGTTTGGCCAAAGGGGCTGACGCAGTTTTTAGCATATGAATGAAGAAATCAAAGGCCTGCTGAAGAGCGGCTCAGAAGACAGAAGTGGATCTTCTTCTTCCACTGGATTAGCTCTATCTAGAGAAGCAAAAAGCAGCATGAATGTGAAGTAGATGATACCGCAAGTGACCTTCATGCTGATGGTGGTAAAAGATTCAAAATTATGATGTAGTAGCAAAAGAAAATGTTTGCTCTCATTGTATTTAGATATTTTCTGGTTCAGACAAGAGCGCTTCAGTTCTGACTAGTCTGTCTAAATTATATCCAGTACATTTAAATTTATACAGAAAGTACGGAGTGATACAAAGACAAAAGTCGCAGGCTTCTTGGTTTCTGAATTTCCTTTGCACTATTTCTCATGCAGTGCTGGAACCACATAATCTATTTGGAAGAAATGTAAAAATTATACATTTTTTTAGGCCTAAAAGATGGGGCCTAAAATGCATGTATATTAGTCAGTCAATTGAATTTTGACCCATAAGAATAATGATAACTAATGTGTGCCAATGCAATAAAAGCAAGCCCATATTTACATGCTGCCCCAGGTGTGCCTTCTGCATGGGAAACCAAGGTTTTTATTCATTGAAGGTCAGGCTTTTGTATAGAAAAACATCTTGCCAGATGAGATAAGAAAACAAATTGCAGATCTATCACTTTATACTCTCCCATGCTCTTTTTTCCCTCCTCTCTCTCTCTTTCTTTCTTCCCCACTCTCTCTGGTGTCGAGTGGCCGTGGCGCTTGTGTGAAATTGGTGAAATGGTGGCTGGTTGACTTGAGTTATGACTCACTCTGGGTTCTGGGTCTTATCAGGTGCATGCAAGCCTCTCTTTCTGATGCAGCTCGTGTCTGAATGACAATGGAGGACCAGCGGCATTATGCGCCACATTCTGGGCCCTGTTTTCCGGACACTGCAGATTACATCTCCTTTATTGATTTACTGCGGCCATCGCAAGTCCCAACGGGTGAATAGGTCCTTTGCAGGGACGCGTTAATTTTCGACTCTGCAAACAGAGCGTTTATCTGAACTTGGCTGAAACAATGGAAACAGGAACGGTTTGCAAAACCGTCTGCATACACAAACACTCTAAAAAGCTGGAAGCTGGAGGACCAGAGAGACAAACAAACAAAAATGAATGCATCTTTAGTGGTATCCCACTGGACAAAAGGGAACCTTTGGGATGGTTCAGAGTGAAATCTAGGACGAAGAGGTTTGTACTAGAATCTCTGAAGGGGGAAGCAGCCTGCCACATTATTCATGACTGTTTTTTTACCCCTCCCTGTAATTGAATCATTGCCATCTGTATCTCTAGAGATAAGATATGTTATTTGGGAGAATTATTTAAATTTAAGAAATGTGCTAGCTAATGTAATTAAGCTGAAATTATCACAGCTGCACTTCTTTGTTGGAGGTGTAATTATGTAATCTAACACATTAAATGATGAAAATGAGCATCACACTCATACAATACACCCAAACATGGCTTCTGCATTGTGCATAATAGCAAAACCCTCTCACTTCTTTGCACAATCCTTGCTCCATCCTCTGGGTTAAGAGTACTTATTCAAAAAAAAGGAATCTGTAACAAATGTAACAAATTTCTTCTCTCTAAATGAAATGAGATTACATTACTCACTCTGTGTAAAGTAATCTCACTACATTTTATTTTATCTCTGCAATAGCTACTCTGTAGAACCCATGGCAGAGAGGGAAGCTCAATAGTCCTTTTCAGTAATTGATTCCAAAGAAGCTGTTAAACACAACAAACACTTAAAAGGTTTGCTCCTCTCCCTGCCTTTGAACAAAACACAGTGAGTTTGATTAAAATAATGACAACTGATGCTGTTTAAAACTGACTAGTCAACAGAAACAGTTTAAAAACAACTGCATCAGAATGAAATATTTTCAATGTGAAGCTCACTGAAAGTCAGATCTTTTGAGATGAGTTCAGAGCTCTGTCTTTTTCAGCACCAGGATCCAAAACTTGTTTGCCGGGTTTATGGCACTTTCTGCAGTCCCACTGTGCTGCTCAAAGTGATGGAGCTGGGTGATGCAGGTACAATAAGGACATATTTAATTTTCTGACAAATATTACATTTACAAAATCAGTCTACCAGAACACATTTTTTCATTTAGAGCTGGAGTTGCAAGGCTGATGTTTATAGTTAGAAATGAACAAATCTTCATTGCTACTGTTAAAGCAGCACAATTTAGACACCGCAAATGTCCAAACATGTCCCTGGGGTAAATGCTTTTTAAAATCAAATATGATTTTTAAAAAAATCTATATAAAGAAATCCCTATGAAGTCAATAACTGTAAAGTCATGATGACAATTTAAACTGGTGGGTCACACTCCTTTGTTACATTGAATCTACTGGAATGTATTCCATTGTACTGCATCACCCCAACACTTCACATCCTTCATTATGTGCCAGTAGTGAATATTTGCTCAACTATGCTTGTTTTGGTTTACCTTCTTAGTTGAGAAAAGCAGAGATAAATCAGGCAAGTCACTGGTGGGTTGACCTTTTAGGGGTGGGTCACGTGGGGTTAGATCTCTCTTTTTTGCAGAGATAGTGAAAGTACTGTATGTAAATGCTGTTGATAGCATGCCCACCTCTGCTTATTTCAGTGGGCCTCCAGTGGCAGGGCTCAGATAAGAAAGGCCGGGCATGGCAAAACCAAAGCCTTTCAAATGCAGCAGGGATGGAATTTCAGCAGCAAATTGCTTTGCAAAGCAGACATATTCTTATCCCACCATTACTGCCAAGTGACAAAAGCATTAGGAATAGCATTATAAGATCATTCTGATTTTTGAAACTGAATTCCTATGTTGTGGAGAGCCAATTAAAGCCCTGTGCTGAATAATGCATTCATATGATGGACTTATATCTGTTTGGGCTGCCTTACATGACGATAGGGAATGAGTTTATTTATGTATAAATCTGGGGACAGAGTCTACAGATCCTCTCTCTCTCTCTCTCTCTCTCTCTCTCTCTCTCTCTCTCTCTCTCTCTCTCTCTCTCTCTCTCTCTCTCTC
>JBBPCW010000147.1:5602978-5620788 GCA_037974425.1 Phenacogrammus interruptus | reverse complement strand
TGTGTGTGTGTGTGTGTGTGTGTGTGTGTGTGTGTGTGTGTGTGTGTGTGTGTGTGTGTGTGTGTGTGTGAAAACATTCAGAGGAAAGGATCAGGAGAACAAGAGAAGCTGAATACAATGCCGCCTAAGCATTTATGTAAACAGTGAAACATGCCTCATACTGTTATAAAATGCACAATTGTTCCTCCTTATAGTAATTTTCCTAATCTGAGTAATCAGATTCTGTAATGTGAAACAAAACTAGCTGCAGTTGCAGCTGTTTATGATTTCCTTAACATTAAAACCTTTAAATGTCAGTTCATTCAACAGTAGCTTCTCCAAAAAGGATATAACTCCTCACTAAACACTCAACAAGACTGTAAAGAGCTAGTTTTCATTTCAAATTAAATTATTTGCTGCTTTGCATTGGAGGAAGTGGTGGTGGTGGTGGTGGTGGTGGTGGTGGGGGGGGGGGTTTCAGAGGAGGGGGCAGTTGCATATTTCTTAAAACTTCAAACTTTTGGCAAACAGAGCAAAAGAGAAGTTGGCCTTAATTCCATCTCACGCTGAAGACTTTGCATTTTAACTTTAGTGAGCTTGGCTGGCTGAAGTCCTTGTGCCCATAAATTGGATATTAGAGGACAATATAAAAGGGGCTATGTGTGCGCTTCTAGCAGGGAATTATTGCATCCAATATCCCATCCGCCTGAGCACAGCCTCATCTAATAAAGGCAGAACTATATTGGTCCTCAACTTTATGAAGCCCTATATTCACATGCACACAATGGGATTTGCCTAGGTCTCTCAAGCAGGGGTTATGACAATGCAGATATCACTGCATTCGTCTGGCCTCCAAAGCCCCTCCACTTCCAATCTGCATACAAGCATCTAAATAGTAAAGTGGCATTTCTTCTTTTCTGCATGTTTTCAGCTCTGCAGAGAGCTTCGGAACAGCTCCCTCGCTCTACTTTTGCATCCAAAAGACTTCAGTGCCCTCCCCCTCTTCACACACACACACACACACATACACATGCTGGCCGGCCTCAGTAATCCTGACAGGGGGCAACGCCATCAGAGAGTGTGAAATTAAATACATTACAGCATTAGGGATTAAAGTGTTTTATAGGCAGTCGCTCATCCACATCAAACTTTAGCTTTTTAAACCCTAACATTTGATCTGGGTTAGGAACCAATGGCTGAGAAAGGGATTGGACCATTTGCAGGGCCCACAGAGAAGAGAGGGAGTGGGGGGTGCAGTGCACACTCTTGGGAAGAGAAGAGTATTTAAGGCTGATCCCATTGATGGTGAAAAACAGCAAAACTAACAGAATCTCTTGCAGGAGGCAGGCCCTGTTAAAAAAAAAAGTGGACAAAGCTGGGAATAAATTTGCTCGCTGAAGTTTTAGAAAAACATGCAGGTCCATTTCAATCATTTAAAACTAACAACAGAAGAGCAATATAAACATCTCAGTCCTTTTTGTTATGCTATATTAACCAACCCCTTTGCCATCCTTATTCACAAATACTGACAGATTAATCAGATTAATCTAAATCAAAAAGCCTGAAAGAAAATGACACCATATTTGGAAAAACAAAAAAAGTAAACAGTTTGAAGAGCAGTTTTAATTGCTTTTAAATGTCAGTAGTGCCAGTAGTGACAAAATTAAACCAGGACCGTTATTTAGAAAGTAATGAGAAATTTAGTGAACAACAGCATTTCTTCAAGGAATTTACTAATTTTATCTGTGCCCCCTAGTCTAAAGCTTTAGATTACAGTGCACCGAAAGCTTAGGCATTGCCACAAGATATACTGATGTTCCTGTCTCCTGGAAGAACATTTTGCTTCAAGCAGATCTGGCATTACTCAAATCAAAACCTGTTCCCTCATAAACGACCACTGTCAAATTACCGCCAATCACGCATCTTCCCCAGGAAGGATGACATTTGTCTCTGCTTGACACAGCCATAAACACATAGCATAGTGAATGTGTCAACATTATCTCTACCATTTGGTTGAGTGGGTAATGGCCACTAAACATCTAATATATTTTTTCACAAACTCTAGGAACATCCCTTCAAAAGTACGTTTTAGTGCCAGTAAATTGACTTGGTTTGTTTTACATGATGAAACAAGCTGAAGGACTGGCAGTTGTGTTAAAAGCGCCAGATATCTTGAGGGGGCTGAGAGGAACCCAGAGGAGAGGAAAGGCAGAGCAGCTGCTGCTGGAGTTTCTGCAGTTCCTTAATGAAGCTCTCGGGACTCAGTTTTTAACTCCATTAATTACAATTGGCTTTCTTAGCCCAAAACACTCATTTCAGAGGCCTGCACGAATGGCCACATTGTTTGCTTTGATCATCAGTGTCAATTTACCAAGCATACACCATGGGATCAACTTATAAAGACGTGAAGCATTGTGCTGAGCATTGGTGTAATAATTTAGCATGTTGAAAGTTTACATTTCTAAGCTTTTCGTTCACTGTGTGCTTAGCACTGGAAGAAATACAACCACATACACAACACCTGAAAAGAGGAACGGTTTAAGTTGTCTTCAGAAACAGTCTGTAGAAAGTATAATCAACTTTGGATTTCTCGAATTACTCCGTTTACGCCCACTACCAAACCAGGCAAATGCCCAACAATAAGCAACAAAATCAGGGGGATATATTGCTGAGATGGTAGCCACATCACATTACACAATTCTCTAGTCTGCAAAACAAAAATAATTCTGCAATTCAATTGTGCAAGTATTATCAAAATGGTGATCATTGCTCTGTTTCATTATATATAATTTAAATATAAATTTAAATATATACATATTTATATATAATTTAATACATTATTTTCTTGCAGACAGTGTTTCAAGAAACTTGATCTACTATATTTATAAAGTATATAAATATAAAAGCATACTCTATAGACAATTCATGTCTATAGTGGAGTAGATGGAAAAGAAGAAAAAAGATGGGCCTTTCATCTTATGTTCACTAATTTTCTGTTTGAAACAACAATATTCGGTTTCACCTCCAGTAGACGAAAGAGTGTCTCAGTCACTGTAAGCCCAGGAGCCAGGGTGCAGAAGCTGGGCCACCCACTCAAGTAGAAAGGCTTTGGGAAATTACGTAGAAGGGAAGACTTGGATACCTATCCCTCAGGAGGACTGGAGGCAGTGGAAAAGGCCTTGGCTGAGGGACTGAATCTGGTTGGAGCCCAGCCCAGGCTTGTGGTGCAGAGTAAAGGATGAATGATCCACCAAGAGTCCATGTCGTGTGAACTTAAACCACTCAGCTCTTCTCTCCTTCCCTCATGCCTGGCCTCAAAGACAGATATTTTTTGCTTTCTCCCAGATTCTGAGCTTTCGTTGTTTAGTCTGTGACAGTGCACCAAATTACACCAAGGTAAGAAATACACAAATGCAACTGGGCAAACTTTATATAGCAATAGTTGATAGACAGAACATGATGTTCCGTAGTTCTCAGAGTGTTAACTAGTGCTGATCATTGCTGGTCAATGAAGACCACTTAAACACAGTAAGCAATGTGCAGGTTGAGAGGGTCTTCTGCTCTAAGGGCTATGAAGTGCAAACAGGGTGAGTCCCTGAGGATTAGCCTGATTCCCCAGCTGAACAGGATTATGGCAGGGAGGCTCCAGTATTTTACTGCTTTCACCTGACTGATGCAGTAACCCAGCAGCATGCATGTACATTGCCAAGCACCTCTGCAGACAGCATCTTGCAGACTTAAATCCATAAGCAGGTTTCCGCAGGTGACAAGTCAATTATTCTCTTCGACTGTAAATGGAGGTGACTGAGGGAGCTGACACACACTCATAATTGAACATGTCAGGTATGCAAACAACAACACAAAAAGCAGATAAATAAAACATCAACAAACACGAAGAAGAGCAGCCCTTGGCAGAGGCTGCTGGCGAATCTGAAAAGAGACTGTATAATGTGGGCCTTCATGGGCTTCATCCATAGCCTTCCCCTTCACGTCCCCTTTCTTCCTGTTCAAATTGAGGGATTATGGGGAGGAAGTGCTTTGATTAGACACAATGGGCATCTATCCACTGTTGATTTGAGGGATTCGAGAAGCAAATCCCTGACAAAACTCGATACAGAGACCAAAAGTGCCGGAGATGGAAGGGGGGTGAAGTGTATGGGGGGCTGCAGCAGAGTTAAGATGCTCATTTGAGATGCGCTTGCTCATTTGGCTGTGTATCTGTACAGACAAGAAAGAGAGGATCCGATTCGACCCTCCCTTTGGACTTAAAGCGTCACACACTCAAGTGCCAAGTGGACTTAATTAGGTAATTTCCCCAGATGCATGTTAAATCTTGGATTGATTTAGCTATCAGAGATATAATTGGAAATGAATGGATACGTTTCCGCACACAAACCTGTTCTGGGGAATGTGGTGCTTTTGATTACGTCTTCAGAGGGTCAGTGATCCAGATTTTGGGAAATAATCTAACCATTGAAAAATGCGTTGTTTCTTTGGAAGAAAGGACTAAAACCAAACTGTTTTCTGAAAGGAATGTGCTGCTTAAATTACTGTAAGATTGTAAGATTTACTCGAGTACCTTGACTATCCTAGGAATACAAAACTGAGGTCTCTGCTCGTCTCTGACAAAATGTGTACATGTCTGCATGTAGTAGGACAAAATCTTGCTTTGAAATTGTTGCTTATGACTTGCTCAAAAAATGTTTACAAGAAAATGAATATTTGGTTTGGAGAGCTGTTGCTCTTGGACATTTTCACCTTATTTATTTCATTTCTGTCATCCTTTGGAAGTAACACCGGAAAAAGCACTTCAGTCGACCACCCATCTTTTTCCACAGTCTCTCTCCGTCTCCCTCAGCCGAGTGGAGGAGGTAAATAATGAGAATAAAAGCCAATTATTTCATACTGGTTACCTCATGTCCTCATTAAAGCACTATGAGGTGGCTCGTTTTTTTTAGGCCCTCTCAGGCTCAAGTTACCAACTTTTCAAACAGTGACCTAGGCCCTGCCTTGTCAAGCCCCTTTATCCCAAATGAATCATGAGGTCTTGTAAACAGTGCTGTGATCCACTTTCTGGAGGGAGTGGAGCTGTAAAGGAGGAAGAAAGCGGGGGGTGGGTGCTGGGGATTTGCAGTGGATTTACACATATACAGTTTCAGCTAAGTTCCCCAAGGTCGGTCCGAGAGACCTTCACCCGTCAATGCCTCAAATGGGGTGTTTGCCATCCAGCACTGAGGCAGACCATGGTGCATTTGGTGGGCCAGGAAGAGGGGGTAGATGGGGGGGGCAGACCAGGACATCAAACGCGGGCTCTAATTTAAATTCCTCCGCGCGGGCCATGGGATTTCATTTAATGAGCTGAGAAGCGCTGGGAGACAGCTGACTCCTGCATCGTCCGTCCAGAGAGAGACACCGGCAGACGTCTCCTGCCCTGGAGGCCCTCCCAGAAGAACGGGCACACATATACAGACAGATGCACAGGTACACAGGAGCAATATGCAGAACACATCAAGGCAGGAACATAAGTTTCCCCAGGTGGGTATAATACAGGAAGATCTAAATCCACTAGGCAAGACAAGTACAGGGATGCACATGTTAGAGTCATTCATTCTCATATTGGTAAATGGAGACGTCTCCGGAGGACAGTCAGAGACTGTCTCTCAGCAGGGATCTGCCACTGATGTGTTTAGAGTAGTGTTTCTCAACCCATGGGTCCTAACTGACAGTCCACATTTTTGCTCTATCCCAGCTCCCAACACACCTGAACAAAGGCCTGGTATGGGTTTACTGGAAACTAGGTTTGATCAAAAATATAAATTGTCCAGTGGGCCCTGTGAACTGTGTAAGGAAACACTGGTTTATAGCGTTACAGTGCAAGTTGTGCTGACTGCTTCTCGGTTCCTGTTTCATTCATTTGCTGCATCAACACACTTGATCCAGCTATTTCAGTCAATGAATCAGCCGGTTGAACCACTGTACTAGCATCTCATTGGCTTCAGACATCAGGCAGTGCACTACATAGGATGCTATACTGAGTGAACTAGACTTCAGGCAAAAAGTGGTATATAAGGAGCTAAGCTGAGTGAAACAGAGAGGAGAGGAATGGAGAGGAGAAGAGAGGACAGAAGAGAAGACAGGCAGGGTTTCTGCTGGCTAGGTGAGCACAAAGAGGCTCTTCTGTTCCTGTGGATCGTAGCCCTCTGCCAGGGCACTTTGGCAGCATGGCACTTCCCAGGGGCCGAAAACCAGAGCCTGCCCAGTCTCCCCCCACCACAGCAGCTGCCAATTCCTGGCCTCACACACACACACACACACATACACATGCAAACACACACTCTTCATGGCAGCTCTGGTTCCCCCTTCATGCACATTCAGACTAACTCCTCAAATCTGAAAACTCTGTTTCCTGACTTTGACACCACTAAGCCTCCCTTTGGTGAGTGCATTTTCCCCTGCACTGTGTTCTTTCGCTGTTGTTCTTTTTCTCTCCCCTCTTCATGGACGTCATCTCTCTGCAGGAAACGATACACCACATCTTGAGTGTTTGGCGCCAAACAGAACGGCGCAACAGAAGGGGCTGGGGGGTAGAAGAAAAAGAGCAGCGTCTGAAAGAATCATCTCTCTTTCATTATCTCTGCATGTCGCTGTCTCCCCCCCCTCCACACACACACACAGAAGAAATGCAGTCTGTCAATGGAGGGAATTCCACTAGAGCAAGCTATACTGTGCCACCCTTTTTAAAAAATGAATGGCAAAAAAGCTAATTCTTTAAAACCAGCTCTTTTGCTCTTTTTTATATTTTATAATTCACCCTCACCTATAATTGTATGACGCACTGAAAAGAAGGTGTCTGCATTAGCCTGCAGAATCCACACAGCAGTCCATAAGCTTCATTTTGGAATATGACACTGGTGTTAATCTCCTCCCCACAGGGGTGAAACACATACATGAAGGTTTCATTAAAGACTATTCATTAGATCCCAGAGCACCTCATCCTGAATGGGGGATTACCGTCCAACGGATTCCATGGGTGATCTGTACCACTCCCTTAAGCTGCGTGGCATTGATCTCGCCATCAGATACGGAAGCCTAAATAATTACATGTCAAATCATTTCTTGGCACAGCATATAAATCTCTGGTCATTCAGACTCGCTGGTCATTCTGCTTTAATGAACCCCAATTGAGCGAAATTAAACGTATCATCAACAGATGTGACGGCTGAGTTGAGGGCACACATCCCAGGGTGCACTTGGAGGGTGGAGCAAGAGCTGGCAGCTGGAATGCTTCCATTTCAGGTCTGTGTGTGTGTGTGTGTCTGTGTGTTTGCAGCATGTCTGATATTGCTGATAAAGGGACATCTCTATTGGTCCACTCTGTCATGCACCTGCTAAACAGCTTTCTGGCAAACCAGCACAGATTCCTCAGTGATTACACACAAACAAGAAGCTGTGGCATGACATCAGGCTACAATTTAGATCAAAATTAGAATCAGATGAAAAAAAAAAAGAGATCAAGAGGGAAGCTTTGCCTTCTCCATAGCTGCACTAGAGTGCCGTGGAGGGAAATTTCACATGACTGCCAAAACAAGTGCCCCGGTTATCTGCACTGACAACCGGCTTTGATGGTTTGATGGCAAATATTTAGGAGCCACACCGGTCAGAATAAAGTGAAATTAGGAAGGAGTAAATAGGGCGAATCGGTTTTGTTATTGAAAGGCCCTCTTGATTGAACTTGGATCACTCATAAATTCTTACATCATTCTTACATCACAACATGCATGACAACAAATCATAATCGTAGCAACAAATGCTTATGCTTTAATTCAGATATTTTTTAACACCAAAGCTTTATTATATTCTTCTGATAATATTATATTTTATTATAATCCACTGCTCAGAGCCAGAGGAACTCTCCTTTGGTGTGCAGTGCTGTTGCTCTTTGGATCTGAAAAGTTACATTCCCCTTCCAGCTTGGCCCCAAGCCTCCATCCTGGCTCCCTCTGGTGGTTAATACAAATTAGTCATGAAGGATTCTGTAATCCTGAATTTCTCTTTAAAACACCAAACACAATATTTTGAAGAAATCTCATTATTATTTTTAACAAAATGAACTTAAATAAAGCCAAATCAAATTGAAGTTTATGACACACAGATGAAGCTCAATGCTCAAAGTTGAGCTAAGTCACAGTCAATGTGTACACTGATAACATCCATCCATATATTTCATATAGCTATAACTTAAAACTGCATGCCACAGCAGGGCTTCTTTTGAAGCTGACCATCCCTATTACTCAATTCTTTTTTTAAATAATTGACACTGTCTCATAGCAACTTTGGATAAATCTGGGTCCAGACACCAAATGAGCAATTCAAAGGTGTCTTGTAGAAAAAAATCAAGAAACCCTCATGAAAAAAACTGAGAGAAATGAAGACTCTTTAACAATATACTGTATTTTAATGAAAACCCATCTAATGATAACATCCGTCCAATTGTATGTAGCACTAAAATCTTAGGCTTTGTTCACATACAAGTCTAATTGTTCAAGATTATCATGTTGACTTTAGCATTTTTCTTTTGGCAGGTCACGGCCGGAAGGTGTGACCTGTTCAATTTAGGCCACATTAAGAAAAATGTGAACACGCAAATAAAAAATAAACAGATTTATTTATTATACTAGAACACCAGGGAGAACCACTGATATCAACCAAGACTCAAACAGAGACTGCAACTTATAGTGGAGTTACGATACCAGCAGTGCAACTTTAGAAGAATGATTAAACACTTGAGATGTACTGTGTTCTGTTAAATCTACCCAAGTAGAAGCACAGAGAGGTTGTATGAGTTGAACTTGAGACGTTCTGAAGGTATTGCTGGGCTCCAACCTCTAGCCACACATGCACACTCACACATACACACACTTCCTGCATCATTCAGGGCTTTCTAGATTCAAATGCCTCCTGACTGGACCTCAAGTGAGCCACACAGCACCCGGGCCACAGCCAAGCAGATCACAGGGAGGAAACACATGTTCACTGTCTGCCCCCAAGCCCAAGAGGAGGCACTGACAACCTTTTAACCCTTCTCCCCATGAAACCAACCCACACACACCCACAGAGCAGCCCACCCAGCCAAACCAATCTACTCTGATTCATTCATGACAAAACATGTTTATTAAATCATGAATATTGGCATCTGGGACCAACATTGTTTTGTGCTTCTTATAGCCAATAGGTGCTGATTTACTGTGCATGGAAAAGTTCAAACAGACAGTTGGTGTATTCATTGACTACGCACTTGTGGAAAAACAGGTCATACCAAAAATATGAAAAATGTTTTTGTGTACTGCAACACTGCATCTGAGATTCTGCACTTTAGCTTCAAAGTGGTGGACTGCAAAGTCAAAATAACAAAAATAAATCTTGCTATGCTCCACCCACAAAGGTGCTCTTTCCCAGCTACTGTCGTTCAAACAAGGTAAAAATCTCAGTAAGCCTAATCATGAATTGTTGAATTTAACTATTTTATCAGAAGATAAACATCAAAATAGCATTTTATGAGATCCATTATTAAAGGACCTATATCCTACATTATTCTTGGATGTAATATGTGGTTTTATGTACCAAAGAAGTCATAATAAAAAATGTCTAGTATATATTTATCCCTTAGAGTTAAGCTGCTTTTTTGTTACTGTGCCTTTGGGTGGCTATATCTAAATGTGTTGGTTTGCAGCTTAGTTTTCATATATGCCCTGGGGGAGTGAGTATTTGCATAATACAATGCAATAATTAACATTGTAAATGCATTTACCTAGTTTGACCCTTGGAGTCGTGATCAGCAAGATTTTGATTCTTTAAAGCTGTTCCAACTTCACAACAGCAATTGTGGGCGGACCCTAGAAAGATCAACTGTGCTACTGTCCAGTGCCTTCCAGACTGCTCTGTATATTGTGATCAGCTTTATTGCACTGTGCATCATTAAAATATCCAAAGAAAGAGTGTAGCTTGATGGCATGGCACTAGTGGTCCATATGTTTAACATAGCACAGCGCCAAACAAACTGCCCAGGTGCTTCGATCCAGTCATGTGTCAGTCACTTTGAATGGCAGGCATATGTCACAGAGAGAGTGAGAGAAAGAGAGAGAGAGAGAGAGAAAGAGAGAGAGAGAGAGAGAGAGAGAGAGAGAGAGAGAGAGAGGAGAAAAGAGAGAGGCCCAGTGCTGAGGTATGGCCTATTTTAATATTTCATCTAGCCGGAGAGAAAAGACTCTCTCGCCCCATAGTTTAAATTCTAATCTTGTTATGGCAGAGGTGCATGTAGTCTGCAGGCAGCAGCGCCAAGCTGCTCTAATTCCCTCTGTTTCTCTCCCCAGCTAAACAAATTATTAGAAATTCCATTATTTTTCCATTATGCATATATGTTTTGGTGGCTGGCCTCTGCCGCAGAGCACTGGCCAATAAGTGGTCTGGCTTTCGCTCATCAAAGGCCAATCCTTCTGGCCCTAACCACAGCTGGGTCCTGTAGGGCCGCCATCATTAAGCAATCATTCCCTTGCTTTTCTTTCACTAATGTGGAGTTATATCTAATAATGGCATCTTTGCCTCCCTTTTCCTTTCCCCCAGTTCGGCGGAAGCAGCTTGCCGCTGTGGCCACACCGTTTCATTTTTTGATCTCTTGGACTTTTTAACTGCAGATATTTCATAGCTTTCGTCCCTCGTAATAGATAATATTTGGAATATATATCTGTGCCCCCAAATTTTTCCACCAGCATGAAAGATATACAGTGAAATATCCATCAGCCTAATCGATGGAGCACATTTTCAACTTGGACAGCAGGCCATGCTGAGTTATTTCTGGCAGGCAGAGCTTCTGTTTTCATACGTTTAATAGGCAGCATATTTAAATGTCATGATTTCATTTTTACTACCTCTTGCCGACTTCCTCTTCCATAAATCCCGAAGCCAGTCCATAATGCAGATCAGTTCATAACTCTATGAGCATTACACTGTTTGCACTCTGGGTTTTTGGGCCTTGTCAAAGTATAAACACCTCTCATAAGAAAAAAAGGGAAAGCCGAAAGAATAAGCTCTTCTTTGGCATGGTCAGGTTTCGAGGACTCTATTGTCTCTAGTCATTTATTTAGCATGGGCAGTGCGGTCTTAAACGGGTAACGAAAACAAGAAGGGGAACAAAGTCATACAACAACATCAATCACGCTTTCAGATCATTCATTCAGCGATGTAATTGAGTTTGGCAAAGGGAAAAAGTGCTAGATCATGTCAGGGAGAATGTGTTGATGTTAGGCTGAGTCTTTCTCCCTCTCCCTTTCGTTTTTGGCAGCCGTGTCATGCAATGCCAGGAAAGTGGCCTGGTTGTCTCTAATGCCTTTGCTTGCTTCCTCCTAATGTAGACGATCGTTGATAACTGACTGAGTCCCTTTTTCATACAACAATGCACCATGTAAGCCTGAAAAAAAAGTTCTGTGAATCACCAGCCAGCACAATAAATCCATGTGTGTGAGAGAAGGCTCTTTGTGTGTATGAGTGAACTGATGGGATGTGTTTGCGAGAGACACATACAAGACATACCAATTACCTCATTTTCTGCCAAGCAGCACACTGTGCTCTGCGACTGGTGTGTTTGTTAAACTCTCTGCTGTGTCCTCCTTCTGTTTAACTGAAGGTTCAAGAGCATCTGGGTCAATGAGACACAAACAAACCTGCATCTCTCAGAGGACGGTATCAGAAGGACACATACTCTCACACACACACACACACATCCATATACGCGCACAGGCGCACACACACACACACACACACACACACACACACACACACACACACACACACACACACACACAAAAGCTATGCAAAGGCTTCATTTAGTATTAATTACTCTCTCGCTCATCCGCTGTCCATTCAGCAGCACTGTGGGCAAAATGTCACCACCGAAAATTAGTCTCAGAGCCGGGCAATTTTCGCAGCTAAATTGCTAAATAAGTATCGCTCAGTAATAGGTAGCAATCTGGGGTAATATGATGAGATCATTTGGAAAAAGTCAGAGGGGCTGATCAAAAGCCTGCATTATCCGGGCCGATGTGGCTGACCGGGGGAACATGTGGACACAGCTGTAGTGTCATGTGACGTGCGCGCGCAAGAGGAGAGCAGGTGCCAGCTGGCAGCGACACAAAGCGTGCAAGCGGCCGAACAATTACTGTTATTCATAACAGAGGCAGCGCACGGGGCCCTGTGCTATACTTACACACATAGGG
Organism: Phenacogrammus interruptus; assembly: GCA_037974425.1. NCBI lineage: Eukaryota > Metazoa > Chordata > Actinopteri > Characiformes > Alestidae > Phenacogrammus > Phenacogrammus interruptus. The sequence continues at coordinate 5,608,540 of JBBPCW010000147.1, read as the reverse complement.
GCCAGTTTCATGGCACAGCTCTACATTTAAACGTATCCAAACTGCAGAAATGCTCTTAATTACCTGTCAATCCACGTTTGTTATAAATACATATGCGGAGAGCCTTGACAGATTTTTTTTTTTAAATTATAAAGAAAAGACATGCACTGTTGTTTCCAGGAAGCTCTGTACTCTCTGATTATCTTCCTGCCGTTTATTAATATTCATATGAAAAGGAAGACGGAGAAATGTTTCAGAAAGTGTTACTGAGTTTGAGGTAGCCTACTGTGTGCAAAACTTCCCAACAGTTAAATCAATCTTATAGTTCACCCATGCATTGCTATAAAAAAATGTATGTCATACAGCATGAAAAACCACATAAGTATTGTTCAGTAGTCTCGCTTAACAACAATGCAGCCTGGGGACAGTCAGCCATGCTATACAGAAGGCACAGAAAATCACCCCCTCACATTTTGTTACTTTGCAGGCTGAAATGAATACACACACAACTGCATTTACTCAATGCAATGTCTAACATGATATGATGGCAATAGTGCAAAAGAATTAAACAAAGATCACAGAATCAATGAGATGGGTCAGTACTTTGAGGATATCTGCCCACTCTTCTTTACAGACCTGCTTAAGTTCAGTTAAACTGGATGATGGCCGTAGATGGACAGCAATTTTCAAGTAATTCCACAGGTATTTAGTGGTGTTTAAGTCTCGACTCTGACTAGGCCACACAAGGACGTTCACCTTTTTCTCCTTCAGGCACTGTGTGGTCAGTCTTGCTGTGCTTTGGGTCATTGACAAGTGCCCCAGTCCCCCTTGCAATGTGGAATAAAGGTAACAAATACATTCAATTTAAGAGACATTTGAAAAGACTAAGGTAATACCATATATAAGCAAACATTACAACAAGAAACAAAAGGACAAGGTGCAAGTGTAAGAGAATAGGATATCTATGTATAGTAAAGTCCAGTTCATCTTAAGTGACAGACAGCATGTGCAATACAGGGAATCAGAATTCAGTGTGTGTTAAAATGAACAATTTAAAGTTGTGGTGTCCTGGTTTTGGCCCCGCAGGTCAAACAGACAGTTACTGGGTAAGATGACCTGGGGCAGAGCTTTGCCACCCCGATCACTCTCTGTTGGCCCGTAATGTTCCAAAACCAGGAGGCGAAGTCAGGACACCTTCTACAGAACCAGAGTAAAAAGGCCTTAGGATCACTGGAGAGACTCAAAACTTTAGCTTTCTCAAAAGAAAATATGTTTTCTTGGCTTTTTGAACTGGGCTTGAATATGTCCAGACCGTGCTAAATCCTAGGAGATGTGAATAACTAGATATTTGGAGCTGCTCACCCTGTTTTCAGGAGGGTAATTCTTTTCTGTTTCCTCTGTAGATCTAGTACAAAGTGATAAGAGCTTTAGGAACTTTGATAGCATACATGATTTGGTGCTTTAAGTGTTTTCTGGGCTTCCTTTGTTTCAGGCGTGTAAGAGAAAGCTCTCTGTAGGCATTCATTACTCCCTAACCTACTTTTAGTCGAAGTAATTGTTATTACAAGATTGAAAATGGGATTGTTCGAGGAAGTGACTCGTGCTTCTAGCCTGGTGTGTAATTAACATTTCACACAGCATCTCATTAAAGTAGACAAGGCCAGTTTTGCAGCTGAGCAGAGGGAGATGAATTAAGATTTCACCAGGGTATGATCCGACTTTCTGTCATTAAAGGATAATGTGAACCTTCAAGTGTTTTGGTAATGTTTTACGGATCTGTGGAGTAATGGCAGGGCTGTTAAAGCTCTGTCTTTGGTCTTTGCTACATCTCTTCTTACAGCAGAGAATGGTTAAACTCTAAATGGTAGGTTGGGGTGACAGCCGTGCTGGCTTTGATGGCAAACATGACTACAGTCACACAGTTTGCTTTGTAAAATGTGAAAATATAATTTGTAAATATGTGTGTGTGCACATGCATCAGTTTGGTTTGAAAAGGGCTGGAGACTATTCGTTGTTTTATCTGACAAATAAACCTTAAAAAGTCCTCTAAAGAAAGTTTCTTTATTTAATAAATGAAATAAATACTGCAGCATGTTATATTAACCTATGCATTATTGAGTAAAAAAACAAACGCTTATAGACAATGTTAATTTCTTTATGACAGCAAAGTGCTGTGAAGCAGTGCAGGCTAGCAAACACAAGCATGGAAAACAGCACAAACACAGGAAACGATATTGTGGACAGTGGGGTCATGACCAATCGGTGCACACACAATGGTGGTCACCATCTTCAAGCTATCCTTCGCCATGGCCATGGGGGTCCCAATCAGCCACAAACTCTCCCTGATCAACTCCTCAGCCTTTTTTTAACTAACTGCTCTTGGCCTTCACCATGCAGTCCAGGGAAAAGACCTTCAGGTATAAATGAATAAGATTAGCACTTTCTCGCAAAGTTGTTGATGGCAGTTTTGGCCTTAAGAGGTAATTAGATTATTGCAGCACTGTGGTTTAATTTTGGCCCATTCTTCTTGGAAAATCATCTGCAGTTTCCCAAGATGATGAAGGCCTTCTGTTACACTTGCTGTTTCAAGGTTTGGTCATGCAAGCACCCTTGTCTTTTTATATAAAAACTACTCTTGAGTTATTTTATCAGTATGTTTGGAGATTTTTCTCTCTGACAAATAACGATGAAATTCTACTCTAATATCTCCTGGTGCGTCGTTACGTTCATGTTCATGTTCTTCAATGATGACAGTTTGCAAAGAAGCAGTTCCATGTCATGGTGTCACGACCCGGTCCTGTTGCAGATGAAAAGGAAGGAGAGCACCAGCGCGGACAGCCATACTTATTCATGGGGTTTATTTACACGGAAGAAACAGAACCAAAACAGGTATAAGGGCCGAGCATGAACATATACACAGGACAGGGACCTAAGGAAGGTAGTGTGAGTGTATGCAACCGTGAGGAACAGAACAGAAAACAGGTCTAAATACTGGTACGGGGAACTAAGGGCCAATCAGAACTCAGGAGGATAATGACAGAAATGAGACAGGTGTGTGAGGTGATCAGTAGGGAATTGTCTACATGTGGAACAGGCAATACAGTCCATGAGTAGAGCGACCCCCTGGTGGTCACGGGCGGGTACTGGTGCCGGTTTCCGGTGGTCACCGGCTGAGACCGTGACACATGGCATGTGGGATCTCCATCCTTTAATGTGGTCATGCCATTTTTGGGATCATGATTGCAATCCTAATTCTACAAACATGTTGAATTAATTATCTCCTGAAAGGACTTTTTTTCTGACTAGAGCACACTGTTCAAAACAGGTCTGATTTCCCTTCGCTGTATTCCTTTAAGGGTAGAGGCACAGAAGCTAGAGTAAAGGCAAGTGACTGAGGCAGGGCTTGAGACTTCACTTGTCCATTAGGCACGAGGCTGCAGGCCTCAGAGGGACTGGGTCTATGGCAGGCAGGCATGCCAGGAAGTGTTGATGGTGGCAGACAGTCAGAGAAGAGGCTCTGAGATATGTGTCAAATTAGTCATGGCGTTCAGGGGCTGTGCTTAGCTTTAATGCTCACTCCCCGCCCCCCATCCCCAGGCCCCCTCATCCATGCAGTGGGACTGGAGGGGTGAGAGTGCTTTGATTCGCCCTCCGCCTGTGGGACAGACAACTCCTCTGCAGCTGGAGTCATGTGTGAGACATTACAATAGGGCTGGGAGCATGACAAACATAGCAAAGGAAGCAGAGTGTGAGACCGGCAGTATAGCATTTTTACATTCCATATGTACCCACTGAGTGCATGTACCAAAAATGGAAATGAGTGCCAAACTGGTCACAACTACAGGATATTGGCCATAATGTAGAAAAGGACTGGCTGAGAGCACTACAGACCTATTACACGGCCTATCAATACCATACCTTTCTTCCAATAAACAAAAATCCCCCACAAAACATAAAAAACATTATCACTCTCCATAGTAACCAACTGTACACCACAGATGCAGCAGACAGAGATTAGGGTGAAGTGCTACAATAAATATGTAATATACTATGGGTATATATTGTTACACTCAGCTTCATGTTAATCAAAGTCCCTTCATTAGTATGAAGGCCCAGGTTGGCCCAAATAAAGATTGGCATTTTTTTTCCTACTCTATTGTTAAAAGCTTAAAAGTTAACACCCACTGCATATATTACAAGATCATTGTGGTTAGTGTTTAATATGTTACTGTGAACCAATACAGAAAACGTTCTAATTCGTGTCAAAAACATTTTGGAAAGCTAGATACGATCAAACTTTTGATGGACTATGTATGAGAAGTAGGCCCCGTTGAAATCATGGCTAATAATTCAGAGAGGCTGGATTTTTCACTTCTCCGGATGAGCTGCAGCGCATCCTTTGGGGAGAGATTAGCGGGATGGCTCTCACACGTCGGAGCCCATCATCTGTTTTATTTTGCTCGGCGCTGAGGCCCCTTAACGAGCTGGCGTGGCCGTACACGAGCGAGATTTTTCATTATTGCCGCACACAGATGGCCATTAGTTAGACGCTGCCTCAGCCAGACACGGGCTGTCTCTGTCCTACTGAGAAATATTACTCACACTGTCTGCAGCCACCTTCCAGCCTGCCACAGTCACAGGCTCTCCTCTACACTAACATGACATGAGCCATTGTCAGGAAGCAGTGAATAAGCTGTGGAAGGGTGCGCTTACTTTTTTGCAGAGGATGCCTTTTATTATACCATAAAGCTCCATTTCATTTTCAAAAATACATATTTAAATTACCTATCTATCTATCTATCTATCTATCTATCTATCTATCTATCTATCTATCTATCTATCTATCTATCTATCTATCTATCTACACTTCTCAGCTCCAACAGCAGTAGTTTACAGTTATTTGTGTGTTATTTGCACTGTTATCTTATATTCATATTTATAACAAATGTGATTTTCTAATCTCTGTCTGTTTTGCACCTATAGTTGTATGTGTTGCACTTTGTTTCCTTCACTGTTAATTGTAGATGTGCCCACAGAACCTGTTTCGCAATTAAGATCTGTCTGTCTGCACCAGTCATACATAACCTGCTGCATACTTCCTTGGTGGATTCGTATGATCAAACTGACAATATTTTCAGTGCCAACCTGTCAGTTTCTATGCCTATGTTTCATGCACTGTAAAGCAGCTGCTGGTAAATTAAACACAGACAATGCAGTTAAACTGCCTGAGTGCTTCCTAACAATTTACCAGCTATTGCACACGCAGTAAAAATGGCATAGTACTCTGAAACCTGATATCGGAAAGTCTGAAAATGTGCAGAACCGTACTGAGAGGTATCAGTAAAACTATTTCTACAGTGTTTTAAACATCATAGCCAGAGATTAGTAATGAGGAACACAGCATCAGTTGCAAATGGTCTACAAGTTCATTGATGTGACAGTTTAAACGACCAGTCCTGACATAATAATTAGTGCTGTACTAATATCTCACATCTCTCTCTCTCTTTCTCTCTCTCTCTCTCTCTATCTCTCTCTCTCTCCTACACACACACACGCACATACCCACCCACACACACACCAACA
>JBBPCW010000147.1:5590445-5601265 GCA_037974425.1 Phenacogrammus interruptus | reverse complement strand
CACACACACACACACTTAAGAGAGAGGGAAAGAGAGAAGAAAAATAACCTTGCAATTTCAAATCACCATTAAAATTGTTTTATGTGTAAGTAAGATTCAGTGAACTCCTTTATTTTCCTCCACTATTTGCTTGAATAATTTAAGGAAGATAGCTGAATTATGGATAAAGTGTACAGTTTGAAGAAAAGGTTCATGCACAGCCCCGGGCTAGAGCCGACCCTTAATGATGTCTGGAGTTGGTTTGAGGAGAACTCGTTAGCTCGAGAGTAATTTTCCAACGGATTAAAAAGCATTTTAAAAGCAGCAGGGCAGGCCGTCGGAATGCCTGCATCAGGGAAATAATCAAAAAATTACAACGCGTCACATTCAGGAGGATAGAAAACACTGCGATCTTCTCACTTTCATCTTCCAGGCTATTCATCATTTAGTTAATTGTTAGCGTGGATGTATTACAAAATGGCACCTTAATGGTGCTGTTAAATTGTTACTGAATTCTTTGAATATACACCTGTTCTCTGAGCATTTTTGTCAGCTTTGTAATTGAAGGCGAAATGATTTGAAGCCTTTGTCAGCTTTACAGTGATTAAGCGTACAAGAAGATTAGAAAAGACTTGATTACATTGCAGCCTCAGTGCATCTCCCTGCACCTCAAACCTTAAATTGCCAGTTTGAGTTAAGATCCAGAGAGGTTTTCAAACATCTTACATGTGTTTTTCCCACATTTATAGTCAAAACCGTAAAGAAACCGTGTACTACTTTTGATTTTGATTTTTAAACATTGTTTGAGCCTAGCAACCACCCTTCACAGTTTGATCAAATCTGATGATGCAATAGAGCACTAGCAATAGAAGAATAGCATTACTTCTGATAAGACAAAGGTCAGTGTTTGTAAGTGTACAATGAAACTGACATAAACCTATAAACATTTATAAATGTTTTTTTTTTCTTGTTTCAAACTCTCATTGTCATAAATACTGCTTTGTCTGTCTTGATGTTATTTCTTCTCAGAAAGTGTTACTTGAATACACCTTTACATGTCATGAAAGGTTCTCATCTAGCCTCATGATTACTGACCATTAGTGGATACTAACCACTTTTAATCTCAGTTCATGAATAACAGAAATGTCTTTCCTGTTTTATTTTCATGACAACAGAGATAGTTTAAGATTCATTGCAACTATTTGGGTAAACTAAAATGCTATTGTTATTATTATTTAAAATAATTTGCAAGTAAATATAGACTTTTAAACAACCAAGATATTTTCTAGCCTCCTCCCTAGCCTCTCATATTAACTCTCTTTTTACCGGCATAAAATTAATTAAAAAAATTAATTCACAGACTTAATTTATACTCAAAACCTCCATTCTTGATGTAAAGTTAAACAAAAAAAAAAATACTGGAATTTCAAGAACAAAAAATGTACTGCCTCCTCTATGTTTGGACAATTTACATCCCAATCATAGAAGGTTCTGTTTACACAGGCACACACAGGCACACACATAAACAGCCTTGCACTGCCGGTGGGGGGGACTTCCTGCTCCTCAACCACCGCAAAGCCAGGAGAGAAATCCCCAATTATGCACATTTGTCTAATTATCCAATCCTAAAGTCATTATCAGTTTTGCACTTTATTAACGTAGCTTGGCTCTGCCTGGCCCGTTAGGCCTGTGCTGAGAGCTGGAGACAGCGAGCTGATAATAATCACCTCAGTCAGCTCCATCATTAGCCCTGGGCTGAAGGACACGGGCACAGCTGCTGCTGCCGGAGGGGCTCGGCAACAACACGCTAGCTTACAGAGAGCTTGGGCAGGTACAGTGCCATGAAACCCTCTACAGATAACTTCATGACCTTGGGCATGGCGCACAGAGGACAGTGCTAGCCTCTTTACAACAGCAGAGCCAATCAATCAGTGAATGGATCATTTAAGATATGGCCAAAATTTCACTTTTACACTTACGTTCTCAACAGAACATTTGTAGTACCAGCCACAGCATCCATACATTTGTATTTCACTGGACTCTGCTGTGGAAAATAGGTTAGTCACAGGCTAACATAAGAAATATCTGCATTAAGCAATTTTAACCCGTTCACCAAGTGAAGCAGCGGGCACACAGTGGCACCACACCTGGGGAATGGTATGTGCTCAAGGGTACCTCAGTTCTGGTATTCAAACCCACAACCTTCTGCTCACAGGGGCAACTCTCTAGCACCAGGCCACCAGCTGCCCCCAACACGAGAAATACTCATACCTGTTAAGCCACAGCAGCCCTTGCTGTTGAAAATACAGCAGCATTGGACAAATACAAGAAATTCCCATAATAGCATTTAGCAGCTTAATATTATGAAAGTAGCAATGGATTCTACATCTCCAGGCAATGCTCTGGTCCTACTTGAGATTGCCCCGTTACATATGCTGGACAATGAGAGGTAAATTCTAACCAATATCAGCATCAATCCTATACCTGAACCAATAACCCTAACCCTAACCCTGCTGTGAAAAAACAAGACAGCAAAATGAATGTCCATGGTAATATTTAGCTCTTTGATATAATGAAAGTACCAACTGATTGTACAGATCTCCAAGGAACATACAGGTCCCACTTAAGGTTGAGTTATTAATCATTTTGTGTTTGAACATATGAAATAACCATGCTAGTATTTGGTGCATTTACATTGTGATGGTATTATCTTGGGAACGCTGAGGTCCCACTTCACATTGACCTATTAAGGAATTCAGAGAGTTGAAAACTAGAGGAGGTAAGGAGGGGAAAAAAGAGAATGTAATCTCAGCAGATTTATAATAGATAAGCTCAGGATCCCAGGGGGTGAGGGATGCAACAGAAGTTCCAGATTGTTCTCTCTCTTCTTGCTGGCCGTCACAGGGCCACGCTGAGATAGGAGGGAGCGGTGCGCATGCAGGAGCCGCGGTGCACAGATGTTACTGCATCTGTGTTAGTGTGGGAGACGGGCTAACTCTCCTCACATACACCCACACATACCAGCAGCATGATGTAGACAGCAAAGAAGACAGAGGACAAAAATGCTGAACTCACCTCACACACGAAGGGCACAAAGTCAGAAACACAGACCCAGTGGTGCACAGTAGGGCTCAATAAAACTCCTTCTTCAAAATAAAAGATGATGCAAGATCATTTATAAGCTAATGTTATGACTCACACAAAGATATATGAACTTTGCAATCAAACAAAACAATAATAATATTGACTTCATGTGAATTCTCGTCCTCATTCTATTATGGAGTTGGCTGCATGACATATTCTCGAACACATTTGCTCGATCTGCTTCATTCTTGCCAACGTCCTTCATCCTTTCCATCTTACATCCATTGTCAAAGTCTCCATTTTTTTGTTCGACTAAGATGAAGGTGACTGAGGATAATGGGCCTTTATCCTCCATATGTGCAGTAAAGGTATGGGAGACAATCAGCCAGTCTACATAAAGACGCACAGCTGTCCCACAGTACAATTAAAGCTGCACCACTCGACAGTGGGCAAAGAACGTCTCTTTTGTTTCAGCTGACAGGAACAGATTGAGTTCCGATTGTTGTTGCATCCTCATAAAGATTTGTCTCCTTTGAAACAGGGCTTTTTCTTGTTTTCCCCTAACCTTTGTGACTTATTTTCCTGTTGAAACAATGGCTTTTTATTGAGCCTGGACCATCTGCACCAAGTCAATGGAGAAAAACAAAAACAAAAGAGAGATAATGTATAAAACTGTTAGATTGAACTAGGATTGATAGTCCTATAGAAAAGTCTTATTATAAAATTTTTATGAACAGTTAATAATAATGTATATTATTTAAATGTATAGTGTCAACAATAGATTCAGTGTAATTGTTCCTGGTTTAAAAACAAATAGAGAACCTCCAAAGCTCACCTCGCTTCGGACGCACTTGATTGAATATGCGGAGAGCCAGGATTGCTTGATGACTGAGAGCACACACACACACACACACACACACACACACACACACACACACACACACACACACACACATAGCCACCCCCACCACCGTCCTCCATCCCTCTCAGGCCATAATGGAACATGACACCAGCCTACTGTCTTGTTGGCCAGTTTCAAATCTAAGCATTTAACTTCAATGAATCTCATTTGCTGTATGTCACTCTGTAGCCCCTCCAGCTGATGTTTTCCCTCAGACTTGCTCATTGCCAGTCAGAGTTCTGTAACCCTGTGCATTAAGACCAGTCATTCTCAACTGTGGACCTGCACTACCGCTGCCCCATATATTTTAGTGCGTTCTTAGCTACAACACATCCACCTCACGTCAGGAAAGACTTGTTAATTAGCTGATTGGTTGGATCAGGCGTCTCAAAGTCACCTGGTTCAGAGGTATTAGTACTGCTATAGTGCTCAAGTCCACAAACTAATATTGTCAGTCTTGTCATGGTCTCAACTGTACTTGCCTTTCTTTGAGGATCGTCGAGTTCATGGCCTCATTTGTTTTTGTGTATTTCCAATTTTACATGCAAGCTGTGTAAAGTTACATGCATTTTAAACCACACTGTAAACAACACTGTAAAACAGATCGACCACACCACAAATTCTTGTGTAAATTATTGTGGCTGGCACACATTCCAAGGGTGTCTGGTTGTGCCACTTGCCTTTAGAAACATGAGTGGTGCAAAAAGTAAAGCAGAAACCATTCATTTTTTCACCATGCTACATAGTGTCTGGTATAAAACAAGTTTACCATTCACTAATAAACACATGTACATTTATAAAGCCTAGCATTTGACTAAAACTGAGCTGAATGAACAGAGACATTTTTTAACTGCTTCTCCCTTTATACATAAAAATCTGAATGCAAGGTGAACTAAGACAGCTAATAGTAAGTAATATCTGTTTATTATATTTTAGTATGACGTTTATAACTGTAGATAGGTGTAAAATAAATGTCAAGCACATTTTTGGTATGACATTTAAATCTTGTCACGGTCTTGACTTGAACCATAGCAATAGCATTTTTTTTACTCGAACAAGATCAGATATATTTAATTTATTCTGTTAATATTTTACTTATCCGTTCAGTTGATGCTACTATATCTAATTAGGCAAACTGTACTATATAGGAGCTAATGATAAAGCCTTCATAGGGCAGAATATTTTGGGTTCTATAATTTATCTGTATACAATATTAACTAAATATTTTATTACAATTTCATAATGCGGTTATTTAGTGTGCAATTGGTTAAGAATAATACACTTTTGAAGCTTCTGTGTGCAGTACATGATGCAGGCACCAAACACTAAAATGCACATCCTACTGTATTAGATGTTGGTTTGATGGTTGTTGCTCCGCTTCACTCTCAACTTATACCTAAACTGAATAGAGCAGCCATCAGCCTTGGCTCTGGTCTTTATTACAGACAGCCTCTGTTTAACCCAGATCCAGGGGCCTTCCCGTGCAGCAGCTGGTGGACCCTCGCAGTCTGAAGAGGATTTAACCTGGTGTGTTGGATCAGTGTGGGAGGAGGGGGTGGGGCTATCAGCCTTTGGCAACTGCAGTTTCACATCCAAGTCAACACGATCAGGGCAGCTAAGGCTAATAAACCCACACCCACCCCAATTAAAACCCTCACAAATCACCTGCATAAGCCGAGCCTGTAGGCGACAGTTAACAAGGTACATCTTAAAGAGCAGCCGCTTTCATAAACCTCACACCTTGAGACTGAGCTAATCAAGTAAAGCTGTTAACTTGCCATACTAAAATGGTCATGTAGGAGAATTTTAGGCTTGATTTTTACCAGCACTGAAGGGCTTTCATAGACTGGTTGCAAACACTATAGGAACATCAATGGACAACATATCTCCACAGTACACCTACTCTTTTCAAAATAGGATTAGAAGCAGATTAAATACAAGCAATCTGCCTTGGTTCTCATGTCAGATTTGTCAAAATGAGATGAATGAGGCAGTGCGTCCCAATGACACAAGTACACTTACAAAAAGGAAAAACGTGGTCATCAGAAGGAATGAAGGAGGATGATCATAAAGGATGAATAAATTACTGGACATGCTCCAGTTTTCCATTCAAAGTATCATTCAATGACCGAATCTCTCAAAGTGCAATAAAACAGGCTAAAAAATCTGACATAAACAACACATCTTCCCTTGTCTTGAGATTTAATGGAAATAGATGGCTCTCAGAGCAGGATATTTTACATTAGTGTTTGCTTTATATCTAAAAAATCTATATAGCTGCCAGACATCCTGCATATCAAAGAAGATCGCAGATATGGGAACCAAATTGCTATTTCATCAAATTAAAGTTTATTAAGATAAAATGATGCTTTGATAAGACTGGCAAAAAAGAGAAAGAAACAGGAAGCATGAAAAAGGGCTAAACCACAATCTTCTGTATCCATCCACAGAGAAAAATGAACTGCATCCTGGCTTAAGACCCCAAAGGCAGAGAAAGTTCTTAGAGAAAGTACAATATTGATCTAAAGGAAATGTATTTGTGGTGGTGGTGCTGTCGCTGCTGCTGCTGCTGGTGGTGGTGTGGAGGGACGGATGTACAGAAGATAAATAAATTAAGGGCACCCTGCTCTTTGACTGCTTGTGTGACCATTTATGGATGATTATGTCATGCTTGTCTCTGTAGGACATAAAATGAAGTTTGAAGGTGTCCTAGGTTTTGTTTCTTGTGGGTGTGTGAAAGTACATTTATGTTTCATGTTTATATTGGAACAGTAAAGCGGTATACTGCCTTTCTGAGCAATCTGTCATTTTGTCTCTCCCTAAATAGTTCCTAGGAATGTAAGTCATCTGAGCCATTTCATCAGCTATTACTAACACAAGGATTTTATGAGCAATGATGGAGGATTATGTCATAAATGAGGAATGATGAAAAATTCAGAGCCTTACACAGATGAAATGAGACAAAACTTGATGACTGACAGTGACTGAGGTTTAGTTTTATACTGCTTGTTCAATTTGCACTACTGAAATGCACAAAATACCCTTGATCACTCCACTGCATTCACACTTTTCAACTCTCTGAATATATATTTAGTATTAAAATGAACCATTTACAGTTTTATATTACCTCTATACAATATTACAAATAAAGGTGATACAGGTTTGAAGCTGTTTTTTTTATTGCTTTCAATGGCAAATATAGATTACAGGCCAGACAACTAGGTCCTGTAACGGCTCAGCCAGTGGCCGGTAGGGGTCACTGTTTTTGGGTTTGTTTTTGTATGGTTTTTGGGACTTTTATTTTGACATTCGTATTTGTTTTGTGTCATGTGTCACGGTGTCACCTGTCTTGTGTTTTGGGTTGTGATTATGTTTCGCTATCGGTCCATCGTCCCATTTTTCTTTCTAGTATCGGCCCTTGAGCCAGGTTTTGTTTTTGTTTCTGTTCATGAATAAAGATTCATGTTCATGGATGCTTGCCAGCCTGCATGTACTTCCAGGGATAAATCATGGAAGCGGGTTAACCCCGTCTTCCTTGATAGGTCCACTGCACAGGAGAATCCTTGGGAGAAATTTTAGTCTGATGAATGTAAACATTATGAATATATATGGAAAAATAAATGAATAGAATTTTTAAAAAGTCTGTTATCAGGCAGTATCAATGATGGGATGTTGCATTTTCTATTAACATGGGATGTTAGTGTTTACCATTCCATGTGTGTAAAACTACACCTAGGAGTGTACATCCAGGAATATTTATCCTAAGAGCGTTGCATTTTTGCTCATTTTCTAAACGCCATGGTCATGTTTGTGGCTTTTGTTGTCTGTTTTATTGTTCATTGTTGTACTTTCTGTAGCTATTTTTATACACACAGAACTACACCAAGTCCAGTGTTGTTATGTGGCCATAGAATGTGTGTGTATGCAAATGTAATAGGTGTTCCATGTAGGCCACATGCAGATTGGGCCTTCTGCCAACATTCATCTGAATCAGATGCTTTCCTTTTGGTTTGTGGTTTAAAAGAAACCTCAGTATAGTCAGTTCCAGCATGATTGTAGTAATATTTTGTAAATGGAATATGACTTTGAAAGTGGATAAACTAAAACCAAGTAGTTAGGCTTAGAGAGAAATGCCATTTTTTAAAATTTACTTTGATTTGTCATTTACCCATGACCTAGCAAATAAAAAATACATCTATCCACCATATTCCTAATCCTTGTAGTATCCTCTGTGAAATGAGCAAAACGTAAACAGAACCAAATGTAGCACAGATGTACTGAAACCTAAACCTAGATGCCACTGTCTTACCCCAGCCTTCTACTGTAGAAGGATAGGAGGATGATCGGGGTGGAGGTAGCTCAGTGGGTAGGATACTTGCCTCTGGACCAAGAGGTCACAGGCTCGAATCCCACCTTCAGCACCACCACTGGGTCCCTGAGCAAGTTAAGGGTTAAGACCCTTAACCCGAAGTTGCTCCAGGGAGACTGTTCCCTGTAGTTAGGGAATGGAAGTCACTTTGGATAAAAGTGTCTGATAAATGCCATAAATGTAAATGGCCAAAAGTCACATGACATCTAAATAGGCCTGAAAGGTTTTGAAGTAAATCAGTATCTTCACAGCAGTGAGGCTGGACATAAGGTTAAACAGGTTTTAATGTGGAGGGAAAACAAATACATTAATTTAAAAACATAGTCTGAGGTGTTTGTACCTTCATGTCTGAGTGGTCACAGCAGAGACAGAAGAGGTTCATTGGTCCAAAATGTATGATTGTTTATACCTTGAATGAATCATATTCCTGAATTTCTGTATACCTAGAAACAACTTTGTCTATGATGATGGTTAACCTAATTATCCTTATCATATCAAATATCATACCCATATTTTTCAGGGCAGTCCTACCACAGGTGTATCTTGCCACATAATGAAAGAATGAATAATAAAAACAGTGATCAAGCAATCTCTGAAGAAAAAAAACATTAATACTGGAGCAGTTTAGTGGAGTGTAAAATGTTTCCACATTATGTGTATTGGTATATTCACTTTATTTGTGAGCATCTGGGTCAGAAGTATTGTGCTTTCTCAAGAAGCTTTTGACTAAAACATTCCCTCTCTACCAATGGATTTAGCTTTGCTTGGCTCTAGTGACAGACACAAACTCCCAGTGTAGTCCCAGAGCTTCTCCAAAACATTTGACTAAAAAAGAAAGTCTTTTTCCAAGCAAGACTCGCAACACTGCCTCTGAAGATGCTCTGAACAATGTTTAATAACTCTTCCATTTTCAACTAGATGTTCTGAACACATTTTGAATTACAGAGGTCACATCAAAAACATAACTAGCTGTAGATTGACTGTTTCTTAAAATTAGAAAGTGAGTGCTCTAAATAAAAAAAAACAAATAGGAGATTCATAATGGCCTTTCTCACATAGTGCCATTCAGGAAATATGTGTAAGTAATGTTTATGTAATATTTTCTTCATTTATAACAGGGACAGTAAACAGCATCGCTACTTCCTGAGGTAAATTGTCTAGATATTGTCGGCTTAGGATTTGTGTTCAGCCTGTTTCGTAATAAGTAATAAAAGATTCATTGCTTTCGTTTTGCTGCCATTGTAGACAAGGTATCTTTTATAAATCTAAAACAAACAAAGCTATTGTGTCAGTGAAAAATCAATTCCCCAAAATGTTTAAACCTAATTTTTACAAAAATATTGTTTTTTGTTACTTTTTAATATCATTTGTTGACATATTTGTGTGGAAATTATATACATTTGAATGAATACAGTACACCTGAATTATATACAATTTCACTTTTTCAGTTTATAGTGGCTTTGTACATGCTACAAAAGAAAATCATAGATCAGCACAATACACTAAATTGTTCACTTTCACAATGGACCCTTGAACTCTGTCTTAAATGACTGAATAACTAAACACTGATTGAGCACATTTAATTTGAATAAAATAAATAAATTAATAAACAAACAAACAAATAAATAAATAAGGAACCATTTGCACATTCTTTTATGGGGCAGCGGATCTTTAGGCATGAGTATTACGAGAGCTAATTGTGAGGGCCGGATGAATAATGAATAACGCAGGAGACAGGCTTCCTGGATGTGTGGTGAGCTGAGCTCGAGCTCCCTGCTGAACCCACGGCTTCCTTTGCCTGCATTTGCCTTCAGGTAAAAAATCTGCCATCTCGTCCCCCTCCTCCTCCTGCCCACCCCTATTCGCACCCCCGCTACTCCTCCTCCACCAGTTATGGCGACTGCTTCTAACAGGAGCACAGACATCTTAGCTAAACGCATGTGAGCGTGCAATGCACTACAGACCTGCAAATTAAAAAGCAACACAGGTTTATGTGTTACTAATGGTAAAAGAGTCTGGGATGTATGCCGAAATGTGTGTGTGTGTGTGTGTGCGCGCACGTGTGTGTGTGTGCACGTGCGTGCTTGTGTGTGTGTGTGTGTGCGTGTGTGTATGTATTATTATGGCTTGTGCCATTAGTCAGTCAGATTTTAGAAACAGAAACAGATGTAAAAATAAATTAAGATATAATTTAAGATATATTTTAATGTCCAAGGCAAACTAGCACAACATTTTCCAATGAACACAAACATTCTGCAGCTGGCAGCTGCTTTCACACGGCGTAAAGCGGGGGACAACATTGTAAAGCAATGTGAATGGGGAACATACTCTAAACTGTGTGAATAGTAGTGAAATTATTGATATCATGTGGGCTACTCACACGAACACACCCATCTATCTATCTATCTATCATCCATCCATCCATCCATCCATCCATCCATCCATCCATCCATCCATCCATCCATCCATCCATCCATCTATCTATCT
>JBBPCW010000147.1:5550867-5560994 GCA_037974425.1 Phenacogrammus interruptus | reverse complement strand
GCAGAAATCTAATGTGAGTGTGGGCCAGAGGGGGAATGGGGAGGGGGGACAATCGTACTCGGGCCCGGTTGAGGGCAACTGTGCTTAGTGTGAGTACACCCTTAGAACATCGTAGCATTTAGCGAAATGTTGAAATTGATTTTGGTTTTTGTTACACAGTATGAACATAAAGTACAGTGTGCAGTTCTGTTCTATGATAATGTTGGTTTTTGTCATTTTTATGTGAAATGTGATAAATTATGATAAACTAAAGCTTTTAAAGTTATAAAAGATATACAATAAAAAACAATGTTATGCATTTCATCACTGTCCAAAACCAAGTACCACTGTGTTTTCAACATCCTTTGAATACAGCTTATAAATGAAGCTAATAAATGAATCAATAGAAACTTGTAATATAAACCCTTTATATGACCTTAAATTAGAAGTAAAGAACATTTTGCCTCCTACTGTAAACTTTGGAGACAGAATTTCTAAAAATAAATAAACAATACTAAAAATATATTAACTGTTGCTCACAGCACAACTGTAGGTGTAATTTGTTTTATTTTTTTTATAGGGGGGTGAGTGCAAGTCAGCATTTCTATTAATGATTTTCCATGCAGCCCTTTTCTTTATTAATGCATTTTTGCACATATTCTTCTTGAAACTCTAATATCCTGCTGCATGGATGAACTTTAGGATGAAAAAAAAAAACCAATATGTGAACAAAATTGTCAGGTAAAAAAAAAAAGTGGAAAGATGTAGTTTGCAGTGACTTTCTCTTCTCCACATGAAAGCCCCGGACATCATGTACTGCTCACATAAGCAATTTAAAACTTGTTGGTATGAAACTTGGCAGTTACAGCACCAACTGCAAGCTCCTACCTGCATATATACCTAAGACAAGGCACTCACAGTATAGTTAAAAATACTACTTTCTCTCCTGTACAATTACTCACCCTAATAATAGACATCAACTCTCAACCATTAATTTAATTGAAAGGTCTAAAAAAAGAAGAAGCAAGCACCATTACACAGTCCTGGAACCTTTCCACTTTCAAGTTCACAGCTCTTCAATAATTTGTGTCTCCCACTGTTTCACTTGTGAAGCTGTGAGGAACACAAGTTCTCCTGCTCATGGCAGAGACGTTTGCAGCTCCACACGCTACCACTAACAGCTTCCTCGCTGCCACCAGTAGGCGAGCAGCAACTT
This sequence comes from Phenacogrammus interruptus, assembly GCA_037974425.1. Lineage (NCBI taxonomy): Eukaryota > Metazoa > Chordata > Actinopteri > Characiformes > Alestidae > Phenacogrammus > Phenacogrammus interruptus. Next base: position 5,559,799 of record JBBPCW010000147.1, on the reverse strand, counting down.
AAATCTAATTTACAACATCTGCGTTTGTAAGATCATTAAAATAATTGCTCCCCTTTCAGCTGTTTCCAGGCTGTTTTCTATCAGTTTCCCCAAAAACCAAACGTTCTGTTCGTCTTAAACGCTCATCTGAGCTATTTTTTTTTGTCCATGCAAAATTATGCGTTCACTTAGAACACATAATGCTAATGACAATAATTAACTAAAAATGGAGTCTAAATAATTATAGGCAGCGATGGGACTGCTCATTCGCAAGTTGATAGATTCAGCTTTCATTCAGAGGCATGATCAAGGCGTATTGTGTTTCAGTATCAGCACACCTTGGCAGCTCCAACGTGGACCTTCCCAAAGGTTAAGCTTGATAGCTGTGAGGGCTCTTCAAAAAGTGAAACAGACTACAGGAAAACTTGTTGCCTTACTTAGTTCTTGCAAAACGCTGTGTTTTTGAATGTGGTGTTGCTTTTGTGGTCTTTTATAAACTCTGTGCAATGTTCTGTGACCTTGACAGTAACAAAGTAACAAAGCAAGAATTAGGAGGTGATGTTGACGTCAGTCATTCCCTGCTGTGTAAACAGGGCAGTGGCAGGGCTGTCCAAGAGTACTTTAGAGTCCCGTAGCGGTGACCCAGGTGGGTTTAATCTCCCCCACACAGAGATTCAATAAGGCCTCATTACCGCACCATGGATCTGGATTCATTTGAGAACGTCACAGTTAACAATGTTATACAGTGCCCAGATGAAGGTAATGTAGTCTGAGCCATTCGGCCCACCAAGCTAAATAATTCTTCACCTGAAATCTTCGAGTGTGTCTTCACACTACACTCGAGAGCCATTCAGGCATATTCTGTTTTTGCCTTATCTGTATTTGAAGACAATTCATTTTCCTGGTCAGTTACTTTTACCTTATGTTTTGGTGGCCATGCTGTAGAGCTAGGATATTGTACCTGTGTCCTTACTGACCTAGACTTTAACTTCTGATGTCCATCTCAGAATATCATCATATCAGGCCTGGTAGACAGGTCATCGCTGCCATGTGCTGAAAGAGAGAAAACAAAACAGACAGGCATTAATGGAATCTTCTCTCTCCTTCCATCTCCTCTCTCATTTGCAAAAGTCTCCCTCTCCGTCTTCCTTTTCCTCCCTCTCCTCCCAGATCTTAATCTTATCGCACAACAATAAAAACCTGGCGATGGAGGCTCGGAGGAGGTGGGTGGTGCTGGCTGGGATTTTATGGAGTTTACTGTAATGCACTGCGGGTGAAATTATTCTGAGCCAAGTTTAATTATTTCCTCCTATCAATAGAGCCGGCCTACGTAACATCCTTGTTTATCTGATTAGAGAAATATTAAATTCTGTTGAGCCTGAGCAAATTGACTTTAGTGGCAAGGTCTTGACAAGAAGCAGACATGGAGCTTCATGCATCAGTAGGAGTGTAACTGCATTACACAAGCACACTGTTTCCTTTAGCAAGGAACGAGGAGTGGGCTGCTCACAATAAAGACTAACAGATGAGACGGACGGAAGACGTGCAGGTAGGCACTCCTTAATTGCAGCCATCTTGCAGGCTGATTTCTGGGTTATAATCCATCAGCCCCTCAAACAACAGAGTAAGCCAAGGAGATATGACACGAGAAATAAAGAAGGAGGGGAACATATAGGCTAGGACAATTATGGAGCACTGCTGATGGGTGAAATATGTTATCCAGCTGCCTGGACTGAACTATTCACTTGTGCCCATGAACAGGTGTTTTCCACGTCACTCCTGATCAAACCCTACCATGCTCACATTTACCTTGTCGAAAGGGTGATTATTCAGATCCATACCAATGTTTTAGAGTCAGCAGGTAATTGTTCATTACACTCTCAATGCAAAGCTTGTGCTGATGAACCCACAATGTCCACCCGTCCCCTCTTTTTGCCTCTGTTTCCTGCACTGGTTTGCATTACAGGTCAGATGAGTGAGCTCAGTGCAGAGCATGAGATGTGTGTTAGTATGGGGTTAGACACATGTAAAGCAACCCAAATTGCTTCAGCATGCTTCTCCTGCAACATGCATCATCAGTATCATGTACAATGTAGGTGTGGACATTACTTCATTACTCCCAAGACAAAAAGATTGCAGCAAAAAAATAGGGATTACAGTGTGTGCATAAAGGTGCATTGCATTTTAGTAGCTATTTAATATATTTAAAGAAATGGCTTACACAATGTACTCGACTCCAAAGATAGTAGATCTGCCAGGACACGTTTCAGTTAAAAAGTTTGCTGCTTTAGGTTTACACAAGATTAATGTATGTCACCAGTTAGTATTGGGCAAACTAATTCATTTTACACAATTTGTTAAATAATCTCAGTGTCAGTAGCATCTGTAATTCGTAAGCCAGAATGCTGCTTGTATTTCATTGGTAGCTGCATTACCTTTATAGCAGACTTCAGAGAATAGAGTGTAAATGAAGGGTGTAAATGAACTCAGTGATGATGATCTATTGAGTGAAGTGGCGGTGAAACTTCGAACCCATGGCTTTAATGATTTTTTGGTGATATAGAGAGACAAAGGATCTGCTAGATAATGTTTCCTCCCATGGTTTAACCCGTTCATACACAGGGAAACGATCAGAGCAGGAGCAGACACTAATGAGGGCCAGCTGTCCAGACAGGGCCTGAAGGAGCCACACAGGCATCATTCCCAGCCTTGAACACTTCACAGAGGGACAGTCTGCACACACACACGGGTGTTGAGTCATGCAAACAGTTCTTAGATCTGTGAACCTAAAACATGAGGCCACAATCGAGACTAGCACATGGAAATGAGCTCCTGCACAGTGCCATTGGAGAGGTATGATTTACTGATGTAATTAAGTTTAATCTTCACAAAAATGTTTCTTTTTTATTGGTGGAAGAGACTTTTTGGAGCATAAAAATTCTTAAAAAGTCTCCATAAAAAGAGATGATACAATGAGATGACCAGAGGGTCTTTCTGGATCTGGTTCACAGAAAGAAGAAGAAGGGGGAGGGGAGATGCTGAGAGACAGACAGAGGGAGATCGGGAGATATCAAGAGAAAGAGAGAGAGTGAGAGAGGGACAGTGAGAGAAGGAGAGTGGAAGTAAAGCCAAGAGAGGAGCAGAGGGTGAGATGCAGAGAGAGAGAGAGAGAGAGAGAGAAACGTGGCATGTCCATGTCTCTACAGATGGCTCTCAACAGTCCTCACTCCACACTGCACAGTCAATGCATACAGGAAAACAACACACAGCGGAACACAACATTTCCCCTCCAGCTGCAAACACTGCTTCGGCCTAATTAAGAGAACAATTAAGACTAAGGCAATCAGTGGAGTATCCTTCAGAGTCTTTCCCTGCTTAGAGCAAAGGCATCCCCCCACTGGATCAAGGCCTACTCAGTCATTCAGAAAATGGTAAAAGAAAGCTCATGCTTTCTGTCCCCATAGGAGACAGAAGAAGGCCGGCTGGCTGTGTTTTAATAAACGATACGCCCAAGAGGGACAGGGATAGATGCACCAAAGTCAGAGGACTGGACAAGATACAGCCTTTACAAGAAATGGATATAGCAAAATCCAATTCAAGTGTCAATTCAAGCATCTCATAACATAGAAACTATTGTGTACTATATCAAAGCCCATATTACAACAGCCAAACAAACACTTTTCCTTCTGAATCAAGATCACTGACAACCATGCAAACTCATTACTAGCATTTTAGCAAATGTTGTTTACATGTATTAAGCCAAAAGAAATTTAGATCTTATATCCACCTTATCCTTTTCTTCACCCTAGCCATGCCAGCATTATTTCAGGCCCAGAAAACAGAAGTTGAATCAAAAAAAAGCAAAGCAGAAATCAAAATACCTGCTGGCCCAAAACTGGCTCTCCATCTGCCCATCTCTTGGACTCAACGCTCATGCAGGCTGTGCGTTCCTGCAACGAGAATCTCCCAGCCACGCTTCATTGGGGATAACCAAGCAAAAGTAATTTTGGCCTACTTTCCCTGCCTGGAGCAGGACGCCGATGACGGCGCGCCAGAAAAAGGAGAAAGGAAAAAAGAGGGGGGAAAAAATTAAAAGATGGAGAGAGAGGTTGGTCTCCATTTGCATGATTGCATTAAAGTGAATCTGTGGTTATTAGGATGGAGGGCCAATGTGAATGCATTGGAATGACCACATAATTAGTATTGCGGGTCGGAAAGTAAGGACCCTCCATCAAAATATTTGGAATGATTCGCCTAATCCCCCTTCAGCGCCGGGCTTATGGGTAGTCTCCAGCCGCTAACATCTGGCCATCTGACTGTGTGTCATGCAGGAGGTGCCAAGACAGCCTGGGAGATGTTGAGTTCTAATGAAAAGCAGTGACAGTGTGCGTTCCTGCCAAACCTTTGGGACAAAGAAGAGCGGCTGCTGTTCTTAAAATAAGCGCATTAGTTAATGCCGCTTCCTGCGCAATCAGGTTTCCCCATGGCCTGCGCCAAAACCCTCGACCCATGCGGTGGAATATTTTCATGCCACATGCTCTTACTGACAGGATGAAAAATGATACCTGGAATATGTAAATAAATCATCAAAATCACACACCAGCGGTCAGGCAGATATGCCCATTTGTCTGTTGGTCTTCAACATGCCATTTTCCTTAGTTCTCTTTCCATTCTGCAGTCAAGTTCCATCAAAATCTGATTCTTTATCACCTGCAGAGTTTCCTTCAGATTCAATCTGTTTCAAAGACAGATGTGGTTCAATAGACTCTTAAGGCTGAATCATCGTAGATGAAATAAAATAGTCTGATTCATGCTTTAGCTAATAACAGTCTTACTCATTGTAAAAGAACTCATCAGAGTGTGAATCATGGAGATGGCACAGAGCGTTCTGACCCATGGTCACAAGGGGGTGTCTGATTACGTTCATTAAGATGTGATGGACGAGGGTGTCCTTGGACAATCAACCCCCCTGGGCTGGTTCTCCTCTTAGGAGTAACTATGGATTAGACTGGACCACTAGAAGGAGGAGGAGGGTGGGCGATTCTTCAGGTCAGCCCTCGCTGTCAAACATGAAAGGTGTGTCTCCACTCATGGGTCATTTGTCTTGGGCATCTCTCTGGACGCCTCATTGGACAGAGTGAGGACCTTCATCTCTTACCATCACAGGATCTCACCCAAGACCCTGTGACAGATGACCCATAATTCAGGTTGGCGTCACGTTAATGTCCTTGACTTGTCTGGGGTAATGGAACTGTATGCATCTTAATGATAGAGATCCAGTGAGTTACAGAAAATAGTTTGCAGCCAGACAGTCATTTTAGTCCATTTTGCTTGCCTTTACTTATATATTTGTTGGAAAATTGATTACTGAGTCTCATTCATATTTAACAAGAAACTTGGATTAACTGATTTTGATAGCCTGTACAGGTATACACTGTAGTCAAATGGACACTACACAACTTCTCAGAATCACTGTACTGCTCACACTATGCAATAGTACTTACAACCTTGTTTGTGGACATAGTGCACATTGTCCAAGAAATTACAGACAAGGCTTCCACACTACACATGGAGAGATCAGTGACAAAGTCTCACTTCTTCAAAGAAATAAATGTGAGGAATTCCAAGCATGTCCCAAAGAGGAGCTTAAATATACGATATCCAATAACTTCATAATCCTCATCACTATGTTTGTTATGGTTGTGCTTGGTCCCCCTAGTTTTCCAATGCTCTCACTGACTGCTACTCATTGCAGGTAATATACTTGTCATATAGCTGCTCCTGCGGTGAGATTCGTCAATGGGAATTGAAATAATCGGGGGATCTGAACTCTTCACACTACAAGAGTAGTCTAGCACAGAGGGTTTGCACAGCAGTTTGTCACTGGGTTTGAAAACCGGGCTAACCTTATGTACTGTGCAATTGCCTTTAGTTTCTCACCTACCAAATACCTTCACTTGTGGCTGATAAGGTAAACCTACCATATAAAATATTATTGTATGTGGCCCACAAGAAATGAAAGTTGGACCATTGCTTTCCAGATATGATCTGGGTGGTGGACCATTCCCAAAACACTTACACTAACACAATGCACATTATCATGCTATTGCTGTGTTAATCAGATTTCTCTGGTTATCGTCTCACTGCTGCGTTATAACATCCCGCAGCCCAAATAATGGTGAGCGTCTTATGATGGTCACAACTGATTTGAACAGATGGCCATCAGTCACATACTGTAAACATAGAAATCACACTAATAGAAGTGTAACTGAAGGAACACAAAATGGCTAATTAGTGTAGGTACAAGTTGGTGTACTTAGTAAATAGGCACATCAGAGCTTTACAAAAGGTGAAAGTCAAAAAAAGAGTGCTGAGGGCATTTTTTAAGCATCAAAAGCATTTCAGAAGAAGAAGGAGAGGAGCAAAAAGATACACGTGAGCCACAGACAGCATATTATATACACAGAGTGGCTTAATTAACGCAGCAACAGTAAGTTCAAGTGACAATGAGAGTGAGTATTCCATGTGTTACCAATGATCCAGAGGGGCAAGGTTCTTTTATAATTAGATCAATGGCTCTGCACACCTATTTATTTTAAGGGTCAGGCCTTTGTTTAGATCCACTCTCCGGCAGCAGTACTAATTGAGGTGTCAGGGGGGTTGAATGTAGTGCATTGCATCAACTCAAATGGACAGTACTTGCATCCGTCACCCCGCCAATCAATTTTTCATTATCCTGTTCAACAAACCTCTCAAGCTGGCGAGGACAGATGGGAAAAGCAGTGCTAATTAGTTACAGTACATACTTTAGGATGTGGCATTATGGCTTTGAACTGGGCAGCAGGGTCAAAGAAACAGTACAACAGAAATTAATATAAAACGTGGCTGGAGTTATCCTTGGAATGCAAGGGCAACATACAGCAAAGGATGGCAGGATAACTTTGGTGGTGAGAAGAAGGATAAAACCATTTTTCATGCACTATTCCAACCCACAATACACTTTTTATGTTTTTACTGTTACATGTAATGAACTACCTATCACTATTTCTGTCTTCTGTAGCATGACAGGAGCTGTTTTCATGTGCAAATGATCCTCTCAACTAGCTGTGTCATGGCTTTCACCATGTGGTTTTAAGAGTTACCTCTTATTAGGAACAGCAGCGTAGATTTTCAGAACGGCATGCTGAATCCCGTAGCCCACCACAGCCAGCGAAACAGAGTTAATATAAAAGAGGAGCCGTGTTTTTTTTTTTAAAGCTCTCTCCTTTACATTATGCATTCTGGGGAGCCTTTGGTTTTATTAGGCCATTAATGACTGCTCTGGCAATGAATGTCAGCACAGGAGAGACAGTGGGATTTCATCCAGCACCTCTTCGACAGAGATATTTAAATACAGAAAACAGTTCATCTGAAATATATAATATTGACCTGATAAAAAGTACTTTTCTTTCCCGAGTCCTGAGAGATTTGCTGCACACAATGTTAGAGCAGATCCGGCTCTCCTGGATAATAGGCCAGCATAATCAAAGAATTACACGGGAGGGAGATGTAATTATCATTTTTTTATCTGTGCAGTCTCTTTAGGGGTGTGACACAGCAACCTTTCATATGGAGAACATCTCTTTCATTCACATATTATGAACGAAAGAAAAAAAGACACATGCTTGCATAATAGATTCAATGGGAAGTAAATGGAATGGAAAGAGTTATGGTGGCTTCTCTGGGCCTGTAAAAATATGAATATTAATATTAGCTATGACTTGTTAGGGAGACAATGATGCCTCCTAGGGGAATGCTGGTCTCCTTGGTAGTCCCCATTTGTGTGGGGGACAAAGGCAGTCACGTCGTTCTCCTCTCTTTGTGGGGAGAAAGGGGCTCTCGGGAAGCTCCCTGAGGCGTCTCTCTATCCTACAGACAAAAAATCATCCAAAAAAGAGCCTGTCCCCATGGCAATAGCCATGCGCTCCCATGAAGCCCAAGTAATGTTGGCAAGTTTACACATTCAGCTCCAATCAGCACCCACAGCAAAACAAACGCATAGAAAAGCCATAAAGGAAGCAAGTCATTTCACATACTGCAGCATTCACTGCCTGACCTAAATAACGTTGCTCACCCTTGTTGACACTTAGAAACTTACTGTAAATGTGGGAAATATATAAAGAGGGGCCATACAGGGTTAAACACCAGAGATAAGAGCGTCCATTTTTAAGGAACGGGATAAAATCCATTGCTGCTTTTTCAGCTTTTACGGCAAACCATAAAGAAGGATTTTATGTACACTCAAATAGCTTGAGATCACAGTACGCGCATGCGAATGAGATTGAACCAATGGGGAGCTGTAGATCATGTCAGCCAGCTAGCAAAGGGAGGCTGGGGTACTAATCACCGCATCACAGACGGGCCCTAAAAGCCTATAGGAGTCATCGGTAGTGGCCCATCTGAAAACTCCATTACCCAGCTGGCTCCATACTGCAGTCCTGCAAGGAGTAGATGTTCTTTTAGCATTGAATATAAACGTAGAGGTGGGTGGCTCTAAAAACTGCTCCTATGATCTAAGCGCCTGATTTCAAAAGTCCAGCATTATGACTTTGATCCCCCTGCCAGAGTGAGATCTGAGTGCATGCCTGCAGGTACACCACCGAGATCGAGAGAGAGAGAGAGAGAGAGAGAGAGAGAGAGAGAGAGAGAGAGAAAGAGGAGAAGCTTACTCTGTGTGTATGTTTTTTATACACTTTCAAGAAAAAAAATTGTAAGAAGACCAGAGGAAAAACTTGACTAATCTACAATATCAGAAGAGCTTTTTAAAAGGCTTTTTTGGAGGGGAAACAAGTTCTGTTTGATTGCTGAGATTAATGAGATTCACTGTTAGGATATGTTGTATATATATATATGTGTGTGTGTGTGTGTGTGTGTGTGTGTGTGTGTGTGTGTGTGTGTGTGTGTGTGTGTGTGT
>JBBPCW010000147.1:5505321-5517469 GCA_037974425.1 Phenacogrammus interruptus | reverse complement strand
CTCTCTCTCTCTCTCTCTCTCTCTCTCTCTCTCTCTCTCTCTCTCTCTCTCTCTCTCTCTCTCTTTTACTCTCTCTCATTCTCCCTTACTCTTTCTCTCTGTCTCTCTCGCTCTCTCTTGCTCTTGCTCTTTTCCGTATTTAAACCTCAGGTTTATATTTACATTTTCTTAAAGGGTAATGAATTAAACTGAGTTCAAAATGAAATTAAAGTGATCTAGGAGAACATTTGGAGGCATATTTATGGTTTACACTATAAAAATACTTCAGACCTTCAGCAGAATTCAAATGAGCCATTTTAATCTAGATTAATTCCAAGATTGCAATGAGATTAATCTAGATTTTAAAAATTAATCTATGCCCGCCTCTAATATTTACATTTTACATTAGTTATAGGTGTGTATGAGCATTCTTACATATAACACAAATGGTTAATATGACAATTGATTTCAAACATTTGAATGTTAATGCATATCCTATGCAGGGAATAAGGCCTGCACCCTGCAATTACAACCATAGAACAACCACCAGCGCCACACAGGTCCATGACAGCCTTCTGCCTAAAGGATCTTCAGTGCAAATAGGGGGGTGGGTCATGACCTCCAGCGGCAGCGCGTCACCGTGGCAAACGGCTCTTTAAGCCACTCGCCTCCTCCGGCAAACGGCCTTGTCATCGTGATCGCACCACAGGAAGACAGATATGTTTTGACATGCTGGCCGAGGCACTTCCAGACAGCGTGACATGGACAGGAAATGACACGGACCGATAAGCCATGCCAGGCGCTGCATGATATCATGAGCGGCTGTGACAGAACGTGTGGGCCAGAATGCCAGAGAAACCTAGAGGAGAAGAAAGTCTCCTTAACTATACAGTTCTGCAAGCAGATGCAGAACATAAAATGCAAGAGTGTCAGCCAAGAGCCAAATGGCAGATGCAAAGTATAAACCTCCCCTCCAAAATCACTTCTCACGATGAAATACTACAGGGATGAAGCAGAAGAATTTGTATAAAACTGGATATATAAAGTACAGCATAGTGCAGATTAATAAATCATATTAAGTATCATTTCCTCATATAGCAGGACAGAGATGGTAGTGGATATTGGGATTCAACAATAAGAAAAGCGTGTTACCTCTTCTGATTGTAGGCTTATTATTCAGTAATTGATCTCATTTAGATCTCAAGTTAGTTAAAGGATTTTAAGTAACTACTGTGAAATGAATATAAAAACTTTGTGCTTACAAGAGTGAAGAACTGAACTTTGGGACCTTATAGAAGGCATTAGGATTCAAGGTTTAATGCGGTGCCACCGTCATAAGAACATGCACATGGCATCATATTCATGCCACATTCACTACAGCACAGAAATAATTAGTAAGATTTACACAATTCAAAATATTTCCTGAATAACAAATTGTGAGTCCAGTTCACTGTACAATGAAGACTATAATGGAGGCAGCATAGAAGATAATAAGATAAAAATGATGAATACAACAGCATTTAAGCTGTTACTGATTTGCCACAACAATGAACCCACTGGTTGGTGAAGTAAATAACATTGATTATCTTGTCAACGCTATCTTGTTGGCACCTGTCAAAGGGGTGAGATATATTGGGCAGCAAGAAAACAGTCCATTCTTAAAGATGATCTGAAGCAAGAAAAATGGGCAAGCTTTGACAAGGGCCAAATTGTGACAGTTAGATGAGCATCTCCCAGAGCATCTCCCAACTGGCAGGTCTTGTGGAGAGTTCCTGGTATGCAGTGGTCGGAACCTAACAAAAGTGACCTTGCTAACCCATGTCCATCACTCATCTTTTGACAATAGAGCAAAGGCAGAAGAGGGTCTAGTTTAATGAATCACATTTTCTTTTACATCATGTGGCTTAGCAGGGTGTGTTAGGTCTCTTACCTAGAGAAAATATGCCACTATGTCAGTAATAAAACTGCACTGGGAATTAAATACGACTTAGATAATACCTGCTCACTGGTGGTCCTGTGGGAATTCTGACCTTTGATGAAAATGGTAAAGGGAGCTAATAAATGATCCAGAGAATGAGATGGACTGCAACCCCTGTAAAAGTGAACTAAAACGGGCACCAATATGTAAAGAGGAGCGGATAAAATTGGCAGTATGTGGATAAAAGATGGCTGTTCCTAATTTTACTCTGTATATGTAGATCATTCAAAATCTGGAAATACTTGTTTCCATTATCATCATCTAACTGTTATCTACAATGTTTATGGTTAGTTAACTTTCAATTATGCTGGTGTTTTCTGTTATTGTTCTATTCTTTTCTTCTGTCTGAATTGAGCTGGACAGGACTATTTATATTTGTTGTGATGCCAATGTTGACAAAATTACCTTCTGCGACCTCTGTTTCAGAAAAGCGCTCCAGCAAATAGCTAATTAACAAGGCTGAAGCTTTTTATTTACAATTTCCTATCCATGTTAAAATGGTGCAGTAAAACAACGGGAGTCATCAATCCTGACTGAGATTTATGGTCAACCATTGCAATAGAACTAAACTTACTTCACTCAGTAAAGCAGCTAAAGTCACTATGAAAAATATTGAACTCCAGTCTCTTTGCTGTTTCTTTGTCTCACATAACATTATCTCTCACCTGTCTCCGGCCTCATTTGAAAATCTGTAAAACTATTTGTTGCACATGAAACACTGAAATATTTAAATCAAAACAAACTGAGGAACAATCAAAGGAATGGTTACACCTACAATTCTGACAACATCCGAGTTAAAATAACAGAGCGCACTGCATTCTGTATACAACATATTGTACCGTATATACTGTAAACTAGACATTAGTGTTCATAGTAGTAAACAAAATTTTTGTGCCGTATTAAGACAAGACGTGATTATCAACATCAGGCCAACATCAAGGTCTAATGACTCCTTCAACACGAGACCTTACCACTTGTCAGCTTTTCTGCAGCACACATGGATACATTTGTGCTAGAAAATGCTCTGTTTCCTATAAAAGTATTAAAAAAGAGGTGTACGTTCTGTTTGTTAAAGGACATGTCATTTTCAATACTTTGATATTTGTGAATTTGAGCTAATTTGCCTGAATAGTTACCAATTCCACTCTTTGGCCTAGACTATCTCTAGTTAACAATAATAACAATAATAACAATAATAATAATAATATGTTGTACACCAAGACTAAATTAGCAAAGACACATCAAGTCCAGGAGGGATAGCTGGAGGGGTTTCAGCATTTCAGAGTGCAATACATTATGGACAAATTCCTTTATATTGTTGTCATTGATCCACCCATATTTCTGAATAGAGGACAACTAAAAATGTTCTGGGTTAAGTAGGCTGTTATAAGTGGTTACATCCTCTTGAAATTACAACACAATTTAAACATCTAATGTTTTCCCAGTGCCAGTTAAGAGTAAACAGCATTGCAGTGACAGAGGGGATGTACTCCTATCCCACAAACAGTATGTGTGTATGGGGGGGGACCAAAGTACACAGGCTGGGGGAGGTGGTAGGACGAGCCAGGAGAGGGGTGTCATTGCCGTGAAGAAATCTCATTAGTATGTGCTATGCCAATAAACAGAGTAGAGCATAAACTATCCCAGCGTGTGAATATAATGTGAGTGACTGTCCATAAGAAGCAAATCTGCGTGACATGTATTCGGCCTCACTCAGAAGAGCCGCTTGGTAAAGCTGGGGGGTTGGTGTGGGAAGGAGGGGTCTAAGCTATTCTGGTGGAGAAGAGAACAGAAATAGCTTGCCTAGGATGAATAAGGAAGTAAGAAATGTGAAGAAGTCACTTTGGGATCTAAAAACATTACATTTTTCCTCCTGACCCATCTTACATCTTTTGTTTTGGGTATTTTTTTATGTGAGGGATTTCACTGAAGAATTGCACATTTGGTTAAGAGAGGTAGCATCTTAGAGGTAAAGCTGATTAGACTGCAGTGCCACACAGAGCCCATTTTGAAGTACAGAAGCATGACAGGAAGGGCCTGAAATGAATCACTTTCTTGAGGAAGACTTTCATTTATTTAATGAAATAAATTTTCTTCTCACATGCCAATGCAAAATCACAGCATGGTTTAAAGTTAACTGCCTGCTATGTCCATGGATGTAATCCTATGGTTTTATTCAGAAGGTCAGAAGACCACAACCTATTTTCATCATTTTCAGACAACTGTTAAGATGTTTAGCTCTCATCTCCCTCCCAGGATGACTTGCTGATATTCTAAATTTCCTGTGCTAATTTGCCCTCTTTGCATACTTCTCTGGGGAAATTTGGCTTCACCAAACATGGCTGTTTATTTTACTTAAATGGGGCACTAATTCACCCGTTTTGTGTAATTAAAACGGCGCACACAACAGAGTGGCATTTTATTTAGCAACTAATTGTGCTGACACCAGGGAACAGGATGTTTTATGTATTCACTTTCCAAGAGCTCGGGGTGGAAAAAAATAACAGGATCTCTGTTCCTTCTTAATTTGTAGCTTGAATTTTAAACAGGCCAGAGTTAATCAGGCCATGCTCTGCAGGGGAATATCAAGTTACCTTTTAACATCATAGATGTGTGTATAATTACACCACAGATTCCCCCTTCCATCAGACATAATCATGCTCTTGTTTACCAACAGGTGTTTGTAATGTGAACAAATCAATTAAGTAATTTACGCTTAGCTTCACCCGAGTAAACACTCCATTGTCTTGATAGTGTGATTAACTGCCAAAGGTTCACCTCACTGGCTGATGACATAAACAGACAAATGTAGGAAATAAATGGAATTTTCATGTGAGCTTTTATGTGAATCAGATGAATTAGTGATAAATGTGCATAAATTCATTTGTCAGGTTTTATTCTAAATACCACTGGCCCATTGGCTTCACCTAAATATACTATCCAGCATCAATCTAGCATCATAGTTATTAACTAAAACAAAGCTAATTTATTTGATAAAGTGTGTTTTTTTGTTTTTGAAAAATGCAGATTCCAAATCTTTAAATGGCTTGGAAGATATACCAACAGTTATCAGAATTCAGATCAAATAATCCATCTGGCTTTGAAAGTAGGATCTTAACTTTCACTATCCTCTATAGCCAAGGGAGCGATTGAGACACAGAAAAACCCGAGCGGAGGGCCAGATTTCATTTTATGACTATCACCGATCCAGCTGGCAAGGGGAGCGCATTTATCTTGTGTGAAAAGGAATCTCCTTTGCCTGTGTTTATTGTGAAAAGGGGTGAGAAGTACTTACACATTAGGACTGCTACCCAATCTGGGTCGCGCCGCTTGAAATCATAACCATTTATCCCGAGGCCTAGCTTTTCTCCCTGAACCCCTCGCTGCTGGGGATCCGCCAAGCCGAGCGCAGAGAAATTGGATAGAGAGCTACATCAGTGATAGCGGAACATCTTGCTGACACTTCGACTAAACGTATCTGAGGTCTCTGTTATTCTAATGACCTCATGACATTTTGCTTTAACCACCATTACAATTACATTTGACTATTGGTCACAGATTGAGGCTTGGATACCCCCAGGGAAAGGGGGAATTGCTCAATTTGAGCTGCTTTTTAAGCAGCATGGAGGAAATCAAGCTACTACTGCACTTGGAGAATGTTCAAGCTTCTAGCATAAAACAGGCAAATTTGCTTCCCTTTCATCGCAACAATAAATCACGCCATTCAGCTTTTATTTTATAGGCTGTATACTATACGCAACCATTGCTCCTAATTAGGCAGAGCGAGAGAGAACCTCTTCTATATATTGCTTCTTCTCTTTTCTGAGCAGAGAGGCTGAGATAAGTGTGAGGCAAGCAGTGACTCTGAGAAACCTGGCCCAAATTACCTTTTCACACATTATCAGAGCCTGACAGTCCACTAGAGCAAAAGTATTTTATCATCCAATTTCAACAGTTTTGTAGCCAAAATGTGAGAAATTAGAGAGACGAGGACAAGAAGTAGGGAAGGGAGTTCCATTAAAGCTAAAACTCACATAAAAAGAAGCTGGTCAAGAATATACGCTTATCAGTGTAGCTCCCCACCTTTTTTCATATATATCACCTCCATTGAAGGATGGTTATTTGTCTCAGGAAGCTGTTTGCTCAGTGGACTGAGAGAGTCTCATTTCAGCTGAGAAACACACACAAACACCTGGGCTCTAAACCCCATTTAAGTTCAATCTCAAAAGCAACGGACACAGAGTCACAAACACTCCCTCAAACCATTTCAAATGAGGTGTCAGAGGACAAAACTGAGCAGCCAGAAATGTCCTACCCACAAAATAGTAAATGTATAGAATTTGTGGGGGAGTTTTATTTGGTTTATAAAAATGTGCCTCCCGCATTCATTATAGCAGTTGGAAGGATTATATAGTATAGTACTATATTTTTCTTCCTCATAAAGGTTAGAGTTTTCCATTATAAAGGTTAGGTTTGGGTATATTTGAAGAGTGTTATTCCAAAGTGTTATTTCTCATATAAGGTATTAACATAACATATATAGCACACTCTCACCAGTGCATATAATGGAACAAAAGTATATTCTGGAGAATGGCCTGTAATGCAGTTGGAATGAAAAATGTTGTTTTGAAAAATGCTGTACATTTGGGAAGAGTATGTATATTCACTGCTACTTAATTTATTAACAATCAAATATTTGAACACTGTGTAGTATCCTAGCCTCCAGTGCATGCTCTATACTTGCATCCCATCATCATCCCTCCTGATATTCTCTCGGCTTTAAAGATGCATGTGACATGACTGATATTTGCCAGTCACCAACAACAAATTCGGATAGCTAACCTTCATTACATTGCTGAAATGTGGTAGTTTTGCTCATCAACGGGTACCTCAGTGGTGCCACTGGCAGTCCTGGGATTCAAACCATGATCCACCCAGCTGTTTCAGTGATTTCGGTGGAGGTTAACTTGTTTGTGTGAAATGGCTAACTCACTAGCTAGCTCCAGCTCTAAACCAAAATTACACGAAAACCTTCACAGTAACCATTTTCCACATGCAGCACTGGGTGTCTTCACTTACTTCTTATTGTACACGGTTTTCACATGGATTAGTGTATGTGTGACAGGACACAGTTGTATGATTTGATTAGCTGAGTGACACAGTTCCACATCATCAGGTGTCTTATTTAAGAACGTAATTAAATAAATCTGTCATACATGCACACATAGACTAACTGAACTTAGCAAAATGCAAGCAATTTAATCATAAGCTTATGAACAGTAATAGCCTGTTCATTTTTTATCACAGATACAAGGCCTGGCTCGGGAGACACTAATGACACAGAACGGTCCACACCTGAGCAGTGTTCCAGGTCTTCCAGCAGACCAATCAGGACTAGATCTGCTTCACCTGAACACTAGGGGAAAGACCTATATATAGACTTGTTTGGATAGAAGTCAGTGCGAAGTTTACTTGCCTTGTGGTAGTTCTCTGAGCCTGTTATTCTCTAGTTTCATGTTTGTTGGTTCTGACCCTGTTTCTGCTCTCTTTGACTTCCCCTTTTTGCCTTTCAGACTTTGGACTCTTGCTAATTTGGATTACCCGGTTTTTGACTCTTTTTGCCTGTTTTCGGATTACTCTTTTGGACTGTGGATTTTTGTACATTAAAAACCTTTTTGTTTTCTACTCTGCAGTTGGATCCTTGTTTTGCAAACATTACAACAGAATACATTATAACGATAACAGATAATGATTCATAATCGTAAAAGATATGCATGCATGGAGTACAACAACAGGTTATAATGGTGACCTTGGCGGAGACTAGACAAATCATACCTTAAGCAATGTGAAGTTTAATTTTTTTTCACAAAAAAATCACATGAGCAGTGAAAAGCCTGTTTGCTGGGTTCATATTTTATTGTATTGGGAGAAACGAGGTTACAGTCATTGGAGCATATTATATATTTTATTTTTGAGGGTCTCATAAGAAAAAGAATGGATTCCAAAATTCAGTGTTCTCATAAAAAATAAAAGACTCAGGCTTTGATTTCGTTATTGAGATGAATACGAGGGTTAGGTTTAATGCAGGCATAGCATCATTAATGTATGGTAGTAAATAGGCCAACCCTACTTCCCCCCCAATAAAAACAATAATACAAATGTGTGTGCGTTCCTGCTTGTAAGTGGACAGTTCAGATGTATGAGTCGGAGTCGCAGATTTCCCAGGCGTCCACAGATGAACAGCCATGTACGTAAATGCAGGCCATTTGGAAGCGGAAAGCTGGAGTCTCCTCTCCGGCAAAGGAGCGTGCAGACTAAACATGGCTGACCCTTCTCTTGACCTGGCCAGTCGCCATGGTGCTTTTGCCCCTGTGGCCCCAACAGACCCCGCCAGGCAACCCCACCCTGATAATGAACTCCAAAGACAACCCCTGTCTGCACACTCAAGTCCCACACAACCTTATGTACATGAGCACAGTTTACTCAAGAAGCCAGAGAGAGGCCTTAATGCTCACAGAAATGTTTGGCCTACAGCTGTGATACCCTCACTACACAGCTCCTTCATTCACTGTCACATGACAACCAAGACAATAGTATCCCCAAAAAATGTGTGTACTGTATCTTCACACTTCACCATACAATGATAATCTCCTCGCTTCAGGGCACTATCACTTTCATCGACTGGCCGGGTTGGTTGGGGGTCAGGGTGCACCCTGGAGGAAGTGTGGTAAAGTATTTTCACTAGTCAGTACCAAGATAGTGTTCATTTTCTTCCCAAGAAAATGTAAAGAGTTAATATAAATGAAACCTGATTTGAATTGAATGTATCTTCACAACTGTGTGAAGTTCAGTCACTGAGAAAATAAAATCATTCAGTTTGTATGAAATAGTTACACAAATGTACCAAATCCGACTTGAATTGTTTGTATTTAAGCTGATACTGTGTAAGACATAAAATAAGCAAAATTCATTAGTTTAGCAGGGGGTGCTGTTTTATCAACACCAGGAATGTACCCCCACCCCACTCCACCCCACCCCAGTATGCAGACCTCTGTATACAATAAGGAATTCCCCTTTAATCAATCAGTCCATTGTCTGCAAGCAATGACAAATGTATTATATTCTCTTAATAGCTGCTTAGTCACAGTGAATGGTTGGTATAAAACAAGAGATGTCTGTTCCCACTTGTGAAAAATATGTTCCCTCATCCATGATCACACTCACAAGTAATGATGATTCTAACAAGTTCAGAACCACACATATATACTGCCATTAAAGGTGAAGAGATCATGGAGCCATCACAGACTGTGATCATCAAGAGATCATACAACCATCACAAACTGTGTTAACCCCAAGCTATATCTGATCCCCAAGGTTCAAACCACAGAAGACCACTAGAAACACCTACTCCACTCCCACAGGGACAGATTAGCAGGGCCTGCTTTTTGTCAAACACAGATTCTCACGCCTGCCATGTTTGAGTGCAAGCTGTTGGAAAAACAAACCCAATGTTGCCCGTCTGCGATTTACCACTTAACTGGAATTTGTTAAACTGGATTTGTCTTTCTTTTGCATTTGCCTTTTTATTTCAAGACTCCAGTTCATGCATACTGTATTACTGCTTAAACTCACACGCAGTCAAGGTTTACTTCAGATCCTTTACGCAACATCCAGACAGCCTTTAACAGCACTCCTCAAACCAGCCTTCACGCTGGATCAGATTTGAAGCCCGACCCGAGGGCATGTCAATAATTGTGTCACATATATCGCAGAATCACAATTTCTAATCCTCCGTGCCAAATCTGCCTCGCACGACAAATCATCTCTGATAAATTCACATAAACAAAAAAACTCAAGGCATGTTCTACCAACCTGAGCTAATCTTCACTAAAACAACAACAGAAAGGGCCCTTTATGGACCCTTTCATTGGTGCGCTGCTGGAAAACACTTCGAAGCACAAGGGAGGGTGAATTTTATCAGATTAGACGTTGGGCATGAACCATCAAAGCGAATAGCCCTGCGGCTTTAATAGCTGCAGCACAAGTAGCCCTAAACAAGCTGGAGGCCCTTTTTCACCCAGCAGCTTCGAGCCACTGTGCCGATGGGGCTGCATTGATGTTCGGATTAAGGCACGCCTGTGTGATCAAGTGCTCAAACACTAGATAAAAACGAGAGAAACACCCTTTAATCCTCCCAAACTCCCCTTTAAATAGGATTTTAAGGTGCATCGTCTCAAGTGACTTCTTTTTGCAATGGCCGAATGTTTTGGGATTAATTCTGGTGGCATCGCAGACATGGACTTCTGAACTTTTTGAAAGCTGTGATGTACACACACCAACAGCAATTATCCAGAGGGGCTGATCAGATGGCAGTGATGGACAGAGCTTTGTCCGAGCCCTCCCCCTGACCATCCAGACGTATGTAAAGCAAATGAAGCTAGATTGTAGCAGGTCCTGTCCCTCAAATGACCTCAGACATAGACTGAATGAATCACTATTATTTTATCTTTTCATCCTGAAGAAAGCAGATCTGGAATTTAGTATGACTGACGTAATTTTGTTTAGTTTGACTGACAATAACCAGTCATTATTGTTATCGTTACTGTTATTGTTGACCCTATTGATATTCTTGTGAAAACAAATCTTTTATTGTGCAGTTTTACAGTCAGGTGTCAGCGGCAAATATATGACTGCACAGAGATGCCATGTTTCAATAACTCACTTAAGTTTGTGGATTTTTATGTTATGTTTTATGTTTTGACCTCCACACCTTTTAAAACACCTTCCTTACACATTTTTATGGATCAGATTGGTTGGGAGCACATTTCTGAAACTGAAGATACCAGTCGAACTTGTTCTGTAGCCATTGAATAATTCACAGAAGCATGTATAAGATATCAGGCGAAAATTAGTATAAACTAAACTGACATACTACATGTGGTGTATAGCCATGAATACTGCAGACCTATACAATAAACCCTCAAATTAGCTGTGCATAAGACACTTCTGAAGGACATTAGAAGCCAAGTTAACAATGAAATGTGCACTGGCAGTGTCCAAAGTCATTACCAATTTTTGTGCAACACGGAAGAGCATATGATTAAAATCCTTTTTGGCTCATATTGTTGATTGTGTATGTTTAATTGAGGGGTCAGAGAAGATAAGTGAACAAGTGAACAAACTCACTTCTCTTAAATAAACTCCACAAAGGCCAAATTACACTGATCCTTTAAGCCAAGCAAAATTAGACCACAATGTTTGTTGAACAGGAGAAACAGAAGATAATACTCATTCTCGAGATGAAATGCGTATTGATCTGAGACAGTACTCTCAGATCAATAAGGTAGTGTGTGATAAATTGAAAGGTCATTGATTGAAGTAGGTGTGTTTCAGCAGAGAATCCACAAATTGTTCACCTTTAAAATTTAGGAATTAAACCTCCCAGAATGAAGCATCTACAAATAGCTTTTAATATTTCATTAATTCATTAATTGTTTTGGACCCCTGTTTTATCCCGTGTGTTTAGAATCATTAGAATCTTGTCAAGTTTGCTGCCTCATGATTTGATCCCCAGCTTTGGAAATATGATGCATTCCTAATGTTAACATTCATTCTTAATGTAACGTTCTGCAGCTTGTGTTCATGAAATATATAATGTATTAATCATTCTACCACATCCATCAACTTTATTTCAACTTATTCATCACTTTGTCTGAAGGATGTGTTCTTTATTTATTTTTAAGCCATCATGCTGTATGGTAGAATCTACTGCTTTAGTCTTTGTCTCCTCCTGTTGGACAGAATGAGTTCCTGCACTAAGCAGTCCTATAAAGATGGTTCCTCAGTCCTGTAGTTTTAGGAAACATAGAATTTATCCTGAGTTTAAACTCCTTGTAAGAATGTATGAGAAATCCATATTATTTGCGATAGTTTTAATTTAATTTAATCTAATTTTCTAAAATCAACTCATAAATAGCACAGCTCTGAGTGCACACCAGAACTGAAAGAGTGCTGACGCCTCTCTCAGGCCGGGGCTCATTAATCACCTGGCTGAGTGGGCTGAGTAGTGGTATGTTGGAGGCAGGGGGCTTTGATTACGTCCTGATTAAGGTCTAGTTTGGGTCTGTGTGTGTGTGTGTGTGTGTGTGTGTGTGTGTGTGTGTGTGTGTGTGTGTGTGTGTGTGTGTGTGT
>JBBPCW010000147.1:5476780-5486979 GCA_037974425.1 Phenacogrammus interruptus | reverse complement strand
ACACACACACACACACACACACACACACACACACACACACACACACACACACACACACACACACATATATATATTCTCATATTATATATATATATATATATATATAATGAGAGAAACAATTTTCAAGCCAGTTTAATGCACCATTTTTTCTTTTTGTCCATCTGGAATAGAGCTGAGATTGACATGAAAGAAACAAACAAAAAAAGCCACAAGAAGCCCCTACACGTGTCCTTCCTCCTCCTGCTTCCTCCGTGCCGGCGCCCCAAAGGGTGTATGTACTACGGATGGACATGGTAACTTCAGATAAAGCAGTTTCCAAACACATTCACTATTTGTTCACTGAAATAAAGTGTGGCCTGGAATAGTTTTGCTATGTTTTCATTCATAACATAGTAAATATTTCATAACATATTTCTTGTTAAAATACGGCACCCCCAGCTTTCAGAATTGTTTTATCTGCAACTGCTAAAAATAATAAAATAAGATAAAATTTAAAAAGAACTAATAAAACACACGTGTGTTTTCTTGTTATAGGGTGCCATTTTTCATTTTCTGTTTGAGTTCTATATTTTCAAGATCTAAATTAGACAATTGTTGGTGTTTCTGACAAGATTTTCAAAATGTTCGGTCAAACTGAAATGGGCAAGGACTTGCAGCGGTGTATGATTTCGGCCCCTGACTGTAGCATCAATTATTCAGTAAAATGGAGGGGGAAATGTGGCATGGTGTGTAGTGTTATGTCATATAAATGTTGATGTACGTTAC
This sequence comes from Phenacogrammus interruptus, assembly GCA_037974425.1. Taxonomy (NCBI): domain Eukaryota; kingdom Metazoa; phylum Chordata; class Actinopteri; order Characiformes; family Alestidae; genus Phenacogrammus; species Phenacogrammus interruptus. The sequence goes on along the minus strand of JBBPCW010000147.1, from coordinate 5,486,214 downwards.
TTTCAGATCATTCACTATTACTTTAAAAATGTTGACATTTGCAAAAGTGGTTGAAATGTCCATCCATAGTATATACGTATGCCTGTGTGTGTTCCACATGTAGTTTTGAAGGTTGGTGGGAGGGGGAGTTTGCAAGGGGCTACCCGACGGCCTTGTGCTTGCCACCGCAGCAGCCGCATGCCACTCCGCAGCGGTGGCATGCGTGCAGCGGCGGGTAGCAGCAGAGGCACGGAGCCAGCAGAGACAGGCCCAGCAGGGCCAGCCAGCGCAGGCAGAAGCGCTCGTCGCCTGTGTCGCATGAGCAGGGGTCCGAGTAGTCACCCTCAGGGTCCGACATGCAGTGATAGAGCAGGCTGTCGGCACACCACATGAAGCTGACGCGGTGCACGCAGGTCCGGATGGGGTCAGGCGCGTCGTGGCACTGGCCACGCCGGTTTTCCTCATGGTTAAACATGTCCCGGCAGTAGACGCATCGCGAGCGCTCGCCATCCTCTTTCCGTCGTTTGCCCTTGGGTTTAAACGCCACTGGCTGTGTGGCCACCACAACACCCTCTGAGCCCCCGCGCAGGCTCTTGTGGCCCAGATCTGAGTGGCTGGGTGTGTAGGGGTAGTTGTAGTCATGTTTGGACGGTGGCTCGCTCTTGGCGAAATGCACGTACGAGTCCACATCCTCAGTATGGATGAAGCGGTCACGAGCCGCTGCATGACGATAGTCCTCATAGCCCGTCAGCCAGGTGCGCTCACGTGGGTTGATACGCACAATCTCCTCCTCCTCATCCAGGAAACTGACATGCCGTGGGAATTTCGGCACCGCCTGACCAAAAGACAACAAAGAAGATGAGCCTAAGAAGTTGTGTCTGTTATCAAAGCAAGCAAATTCCAGACGTTTTTTTTTTTTCACTTCTAAACGTCAACACTTCAAACTGTAATGGCTGATATGTGGACTTACTATCCAGCTACTTTCTCTTTTAGGATAAAATATGTTTAAATTTAAGAAAAATTTTAAGATTTAATATGCATTGTAAGAACTTAAAATTATTCTAATTCTTCAAACTTAACAAAGCGTTTTCCGATTTAATGTAGCAAAACAATTCAAAGAAAGTAACAATAGAAATAAACAGTAATGCCATTTAAGGAAGAGTTGGGAGAAACAGCACATTCCCCCCCCATTCTAACTCTTTTAGTGTAGCACTAGGGTTACATTTTTTAAGCAATAGAAGTTATAAAATGGATATTGATGTGGCTTAGTATAACTTGTTTATGAGCCATAAAAATGAACGAAACTTCAATGCTACAAAGAGACATTTCAGACAACAGGGCTGGTGTTTACAAAAAAACTGTAAAGAGGGCTGATCTTGGACCAGATTTTTCCATTTTTATGACAGCCATTATCACATAGACATATTCTAGATCAGCACTCCTTCTCCTGATGTGGCTTGTAAAAGTCGAAAACAGATGCCTGCAAGTTCAGCTATAAAGTGAAGTTGAGGCAACATTCACACCATTATAGCAAAAACTGTTTAGTGACTGTCCTGGTTGTCTCAATGGCAAGAGTTACTTAAATGTACTGAACTTTGATCTCCCACTGTGCTGACTTCTGTACATACGCAAATATCCAAGCTATAGGGTTTGGTCTCATCGATAGGCCTTGAGAACTGAAATAGTCAAATCTTGCTGCTGTAAATTTGCAAAAATAGTGACAACACCGCTTTAGTCATACTGTCCTACATCACATCACGTCTGTGCCACTGCAGTGAAGAACTAGATGTGGACTGAGAGAAGTTTTAGGGTTGTATTATAGAGATGTAATAGCTAAACAAGCCAACATGTCTTGGCTGATCATCTACATCTGGATAAGTGGGGAACTTGAATAAATTAGATTTTTGGACAAGCGTTTTTTACGCACTGTTTGTATGTGTATGTGTTTGTATTATTGTGAATTAGAATGATATGTATCAATACTGCTTTAAGAATGCTAATGATAAATAATAAATCGGCTGATATAACTATATGGTAAAAACAGACGTAATGAAAAATACTGTAAGATACTGGAACTGTAAGATTTATTTTACAGGAGAAGCAGAAAAACTACTTAAATTATATCAATGCTGCACTGTTAGAGTTGGAGATTCCCTATTGGTTTTGGTGGTTCCTACTAATTAGCTCTCTTTTTTTTTTATCAATTCTCTTTACATAAAAGTCACTGTCACCCACTTGGTCCAGGAAGTAGCGGTCTGAGGTCCTGTACTGCTCATGAAAGTGACCCAGGATGCAATGATGACGGGGAGGCTCATAGAAGGTGGATGTGGCCAGAGGCTGTATGGCCTGCTCTTTCTTCTGGGAGGAATTGGAGGAGCTGTCAGTTGCGGTCTGTGGCAAAAAGACAAAGATACCTAATCAAACCCATAAACCTATAACATAAGGGCAGAGATACAAGAGGCAAAAAAAGATCTGCTGTGGTTACAGCAAAGTGCTCCGCGAGTCAAGCCTGATGTGTAGGAAAAGGAGAGGAAAGGAAGGTGAAGACGGATGATGTGTGGTCCAGTGTTCAAGACAAGATAAAGACAGCCAGCAGGCAGGTGCTGCATTGAGTAAGCACAGTTTTCCATGATCTCATGGGCTGTTGGCACCGCTCCGCAGCTACACACAACACGTCACACACACATACACACACACACACACACACACACACATACACACTCTCACACACATCAGTGTAGTCAAACTGACGTGACGTGGCTCAACCTCAGTATGAAATTTTTGTTAAAAAAGCCCCCAGGCCGCAGGATTTGTAGAAACCTCTCTGAAGTCTCTCTGTTATTAGAGAGGCTCTAAATGATTCCAGCCTGCTGGATTTTTGGCCATCACACACAAAACCCAAAGTGCTGGTCCATGACATCATCATTAGGCAGAGAGCTATGGAGTACCTCCTTGGTTAAAGGCATGTACTCACTATATTCGATTCTCTTTCTGGTGGAAAAAAAAGGGTCTCTGTAATTAATTAGCCTTCAAGAACCCCATTAATGGGACCACAAAAAAGTGGTTATGGTAAATCATGACAAAGGAAAAAGTTATTCATCATGCTCTCTTTGTCCTTCTTTAGTTTGTCAAGCTCCAGCAAGAGCCACAAGCTTGCTCATGCCACCAAATAATGATGCACCAGTCCAATACACTGGATGGATATTGGGGCTGACACTAATCTTATTAATTCTATCTCACTGGCGATATAGTCAGTGACCTTGGTTTTGTCCCCACACGGCTGTCTGTGTGCTACCTTGTTTCTTTGTCGTTTCAAATAAGAAAACTGTAATAGGCAACTTTCTAGAACAAAATAATTGTTAAATCCACACAGAAGAATGCTAAAGAATGTATGTGTGTAAGTGTCTCTACTATGGTACATTAAATTTTACTGTACCTTCTACTACAAAATGCCTGGTATCATATTGGTACTCAATCTATGGGAGACCTGGATCCTGACATCAGTATCAGAACGGATGAAGTTGCACTGGTGTTTCCTTTCCACCATTTAGGTGTCACCATAAACACTATAGAGACGGAGAGAGCAAGAGAGAGTGTGCGCGTAGTCAGACAGAAAGGAAATGAGGGCAGGTTTTGCCCAGCGCCATGCCAGACGGGTCCCAAAGCCAGGTAAGAGCAGAGAGGACGTCCTGAAACACTGCCCTGTTTCAGCTAGTCTAAGAGTCAATGGAGATTCATTCTCACTCTCTCTCACTCTCTCTCACATACACACAAACTCCCTCCGTCCCTCCTCAGCCTGGCTACAGGTCCACATCCAGCATGTGAACAGAAAATTAAGCCTTTCCCTCCCAGGCTGTGCTCCAATGAAAACTCTGGCGGACTCGCGAGACACAAAACATAAGAGCTGCGCAGACAGGCAGCTCCCTGTGGAGGTGGGCTGAACGGACAGACAGAAACATAGGCAAGCAGGCAGACAGCCTGGCCGGATAGGACATGGCTTCACTGATTAGTGGCTGAAAGTCTGTGTGTGCCGCTTCCTTTTGGCTGCAATGTCTCCCTCAACCACCACTGGCTCTCAAACCACCACCTATCAGGTGGACTGCAAACACAGACTCTCACATCCACAGACATAGACAGGCACACACTCATACACATAAATGTACACACACACATACACACAACATGTATGCATGCTTGCAAATAAGTTAAAGGTGCTTACAGAGGAGTATTACGCATAGGTTAATAGACAAGTATTACAAACAGGTACATTCTCATCAGCTTTTTTCAAAATAAAACTTTGAACAGGGAAACAGAACATAAACATATTCTGAAGGTCATTTAAACACCTATAAGCTGTCATAAGTCTATAAGTGTAGACTTGTATTAGCCAGGTCTAATCCACCCAGAGAGACTGTACATTTGTATGCTACACTTTGAGTACTGTGCTGCAATCTATCAGAATGACGATAAAAGAAATTTAATTTTTTTTCAAAGATGGATGTCATGAGCTCTGACTGAAGTTCTCATCGAGGGCGAGACAAAGTGCCAGCCGAACCGAGCTCTTCTAGTTTTCTATGTGCGAGATGAGGCCGAGCTGTAGCAGTGCAGGTTGAACAGGAGTCCCGGGACAGTGGCCCGAGCGGGGCCCTCTCTCTCCGCAGGCTTCAGCCCCGGCCTGGACCGACCTGGCCTGGCCGAGAGCTTCCCCTTCATGTTCATACAAAGCCCTTAGAACCGCGAGCCAAAAATAATACAGGCGTCCCTCACAGCACTGCACACAGCCCGAGCCAACCTGATTTAAAAATATGTTTAGGAGGATAGCTGGACCAGGCATGCTGGAGATAATTAAAAACACAGACCCTTTTTTGAATGTTTACACAGCAGACCAGAAAGCGCAACGGCCCGAGAGGGAGAGAAAAAGGAGGGAAACTGAGTGGGAATGAAAAGAAGGGAGAGTACAAGAGGGCAGAGAGAGAGGAGAAAGAGAGGGAGAGAAAGAGGGAAGAGAGAAAGCAGACGCAGCAAATTTAACCAAAAACGCTAACCCTCTTAAAAATCAGTCATCTTATCAAAGGGCTCTAAAGTTAGTGGCGTGGTAGAGATAAAGAGAGACTTCAAAGGCACATGTGGCCTGACTCTGATTCAAAGGCATACCTTCATAGCAAGCCCAGCGAATACAGCCTGCTTAATGACTCGCAATCAGCAGCGTAGTGGGGGAGGGCACGGAGATAATGAGTGGGGGAGAGAGAGACACAGAGAGAACTGGGGGCAATGAAGTTTTGTTTTAGTTTCTTTTTTTGGGGGGCAAGCGGGTATGTAGTCTTTTGGGTAATTTCACAAATGGGCCACCTTCATTAACTTAGACCAGCCAAGGTCCCTGCCACCAAACCATACCAGTCCCATCCAAATCAGACCTGCCTGAACAGCACCACAACCAACTTGTGCAAACTTGATGCACCACTACATGACCTGAAAAGACATGGAAATTCATGGCTTGGGGTGGGGCTTACACTGGCCAAAGCAGACCAAATACAGAGCCCTAGCCAAACAGTACAGAAGAACACAACATAAATCAACATAAATCTGAAAGCCAAAGCACAGCGAGCAATCATTCTGCAACAACCACCAATATTTTTCCCTGATATTCGGCCCAGTTTAGTCATCGCCCATTCCACCCACTAGCTAGGACTGTCCAATCAGAGCATGTGAAGCCAGCCATTGCATGTTTTAAGACTGCCACTAATGCAATGTCATTGGACAGCTTAGCACATTTGGAGGAGAACACTAACTGCAAATTCTGTGATGTCACTGAAAGATTGGGGAGAAGAAGGGCCAGGCTACATATCCCAATATTTGAATGTTTGCGAATGTCTTGAAGATGTCCAAAAAAATCCCCAAAACAATAAAAAAAAAACACAATATTCTGAACAATATTTAAGTGAGGAAAAAATGACTTGTCATTTGCACTTAAACTACAGATACACTGTATCAAATATTGCAGTTGCATGAGGCGGCAAATTTCATAAATTCTGTTCTCTGTGATGCATTTCCACAAAATCATACATTTTAGTGGACAAATCTTCTTTTCAATATTTTAGAAAATGTTTTCATTTTACTTTTTATTAATGAGAGCAAAAAACTATAAAGCAGATATTTACTAATTCTTGTAACAAACAGCTTCCAAACCACTATAAATGGGATCATCCAGCAGAGTTTCATTATTTCCAGTTCAATCACATTTGAACCGACTCCTCAGTTAATTACCAGGTTTAGAAATTGCCAATCTGTTCTGGACATTGGCCCTCCAGGACTGGAACTGATACAAAATCATATGACATAGTCATCAGCAGCTACTTAAGGGAAGGGGGTGTCACATAAAGCTGGCTTGTCCATGCCTTAGGGAGCAAGAATAGACACAACCGATTTCATATTTACATGATACCGTTCCTCTACAGTGATTTGACACTGAAGACTCAAAATACGGACGATCAACCTGAAAAAGCCAGGCAGGAGAGGGTGGAAGAAGAATGAAGCACTGATACCTTCTACCATTTTTCCCCTCCTACTCTTCTTTTTCCTACCTCTCGTCAGGACTGTTAGTCCTTCCTATCCCACTTCCTCTGTGTGTCCTCCAGGGCCTTGGCCGTCAGCTCCGCATACAGTGAGGCCCTTCCCTTGCTTGGGCTCTGCTGCAGCACAGGAAGTTGTCAATCACCCCCTCCCCCTCGTTCCCTCAGTCCGACAGGCTCCCAGAGTCAGAGGCACAGCCTTTTTCTCAAACATTCAAGTGTGTTTACCGGCTCAACCTGAATTGCTCTGTGTGTGCAGCCGTGGAACTCAAATATATGGCCCACACACAACTTAGTTCAAGGCTTAGAGTAAGCAAAAGCGTAAGCTCACCTAACGCCGCGAGAGTCACAGTAACACTTCTGCACAATTCACCATCAGCAACACTATAGGGCTGAAAAGTGCTGGGCAATACAGCAAAAATGTAATACAATATATATATACATTATAATATAATATGGTACCTTACAATACAACAATATGTTTTTTTTTTCCTGAAATCTAATAAGTTGGCAAAGGTGGCATTACCCCAGTTTGATAAAACATTATCAGAAGTGAGTACAAATAATTTCTCACACATTCCATTGAATCACATCAAATTAAAAAAAGAATTACATCAAATTAAACAAGAATCTTTTTATAATGAAATGTGCAGCAGGTCAGTGTTTCTTTAAGTCCTGGCAACACTGTAAGAAAAGCATATTTCGAAATATTGTTGCATAATTTATCATAGTAATGACAAATATCATTTTAACTGTAGCCAGACTTTTTTGTATCAAAATTCCCATAAACACTGCAATGCACAAATCACAAGAGCTGCAACTTTCATTATATCCTACATTATTCCACTTAGTTAAGTTATTCAAGTTATAAAGGGAGATATTTTAATGATATGTAATTAAACACAGTAAATCTTGGAATGTAACACATGACAAGTCAGAAAAAAAAGAATGTCCTGGTCATCTTGGGAAAAAAAAAAAACACCTGGAGCATAATTTAAAGTGAAAGTGACCATTTGTCATACTTGATCACACCACTGCACGCAGTGTGAACAGCACGAAATTCAACCTCTGCATTTAACCCATTCACCAAGTGAAGCAGGGGGCAGCTACGAACACAGCGCCCGGGGAGCAGTGCGTGGGGACGGTACCTTGCTCAGGGTACCTCAGCTGTGCCTAGCTGCTGGTTGGGAACCTGGACTTTCTGGTCGCAGGGCGAATGCCCTAACCACTAGGCTACCAGCTGCCCTATATTTACAGAATATAATTGCATTTAAAGTTGTATATATACATTGTACCGTGGAGGACTAAAATGTCTGTATCTCCGACAATGAATTGTGTCAGAGACCAAAAGATCAAGTGTGTGATGATTTCGACGTAGTTTGCACCATGTTGTACATAAACTTCCATTAGTTTCGCTAGCCCTGCAGCTCCAGTGCAGAACTTAAGCAAAGTTTGGACGCCAAACGCATCTTGGATGTTCGACTACATTTAAAAGAAAAGAGAAAATGGCGTAAACTTCAAAACGATCACTTCTCAGGAACCACGAAGCATGCATAAGTATCTCTATCATTGTGTCTTCAGATCAAAACACAACTCCAGCCAACATCCCATGACTCACGACAAGATCATTCAAAACAAACCCGATCCACTAAGCTGGAGAACACCAGAGTGACAATGTTACGTCTACAGTGCTGAACTGTCGCACATATTTTTATGGGGTTGTAAACAGTGTGAGAGGTGGATCGGCCTGCTCTACCAGTGAGTGCACTGTAGGTGACTCAGAGCTGGCCTTAAGGAGATATATTTGGTCTCTCCCTCTCTCTCTCTCTCTCTCCCTCTCTCTCTTGTGCATGGCAGCTCACTGTTATGATGCAACATTGTCTTGAGAGGCATGTGTACATAGCCATGCCCTAACTAAGCCTAGAACAGGGTACAGAGACGTTTAACAGAATGAGGAAAGAGAACTGAGGCAGGTATTCATTCATTCATTCAAAAAAAAAAACAAACATTTATAACAGTGCAACGGATCTCCTCTTTGCTGCTTAACTGGAAAACAATACCCACACGCTTTTCGTTTCCAAGAGGTTAAGAACGCAATCTGTTGTTGAAGCCATTCTTGTTCTAGCCTCTCACAATGTGTGCGTGTATTTAAGTGACACACCCTGTTAAATGGACGTGGTTCAGCAGCAGTCTCTGAATGACTCCTCTGCCCTGTTCTGAATGGACTAAAATAGACTGGGGTTAAGTATAGGTTAGTTCAGGAGGAATAATTTAGGAGGAATGTACACCCAGGCTGGAGCAGCCGCAGCAACAGCCCCCCCACCCCACCAAACCCCCGCAGAAACTCTCGGAGCTGTAAATCCGGAACAGCATTTCTGCTGTCTGCGGCCACTTGCCTCCCACCAGCAATATTTGGAAAGGTCATCAGTGGCAGTCCCTGCTCGCTGCCAACTGCACCGGTTGCAGTTAAGACACAGAAGTGCAGCACGGTTCTCTCTGAGTAAAAGCATGCACTGTGCTGGCTCAGGGAAACACCGGCTCGATAAGAGTGATGTAAAATCATATTCCATTTGAACACTGAACTGAAAGGAATGACCCCTCATTCCCCCTCTAAAAAAAGATTCAACTCAAGATTGTTTGGGGTGCGAGAATTCTGGGACGGAAAGAACCCGTGGCTTGAGTTTCCTTCGGCGCTCGGAGTGCCTGGCTCAGCCGCCGATTCTTTTTGGCCTGAAAGTGAGACAGACAGTGAGGGGAAGAGGAGCCATGAGGTTTCCCCTGCACGCACCCCCGCCTCTCCACACAGTCAAACACACACACACACACTCACACACACACACACACACACACACACACACACACACACACACACACACACACACACAC
>JBBPCW010000147.1:5459906-5471238 GCA_037974425.1 Phenacogrammus interruptus | reverse complement strand
TGTTAAATGTATGGGGATTGTGTGTGTGTGTGTGTGTGTGTGTGTGTGTGTGTGTGTGTGTGTGTGTGTATGGGTCTGTGTGTGAGTCATTCTATCCATCTGTGATGTGGAAATTCACAAAAACACGTCTCTCTTGCTTTCTCTTCTTCAATTTTAAATCCCTCACCCCTGCAAAGTGTGCACTGTCTGCTTCAGGTGATGGACAGAATCACAGAGTGTGGTTGGAATGAGGATGAGATTAGTGGGACAATTAGTCGTTTAATTTTATACATATCAGCTATATGCAATAACGTTTGACTTTTGGGCTGTAACATCAGCTTCAGATGGTTAAGCCACTAATCATCCACTCATCCAATATAAGACAGAGCTGGGCCCAGTCCGATCAGGTGCTGATACTGACATCATTTCCTTTATCACATATTAGACTGATGTTCTTTGCAACCTATGTCACAAACCTCATGCTTTTTTAAGTCTCAAAAATAATGGTAGACGAGAGAAAGGGAAGTCGAGAAACAGTAGCAGATATGAATTTTTAAAAACGCTGTTTTAACGTGGAGAGTCTAATAATGCTTGTGTACACAGTTAACTAAAACTGGCTAGTAGCTAGCTAGTAGCCTGAAGCCTGCAACAATGTAGATACTGGAGTTGAAATAGCAGTATAAAAGACAGTGAATTGGCTCTAAGGTTGGGGACCAAGCACCTCTAAACTTTTGTGCTCCTTTATTAGGGAGTATAGTGGGAAGTCTGGAGGACAAAGATATTGGTAATTTCTCCTCCACATAGGGCAAATCGGTCAAGTTGTGTGCTTTTCCCCATTTAGTGTGGATCACATCCACATTTCAATTTTCATGATACTTGCTGTAGAAAATAAACTTGTTTTCATTCCATTTCATTCTCCAGATATCGCTATCTCCAATTTGGAAATGGCTCAAAATTTAAAAATGCTACTCATTGAACTATACAATAACTGAATTAAAAGAAAACAAAACATCATGAGGATGAGTTCCAATACACAAAAAAAAAACATTTAAGAAGGGCACTTATAAAGAAATTAAACAAATAATAAGAGGTTATTTTAGATTAATCTTCATTTCTTCTTTCAGATTTTGCTCAAATATCGACTACTAAATCATGAACCCAGTATCATGAATAGAAGTAGCGTATCGTTACACCCCTAAGCATAATGGGTTTGGATGACTAGTCTATATGCTTTTAACACAGAGACCTCCATCCCAGTATATTTTTACGTTTACATTTTCATACTAGCTATCAACTTATTTTAACCATTACCATAGTAAGTAAGTAACCTTATGTTGTTGTTAGTTTATCACAAAAGATGGACCAGAACAATGGACAGTTTGGGTCAATACAACAAAATGGAAAAGCAGTTGAAAAATGTATCTACGTGGTTTATTAGTATTTCCGTTAAGTTTTCGGTATGTAAACAATTCATACCGAGTAACCTAATCTCAAACCCACGCCATGTGTGCAGGAGCACTAGCATCATACATTCTGCTAGTTGCATGATTCACATAATAGTAGTTTTCTAGACTCAAGACCTTCCCTTTGTTCTCTTTGAAGGAGGCCTATCCACCCTACTCTTCATGAGCTCATAACTGAAGTCTAGAACCTGGAATTTTCCTATGGGTAACATGTTCCTTTAAGCATAAATACTAGAGCTGAGAAACTGAATCAGTTATTATTCAAACGACTTTTTGGTTACTCTCGTCATTGCTAATATATTTAAGGAAAAATTGAGTACAGATGGGAAATCATAAGAAATGTGTGGCATGATATCGATCACTCAAACAAGTAGAGAAGGTTATTCTAAGCCTAGAAGATCTGCAACAAAGTCCACTTTTCTTCACTCTTAAATAAGACCAATATCCAGTTTTTCCAGCTCGACAGCCTAAAATTTGGGCTGATGCCAATATGCAATACTGATCTGATACACACACACACACACACACAGATACTTAAGACTCCACTTTGTATGAAAACCATGGCTACATTTATCAATTCCTTCCTGCTCCATCCACATATCTAGGAAGGGACTTAACTCTAAGGGCCATGTATGTCAATTCATGCCTTAATTCTTCACTATAATAACTATATGATTGTTACTGGATAACTCATAGCAGCTACTGGACAAGAAACCTAGGCTTCAAGAGCAAAAGTCACGGACAAGATGAGCATATATTAAAGAGACTGTATAAACATCTATGCAAGAGTAAGTAAACTCCTACAATGAGGAATTTCAGATACAAGGGCAAATCATGTTCCGGCTAGTGGGCAGCATTAGTACTCTGAGCATCTCCTTACAGTGATGCTAAGCTCTCCAGTATCTGATTATGTTTTGCACGTCCTATTTAGCATTATGGGACACCTACCATCTGGCATGTGGGGCAAAAAATAAGGGTTATAGTGTTACATGCCTTCAGCAGACGCAGAGTAAAACACACACACACATACACATGCATGAGTGCAAACATATACACACAGAGGAGTAACAGAATGTACGAAGGCGTCTGAAGCCATGACTCCCTCTGCTTGTTGCTATCCCAGGCTGGAAGGTGTCTCACTGCGTCCTCTTTCCCATCTGTGCTCGGGGCCGTGTGCACAGGAGCAGGCCCAAGGCCAGCGTCACACCCCAGCCATATCAAAGCCAAGCAACAGCTCAAACACACTCACAACAACTCGCTAAACACAGTGTGCTGGAAGTTCCGCTGCATGCACATCTAGAGCGCATTGGTCCAGCAATGCACCCCATCTTCATTCAGCTGCCTTGCATGCAGTTATGCTGAAAAAACAGAATATTATTCTCCTTAAGACGGCCAAGACGACTGCCCTGACATGATCATCACATCATATAGCAACTGTTTTAGATTTATGAACCAATACGCAATTACTAAGCCAATAACTTTAGTAAATTTATTCACTATAATCTACAAAGGAAGTGCAATGAACAACAGACAGATCAAATCTTATTGAAGACAGCGTGATCTGAGGCACATCAGACATGACAATTTTGGCAAATCTTTCAGTAAACACACTTGACCTAGAATGGCAGGTGTATTTAATGTTAAGAGTCTTGACCAAGAAGTGTAGCAGTGGTGTCTAGACTTCTGTATAGAGGGGCAATTGCTGTATACCTCAGGGCATCACCAATTATAATTCCAATGTAAGAAAGACAGTAATAAAACATGTTCCCTGTTTCTGTAAAGGACATATTGGCTGTACAGATGTCACCTAAGGACATGAAAGTTAGGCCTGTGTTCAAAATGTCTATAGAGGAATATATCATAGACCCTGCTCACATCTGGTATTGACAGGCATCTTGGCTGATCAAATCACAAGTGGCCTAGTGGTTGGAGGGATGCCCCTGCGACTAGAAAGCTGCAGCACCACTGAGGTACCCTTGAGCAAGGTACCCCCCACGGCTGTGAATGGGTTAAATGCTGAGAAATAAATTGGCTGTCGTGTGTTCACACATGACTATAAGGCCACTTTAAATATAGGCATAAATGAAGATCTGTACACTGAGATCACATCCGGTGGTGGTCTGGGCCTCATTTGGCTGCAGTGTGTATGCAAGCGAGTCCTGGACCACACTGAAGCACCGTCTACTCAACTGACGTCCCTCTGTGTAAGCAGAAGTTCGTACTCAGCAGTGTCTTATCAAAGCGCATCAATAGGCATATTCTTCTTCTTTTAATGTCATACTAAGCACAGGACATGCATTGCTGTCTGCTGCCAGTTAAAGACAATTTATTTGGTCTTTGCAAATACAAACGAAACACAGCTTATTTACGCGCAGAGATAAGAAGTTTCAACTACAAGTGGGCACTACAGGACGCATGTGGAGACGCGTGTTCTAATGTCAGGTGTGAACTGATGAACTGAGCACTGTCCACTTGTAAATGGATTACCCAAGACACATGTTAGTCCCAGGTGTGAACAGGGCCATAGACAAACACACGTCATTAGCATTTAAGTGTGTTTGTAGAGCTGTTTTGTGTTACGGTGCTACTAAAGACTAAACTGACAATGTTACTGTACTGTAGTTAATCTCAGGTACATAAGTGAATATGTATAACACACTTGCATATATGTACAAATACTAACACGTGCTGTGTGCTTTTTTTGTATTGTATTGCAAAGCCTGTACTGTAATACACATCCTGTTGCTGGTGATACTAAGCCTGCTGACAGCTAGACTTTTCATACCATTTGGCCTTCTGGTGGAACAGCCATACATGTAACTGCAAGATGTAACGGTAAAAATGTAACTGCTCATGGTTTTTAAAAATGGGAAAACATATTTATTTATATAAGTATTTCAAAAATTGCTTTTCAAAATTGCTTAGCATTATAGCCCTATATGACACAATTGAAAGTGCAAAGAAAAATCATGATGTATCGAATGTAATAGATGTAAATGCGTGCGCTCTATTCCACGTGAATACAATAAAATATAACATAAAAGTAGTGATGCTCCGATCGATCGGCCACCGATCATGATCGGCCGATATTGGCTAAAAATAGCTTGATCGGCGAACCCCAAAAGCGCTGATCAAAAAAGCCGATCACGGCGCACAGGTTCTCCCGTCTGGAAGTTTTTCAAAGTGTCCGCAAGCTATGATGACTTTCACCTTGATATTTCAGCACGGATTTACTCTCTTTCTCTCTGTCTGTCTCAGTCTCTCTCTCTGTCGCTCTCTCTCGTTCGTGACTTTTCCGGATCGCGCCCATTTTAAACCTGTTTCTCTCTCTCTCTCTCTCTGTTTCTCTCTCTCTCTCTCGCTCTCTCGCGCTGGCGCGCTCTATGTGCCCCTCTCTCTCTCGCTCTCGCTCTCTCTTTCTCTGTCTCTCTCTCTTTCTCTCTCTCGTTCCTGACTTTTCCGGAGCGTGCCAATCATCTCCCTCCTTCCCTCTCTCTCTCTCTCTCTCTCTCTCTCTCTCTCTCTCTCTCTCTTTTTTCAATATAGTTAATTTAGAGTTGGTTTCATTTCTACAAATGGTGCAAACTCTGCTAGATTATAGATAAAAGATTCCCATTCCCCTGCCATTCTGTGATTGGCAGTGATCGCCAATCGGCAGATCATGATCTTGGTGATCGGTAATCGGTGATCGGCCCCAAAAATGCTGATTGGAGCATCTCTACATAAAAGTAAGAAAAAAAGTGAAATTGTGTTGATGTGTTTTATTTATGTGAAAATGCTGCACATTTGTAAAGTAAAGTCAGTGCATTATATCTTCATTTGTAAGTGGATTCCATTTCATTTGCCATGTTTAATTTGAGTTGGAGACTAAGCCACTGAATGAAGTTGAAAAGTGTGTGTCTCCTTTTTTCAACCCTGGATCAGTATTCATATGAATACTTCTATTGTGTCATTTAAAATGACTGATGAATGATTTGAAATGACTGCCAAACATTTGATAAAAAGCACATGAATAACTCATAATGTGCTCATCTGGAAAGTTCCTCACAGAACACTGAGAAGTATTTTTTTTATGTGTATAGTTTGCTATAGCAGTCATTGTGCTTTCCAGAGTAGTGCTGTTCCAGAAATTCCTATATGCACACCATTTCACACCACAGTCGACAGAAACTCCCGTGTGATCAACATGACATCATAAATGGTCTTACTGTTCTTTGTAAGTCACATGGCAATCTGATGGACTGACACAGTTAAATAAAGGTCAATGACTAAAAGTGTGCAGTTCCCTGGTACACCTTCAAAGGGAAATCACCATTGTCAGCAGTTCACAGCATTAAAAAGGTTACTGTTGACCACTAATCTACAGTAAGTAGTGAGATTTTCCAGACCAATCACAGGAATAGGCAATCAGGACAACACCGTGGTTCCTTCCAACTGCCCATGTGACACAGAGACAATATACTCGCTCTTTGGATTTGCCCTCGTTGCCCAGACTATAACTACACGGGCCATTTAGCTGAAGTGAAAAATGACGGTGAACACTGCAGGATCCCCTGTTTATCCTGCTGGGTATTTTTGGTGGACGTGCAAGCCAGCAGAGAGCCGGAGAAGAGAGAAGTGAAGTCAGCAAATCACAGGCAGATTTTTCTCTCCATAGTTTAGTCTATTTGATTACGATCAGGGGACACCCCAGTTACAATAGCGGACAATAGTGGCCTTACAATGCACAATTGTGCCCATTCTTACAGACCTAAATAATAAGTCGCCACCTCTTCCCCAAGTCTTGGTGATTTCAACAAAGAAGAACATCACGATGGCACGGCTAGAGTCTAATCCAATCGTTTCTTGTCAATACTCATAGAGCTGAATCAGAGACGCAAACTTCTGCCATTTCCCAGGCGTTTCCCATTTTATCTCAGGGTGGATTGTGAACGAAGAGCTCTGGGAATCCTTAGGAAATCAAATCCGTTGAGAGTTTTTGTCTAATGTTATTGTTTCCAAGAAATCAGAAGAAATGAAGACATTGCTTTAGCACCATCAGATCAATGTGATCAATGGGTAATTAAAAACAAAACATTCACATAGTCATACAAAACATTGCATTTCAGTAAAAGAAACCTTCTAACACATTAATCAAGACAATTAAACTTCTGACCTTTTGGAAAGGCAATCACAAAAACTGTGTGTAAGTCACTGTTACAGTTGTAAGACTGTAATTTTATAAACTTCTAAACAATACAATTTCAAATTTGCAAAATTAACAAAAACATTTTAAATAAACCTGTGCCTTAAACAAAGCACTGGTATCAGATTAGCATAAGGTATCTGGCCAGAAAAAGTTAGTCAGCACATTCCTACTCTAATATCACCAAAAAAGCACACAGAAACTTGTGTATGCACCTCAAGCTCCTTGGCCCAGTGGTTGCTTCCGGTCCTGCAGGGCTGAGGGTGAGTAGGAGTGTACTAAGCTTGTGGATTAGGCAGAAGGTGGTAGATGGTTACATAGGAATGCAGAAGGCTTTTTAAGTTTTCCTGCCTTGACCACCTCTGCACTTGACTGCGGGTGGTCAGTCCCCTGTGGAGAGGCTGTGAAAGCACAATGCTGATGCATAAGGTCTGTGTTGAGATGCTGCTTTGGTAGGCCCAGAGATTCAAACCTTTGTCTCTGTAATAAGGGAGAATATGGTCTAATATTAAATGCAATGTTTGGGATCGTGTGGTTTACTGTCTTTCTTGATCCTTGTAGAACAGGGGTGTCCAGCTCTGGCCCTGGAAGGCCCTAGTCCTACACAAACTGGCAGATAGTAATCTCCTCGTCTATCTATTAAAACAAACAACCTGCACTTGACACCAGTTCTCCAGGACCAGAGCTGGATACCCCAACATTATGGGTCTGGTTCAGCTTGATGGTTCTACGTCGTGTGTTCCCTCACACAAATACTTGGACAAGAATCAGCTAATCGTGGTGCCCCATGTCCTTGTTGGTTGTAGGCTCTCGGCACAGCCTACGGACCAGCATTCACTGGCCTGTGACAAACCATGACACAGTCCTTGGTAACCCACACGTGCCTACGCCCCCACTCACCCACACACTAGAGCCTTGCAATCTGAAACAGCATACACTCAGACCACCTCCCCTGTCCTCCAAAAACACAACAGGCAGCCGTGAATGCTGCAGCGCATGGAGGTGGCAGAGACGGAGAAACAGACAGAGGAAACGAGGAGGAGGAGGATGAAACGGCAGGAGCGGCACTCGATCGCAGAACAATCTGGAAAAACCAGACGCGACTGAGCTTACCGGCTGCTCTCACTCATCTCTGCGCATCCGGTGGCGTCGCTCAGGGCATCGGTGGTGCAGGTTTGTCCCGGGTGAGCGAAGGACAGAGACTGGGCTCACCCATGGTCACTGGCTCTGCCTGGAACACACAGCGAAGCTTCAGCTATCCCCACAAACGTCGGATGATTCAGTCTCCTTGACAAACACATGGAGCGGTGGAGGATGAGTCATCGGCAGGCAGCCATTCTGCCTTCAGCCGCCGGCCTACAGCCCAATCCGCTCTTGCTCTCAATTCCTCTATTCCTCTCTCTCTCTCCTCTTCCTCTCTCTCTCTCTCTCTCTTTCTCTCACCCCTCCGTTGCTCGCTTTCTTCCTCTCCAGTGCAGAAAAAGAAAAAGAATGTGATCTCTACACAGTGTGGCTCCAACACACCTACACCTTAAGCTAAAGCTACAGCCAACGACACCCACACATGCTGTGGGAGGGTGTATGTGTGTGTGTGTATGTGTGTGGGAGAAGAGAGTGAGATCAACCTAGCATGAAACAGTGTAGTTACTGTGCACCTCCACATCAAACGATCCACCTACACACTCTATAGGCACACCAAAAGGTTTCTGGAGCCTATGTAGCACACAAACACCTACACCTCCAACATTCCTTACATCCGCTCCGAGAGCGAGCTCGCCAGATGTACCTATAGAAAACGAAAAACCATGTGTAGTATTCCAGATCCGCATTGAACGACAGCCTTGCTTATTGTGCCTCGACATGAAATGCAATAGACAGCTGTAATCTCCCCATAAGCCCCCGCAGTAGAATTCCTGCACAGCACAGGAACCCTTTGCTTCCACAGGAGCACATGACTCACACAAAGGCAAATGTAAAACCTGTAACCCTGACATGTGCCTCTATCTCGATTGAATCATCAGGAAACAAATACAATGAAACATTAATTAAAGGAGGCGGTTTTGCAATTACATAGATGCAAGAGATAACCTAAAGGAAGAGCAAAAACCAAGGCATTGCCCCAATGTTGTATCACAGGTATCCTTCCTTGCCTTAAGACTTACAGTAAAAGAACACTGGCCATCCAGGACCAGATTTGGGCATCCTTGATTTGGATAAATGTATGTCAGTGCTTCATAATAATAACTTATGGAACGTATACTTACAGGTATCGTTGTCAGACACTGCTGAAATTAAATAAATATTAAAAGCCATTAATGCAATCAGCAACAGAGGCTTGTTGCAAGGACCAGTCTTTGAGTCAGCATTGTTGTCTACAGCAGCAGCATGAGTGAGGTGGGTATGGAAGCGATAGAGGATACAGAAACACAGCAAGTGGGCTGGGGTACATGCTAGGCTAATGGCTCATCCCAAGAGACCAGTCATTCTACCTTCAAACTGCCACTGACTACACAATGTGGTACCGTTTGCATTTTCTGATTCAGCCATTCAGAAAAACACAGTAACCATAATGGAACGTACAAATGGTAAGAAATATGCAGGGTGGTATACTAGAATTGACAAAAGTTTTTAGAAAAGATTCTGACTGTATACTAGATTAACCTATTATCACCTATTACTAGTTTGATTACAGTACAGCAGTGTTGCACAAAACAACAGAAGCAGATCAACTGTTAATGATCTGAGACAGAAGATTTTAAAAAGCTACACTACTGGCTTTGCCATTCAACCAAAAACACAGAACATATTTTGCAGGCGTGGGAACACATGATAGTTATCACATGGGTAAAGTCAGTGGAAAGCTGTCTCTCTAGGGCAAACACGAGCAGTTTGAGTATTGGGACACAACATTTCTGGCACTGGTTCTGCTGCTTCTTTTACTCCCGCGAATGCTGATCTTGAGATGATGATCTTAGTAAAGATCATATTCCTAAGATGAATGATCATTTAGCTACTAAGTCATGAGAAGTCCAGTGGTGCTAATGTGCTGTAATTTCTTGTATATCAGTTAACAGCTACTCAGAACATAGGTGTGGTTTTTTAGCATGTAACAAAAGCACCAATATAACGAAATAATCCGCAAATATGTGCATAGAATGTCTTCATTAAAACTAAATCCACTCAAAAATAGCCTGCACTCAATAACCAGAAAAGAAAGCGTTAGTGATGTCTTGTATTATTATGTAAGGCCACAATGTGGCAACATGTGACTTCACTATTATTTATATAATATATATAATATATTCATATTGATGAAGTCACATGTGGGCACACACATACACACACACACACACACACACAAACACACACACACATTTTATATATATATATAAACACACACGCACGTTTTGAGATCTTGCCAAGAAAAGCACACATTAACAAACATATAGATTAGCTTTAAATAGATTTCGACATCATTGAGCTAAACAGGGAAAAGCAACAAAAAATAAAAGCAGTTGCAGTCAAAGTCGAAGTCGAAGAATTTACGATCGAAAGATGTGAAAAAAGTACAATTAAGCAAAGCACACAAACCCAAACAGGCCCAAACAATGTCTATTTCATTCATACAAAATCAAATCAAGATGTTCTGAGATATGTAATTGAGTCAGTAGCCCTAGTTTATCAGACCATTGGTGGCTAGATATTTTTGGTTATGGGCAATTTCACATTTGCTAGTTACACAAAATGCCTTCATCTTTGAATTATATACCTCTAACTTGTTCCAGTAAGATACTTTTATACATTTCGAGATCTACATAAAAAGATCAAAACTAATTTACAACTTTATAAGACTTCTGAAGATCTGATGATCCTGAACCTTGAGCTTTTGTTGTCTTCTGTGTCTGAGTGGATGTGTTGACCTCCTTTAAAGAGGTCAGTATTAAATGAGGCTACATGAGGGCATTAACGGACAACTTAACACTCCTCAGAAAGTTTTCACAAACAGTGGGGAGAGAGAGAGAGAGAGAGAGAGAGAGAGGAAACAGCTTTTGGAGTCTCATATAATTTGTGGCCGCAAAACACAGGCCTGGTGCTTCCTCAGAGGGGCTGGTGCAGTCTTGCATTTTATTCAGACACTGCAAACACTGGCTGCTGCAATCAACGCAGGCCACAATGGATTGCAAAACTACAACACCAGAGCCCTGTCCACATATACAGCCTCGTCCAACAGCCGTTTTTCAGAATGGTTTCAGAATGTTTGACGTCACTGTGCTAAAGCATTCAAAACACAGAGAGCTCAAGTGGGTCATAGATTTGGTTGAGTTGTAACTGCAGCCCTGTTGCTAAAAATGAGGAAATAGCCGTTTGTCAATAATGCACACATTTAGGTCACAAATTAGGGATGCACCCACAGCATTTTGTTTCATTCAGCAGATATTGTGTGAAAGCAGCTGCTGGTACCACGTGTCACTAAAATTATATATAAGAAGAAACTAGGGATGCACCGATTACAATTTTCTTGGCCGATTCCGATTACCGATTTTTGTGTAAGGTGATCGGCCGATACCGATATTTCCGATACCGATTTCCCCCCCAGATAACAGGAAATTAGAGCTGCTGCGACATCAACACAAAAAAATGAGTTTCAACTTTTTTAATGTAACGTGGTCCTTACTTTCCCTGTTTACTAGTTACTTTTATAATA
>JBBPCW010000147.1:5436387-5451638 GCA_037974425.1 Phenacogrammus interruptus | reverse complement strand
CAGGGCGGAAACGATGACGTCAGACTCGTAGCACATTGAACTGCAGGCTGACTTTTAATCCCAGAAGAAGCCCCCACCACCACCACCACCACCACCACCTTCACCACGACAATTACTGCAAGTAACTACAAAATATATATATGAAATTTCAACCAAGTTTTATTGATCCTGGAGGAAACTTATGTTATTACATCAAAGACACACAGAGACAAGGACCATATAAAATATATCTAAATAATATGTCTGCATGTAATCCTGACATATAAATGTAGGGCCTAAATACTGCTATAGATAAATAGCTTACAGTTAAGGAGCTTTATTACACTATTATTATAGCCAGTGACTACTTTAGCCATTGAATACAAGTTATTTGGCACCAAGTTATCTGGAAAAGGTTTTTTCTTAACTTTGAGAGCTGCATAAACTTTCTTCAGAAGAAAAAAGCGGAAAGTGTGGAAGAATCTTCCTACTTTGAACCCTTAAATTGTAACATGTACATTTTTCACAGGGGCGACATTTACGTTAGTGCACTTTAAATGTATCCCGTCTGAAAGTGGCCCTGTTGGCCTTTTAGAGTCTGAGAGACTCGGATTATCAAAGCAACATAGCAATGGGAAGTAAGCCTAAATGAGGAAACAGTGTTATATTTTGAACGGTTTCAGGAAATGTTGTAGTTTATTGTCACATCCACGTTATAAAAATATTTCAGAAAGTTTTGTGTGTGTGTGTGTGTGTGTGTGTTGGTAATGCCACTATAGTAACCTCATCTATTACACAACGGCAAAATGGTTTTTGAAGTGGTACTTTAGAGGACCATTTCCTGCAAGATGTGTAATCAAGAGCAAAGGTGGACAGAAAAGACGCTTTATCTGTCTCTCTCCTCTGACAGTGAAAGAAAACTGAGGATAAGGGTGACTTTGATCAGGCCAGAGCAGACATTTTTAACATCTCATCACTTTAAATCTATGATTTCTTTAAAAGACCAAAAGACATGTTGATCCATCAATAAATGTGCATGTCATAAAAATAACAGTGGAGTATCTATGTAGGCATGGGTAAGTTCCTTAGCTATTAACATGAATGGAGCTTGCTTTGATCTTTGGGGAAAAATACACTTGTTTTTTTTACCAAATATTTTCATGTATCGGCAAAAATCCTAAAATGTCTCAATTAAAACAATACACTATTAACAGAAAAGAACGTACCAGATTATTTAGAAACCATAGTCTTTATTCAAATCAGCATTAGGCAGTTATGCTATAACAATAAACAATGATATTATTATTTTATTATTATTATTATTATGATAATAATAAAGGAGATCCAGTCAGATCAACTGCTCTTGGCACTGGATGAGCATTTATGGAAACGTACAAAGAGTATGAATTGCCTCTTGTATACATGAGGCCCAGAGATTCAACAAAAAAAAAGAAAAAAGATACAATAAAATACAAAAGAAAAAAAAAATAGGTTACCTGCATGTCACTCATTTATTCATAATCATCAGCCACCATTTCTTTAACCTTGGTTACGGAGTCCCTCATAATCATCTTTGTTTTGTCTAAATAAAAATCAATACCATTTCACACTACTACACATTCGTGTATTCTGTGCCAGACAAAACAATGTCAATAATGCACTGCAAATAAAAAGGGAAAAAATGAAAAAATTAACATTCAAAAAATAAAGGCAAAACAAAATAAAAACTCCTCCTCTCTTTCTTTCATATAACATTTCATCACCATCTGGAATAGCTGGGAACTGGAAAGAACTGGCCAAAGCCCATTTTAAAGGGATTGTTAAGTCAATGCAATGGTACGGAAAAAGAGCAAACACAATATCATTTTAAGCTGAAAGCTAGAAAAAGACAAACCAACTTTTTAGCCCAACACACCAAAACCCTGAGCACAAGAACTCATTAAGGACAAGCACTTGACACATGGACAAGGAGAGTGGAGGAATGAAGGACTTGAGCCGAATTCCCACATCCAGAGACCAATCGCTGGTACAGACACACTGGAGAAAACCAGTAATAACCGTCATTTAGTTTAGTCGATCCATTTCAGTTCATATTTGTCTCCGTTTTAAAACAAATCACATAGAAGGTAAAGCCTAGGAATCGTTCTTTGTTGGGCTGACAGTGCTATAAGAGATGTCACAAGAATCCTTCACAACTTATATCTGTTCAATTTATAACGCATACAAGGGATGTTATTTCTCAAAGTCGATCAGTTTTAGCTTTGTCGTTACAAACAAGCTTCATTTTTCATAGCAGATGGACAAAAGCTGAAATGACTGCTGGTGACATCTCTAGTGACCACTTTCTGCTTTCTGCATAAGAATAATGACCCAAGAGGACCCAAGAAAGTGGATGCCCAACTCGCAACCTTTCCTCCCTAGTATCCCTCATACAACTCCTCAACATCTCCTTCCTAGAAGTGATCACATGAATCAGTGACACAAAAAGCAGAATGCAGGAGGTGGGAGGTAGAACAACACACACATGGACAGATGCTCTGGATATCTTGTATATGGGATAATGGAGAGGACACAGTGGGTTTAGGAGACTGTAACTGAGTTTATCTGACTGTGACGCCAAGCTTCTCGAGTACGCGCACACCCTTCTCCTGATACTCCTCACGGGTCAGCCAGAAGTTGTCCTTGTCTTTCATGATGTCAGCCAGCACAGCCCCACCAAGGAACACCATGTGCTTGCGCCGCGGAGGATCCTCAATCCGGATCTTGAACTTCTACAGGGTGTTAAATAGACATGGGGTGAGTAAAATGCAATAGAAATGATATAAATAGAAAAAAAAGACAACAACTAGAAACACACTTTATGCATTATATGATTTTTTTTACAAATAAAAACCAGCTACAAGGTGTAGCTTTACTGAAGCTACAAGGTAAAAAAAAAAAAAAAAGGAATTAGCACCCTTGTAAGTAATGTGACACAATTTTTGTTCAGTAAAACAAAAAGGTTGCACAAGCATTCAATGGACTTTCTTCTTCTTTTGCCCTGACCATGGCCTTGGAAGAGAGGGACAGACAGACATGCTGCTCAACTATATCAGGCATCCTGTAACTGATCATTCAAAAATAGAATTCTGACATCCAGGCAGCTCAATCCACCCCAAAATGCTTTTCCAGGCCAGTGGCTATATTCGAAATAAGACATAGCACAGCCTGGCAGCGTGTGCCTAACCTGAGCCTGCACCATGCTACTGGTCTACCAGTCTATCAGGCTCAGAGAGGTTACTCAGTTCCATCTGCTGGTGAACTTGAGGTACAACAGATTGGGGAATACAACTGGATTATTTACCAATGGACTAATAGGACAGAACCCAGGGGAGCTGTAGCGAAGTAAAAGTAGTTTCTAATAACTGACAGCTTTTGTCCTGCATGACAAAGACTGACTGCTCATGATAGACTGATCACTATCTATGGGAACAAATTCTTTAAAGTTTACCCATTCAAACATTAGTGAACTTTTAGGCTTAACACATTACTGTGATCCAAAATCAGAACATTTACTACAACAGTACCAAAGAGTTGATGAGGAACAAACACCACAGGTTACATTGTATACAAAGGGACAAAGAAATCGAATCTAATAAAAACAGTGTTTAGATTATTTCAGTTATTCTAACTGAATTTAAACTAAATTGTAACTAAATTGCCAGAATCTGCAGTACATTGACAGCCTACAACATTTATCATTAATGTATCATTAATGTAAATGCTAAAATAAGCGCTAGGTCTTAATAATAAACCTGATAAAAGCCAGCAACAAGAGATCAATATATGAACAGGTATAGATTCTCCTTCAGTTCTAAAAATGCCTAAGAATTTTATTCATTACCAGCTTCATTTGTAGATGATGCTATATTTCGATTAATAAAACTAATGCTACTTGTGAAAATATGGGAGGAAAAAAAGAAAATCACACTGTTGGCTATAGAAAATGTTTAATAATCCCCACCTTGCACACACCAAATTGAAATCGAATGGATGTTTTAAAGAACTGAGCATACTCACTGAGAGCTTGTCAACATCGCCTTTAAGCACACGCTCTAGATAGAGCTGCTTAAGTTCTCTCTCCAGCCGGGAGGGCAGGCCAGGGTACATGGTGGAACCTCCTGAGAGAACAATGTGTTTATAGAATTCAGCCCTGAGGGGAAGAAACAAAGGCAGAAAAACAGAGAGAGGTGGGAAAATATGTTAGAAGATGCTGATTTGCAAATTAGTTCAATTAAACTTTAAGAAATAACAACGCATTAACACTGCAGGTACAGACCAAGTATTAGGTGCAATAATGAATTTTGTGGGTCTAGAGAATGGAGTGGATTGTGTGTTGCTGTCACCTTGTGTCAATGTCCGCTGCCTGAATTGTGTTGAAGAGCAGCTCGGCCACTCCTACCCCCTCTACGTTAATCAGATGGGGCTGGAACAGAGCCTCTGGTGCCTCAAACCTCTCGCCTCCAACCTTTATGACTCTACCATCAGGGAGCTAAAGAGAGAGAAAGAAAGGGAGTGAGAGAGAAACCAAAGAACTTAATGAGAGTTTAAATTTTACTGCTGGCTGAAATCAGCAAGCATCTGTTAGATTTTATTCACCAAATATGTTTTGAGGGAAAGACTATGTTTACGGAGAGGTAAATCTGTGTAAATAAAATGCATCACAATCCTATTGCTTTAACATCACATCATCTGCCTATTTCTAACTCATATCTCAAGTCTGCATGTTATTTAACACTGCGCTGTCCTGAGACTCCTACCTTAGTAATCAAATCTCTTTCATGACTGGTCAGCTGAAGCTGAGAGGTGGGTCTGAGTGGTATCCCAGAGTTTGGCCATGATGAGTAATGTGAAGATGGCGGAGTGGTGCGTGGGCGCATAAAGAGCCCATTGAAGGGTGCCCAGAAGCGGAAACACCCAGTGGCCCAGCTGGGAAAGGACTGCGGCCACGCAGGAAATGATGTTACATGCTAGTTAGGTACCTCCGACACCACACTGCCTCCTTGTTTCACCACTCTACGTTTTTACTATTTTACATTTTTCTCCCCCTTATTCTCCTCTTATAGAAAACACATTGGAAAGAAAAGCAAGACCTCCAGGAGAAAATTCTACCGCTAAACTTCACAGTCACAGGAAAGAACAGAAGGGTTGGTCAGCAACCTCCTCCCTTCACAGTAGGCCATCCCTATACCCCACCACTGCAACAGCTAGTCCTCGCGGATAGGAGAGAGCAGTAGCGGAAAGCTTGCAATAGACCTGCAAATTCCATCCAATGTTTCTGAGGTAACACAGAAAATACACATACTCCACGGGGCATCCACATGCTAAGCATTCCCCAAAACACATTTCCATCAACTCAATCCTTCATTATTCAAAATGATCCTTCTGACATAGAGGGAAACTGCATTCATTCTTGCTTTTATTTTCTGACATTAAAGGGCCCATATATTCAACAAGTTATCTGTGCCCTTTCACATTTATGATATTTGTGTGGTTTAGGATCTCTTTAGGATTCACAAGTACACAAATCAGTGAAAGTTAAAATATACATCAATGGGTGGGTTGTTGTATATTTGTTTCTTTGGCCAGCAGTAAAATTTATAAGGACTGGGGAGTCAGTGCTACTTACTGAAATGAGAAAAGTGGAATTAATAGAGTTTTCCTAGGAAAACCCTTTACCATAACCCAATCCATTGTGTAGGGTTGTGTGGACTGACCGTATAAGACTCCACTAGTACAGTGGTCTCCAGCGCAAGCTTCTGCTCCTGCTCAATATTGTAGCCCACGTAGCACAGCTTTTCCTTCATCATACGAACAGTTTCAAAATCTGCTGAGTGGTTAAAGGCATAGCCTCGCAGAAGCAGCAGCTAGGGAGGGCAAAAAACAAACAAACAAATTTTCTCTTAACTGCCAAAAAGGACTCAACTAATTTGTTTTCCAGTAATGAATAAAACTTTGAAAAAACAATAGCCTCTTGACATGCATAACATACTGCTTATAAATCAGTAACATAGCAACTAAAAAGGCTATCAACATTACAACACCCAGCACAATTAGACAAACAAGTGTATAGTGAAAGAAGCAGGTCAAGGGAGCACCTTAATAAGATATCGAGTGATGTCTCTGCCTGCAATGTCCAGTCTGCGAGTGAGATGAGGAAGAGAGAAGCCCTCATATACGGGGCAAATGTGCGTCACACCATCCCCTGAATCCACCACCACTCCCGTTAGGAGACCTGCGGGTCACAATACACCGTATCAGTTAAGGGCAAAGAAATTACAATGGGTCAAAATCATCAGAAATAAGTTTATGTGGGTTCTGTGTGTGTGTGTGGGGGGGGGGGGGGGGGGGGGTTGTAGGGATGCTGATAGTTTCTCCCTAGCACATACAGATTTTGTTCTATACTGCATGACAGTTGGTCTAATTAGCATATAATAATCAAATGCTGAGCGTTTTTGAAGAAACAGTAGCAGCTGACTGACACTGATCATTATATCTATGCCACAGTGTGGCCTGTCTGACTTCACACTGAAAATATTTAAACAGTTACTTGATTGGTGGCTGCGGTTTAATAAAATATGCATGCAAGTCTGAAATCAGCATTAAAAACTGGTTTAGAAAAGTGTGTTGTGGTTTCTGATGTAAAAAAAAAAATATTTTTGTTGACCTGTGCTATTAAAATAATTGTGTATGTGTATGTTATAGGTGTGCTTTAATGTGTGTAAGCGCTAGGTGGTTCAGACAACTATATCAAGTAATTTATATGAAGGTTTGAAACCATTAAAAAAGTGGTATGTCATAAAACGCTGAGAGAAAAAAGGGGAGAAAAATGGGGACAATCCAGCAACATACCTTGGGCATACAATGTAAGCACAGCCTGAATGGCAATGTATACTCCTGAGAATTGGTATGTCTCAAACATAACCTAGAAGAAAATGCTAAATGTAAACAATCATGTAATTACACAACAAAATAACAATGCTACTACCACATTACCAGTTACCAAACTGTTGCCTTAAAAGATAAGTTGAAAATTCTAAAGGACAGTCTTTAAAACTGTACTTCTTAGTTTCTTGTAACCACTTTCTTCTTTTCATCTTTCTCTTTCCTCTAAAGAAGGCATTCTAAGTACTCTGAAATATAAGGTGCTAGTTAAAGCACTTTTATATACAGGTCATTTACCAGCGCTGTTTGCCAGTTGAGCAAACTTCATGTAGAGTCAGAGTCGGAATCAATACATTCCTCTGGAACTTGTCCTAATTAATAACATCCTCCAAGTCTTGTACAGGCAAATAGCTTCAGATCTGGCCTGCACCACATCTGGAGTTTGTAATCATACCTGCATTTTACATGCAAAAATATGACAACTATCAACCCCATGCTAATTTTCATCTTTCAGTTTAGCAGTGCACAAATTAAACTCTGCCAAGAGTCATTTCTGCACAATGTTTGTTTTGACAAGTAATTAAATGAACAGTGGTCTTTCGACAATAATGTATACAAAATATATGTCCACGCATACTGGCAAACAGCAATGATATATTTTGAACTAAGGATGCAGACCTGTTGTGGTTATTTGTGGATATTAGAATCATTACTAATATTAATATCATTACATTTATTAACTTAAATGTTGCACTGTTTTTGGAAAAAGAATATTACAGTACTTGGAATTCAATGTCTGTAAAATGCTGTTCGGGCCAACACTATAGCAGTGTGATATGAAATGGCCCACCCCTATAGGAAACGAAAAGCTGAAGTACACACCTCTATGATCTTCTCACGATTTTTGGTGGGGTTCATTGGGGGCTCTGTCAGTAGAATTTTGCAGTTGCGGGAGTCGATGTTGAGTTTCTCCGGGCCAAAGGTGTAGTCCCACAGGTGTTTCATGTCATCCCAGTTCCGCACTATGCCGTTCTCCATGGGGTAATTCACCTCCAGCATAGAGCGCAATTCACTCGCCTCATCCCCTACCATCAAGTCCTAAAAGGTCACACATCAGAGGTTGCCTTGGGTTATGACCAAAGTGTGAAACCCCTAATAGAAAATAGTTTAAAAGGTCACTATAGTAGCACACCAGAATCAATCCTGCACTTACAGGACATTTATGTGACAGTGTGTCTGCCACCATGGATAGCAAATGCAGTATGTCCAGAACAAATGCACAGAGCACTGGGGATTCTGCATCACAAACCTGCCAGTATCCTCCATCATCTGCATTCTACAGAGGTTCCACTGTGGCTCAGGGTACAGTACAAGCATGGTGCATACATGAGATGGATGGACAAGACACCTCCTCAAAGCCAATAACCATTTTTAGAAAAATACAGCATGCACAAGTTTCCCCATGCACTGAACTCTGTTAGTCATTGACACAACCCCTTTACACACACACACACACACACACACACACACACACAACTAAGTAGTCCCTACAACCATTTGTGAGGTCTTGCTGAAGTGACAACTGAAATTTTGGCTGCTATCTTGAGCTGAGAGAAACCACTTCTCATTCTCTTAAGAAAGCTGATTGTGCCCACTGATATATACACCTGGTTTTGAAATGATTGTTGTCAGGCTCTACATTCACTCTACATACAATTGAAGGTAATTTTCATTTTTAATGGAATATTCTCAACATATGCTTTGCAATCCCTTCCCATGCACTTCACATTCATTTATGACAGCAGATATTCATCATGTTGCTTACATGGCACCATGTTAGAGGTCTGCCACCCAACCCACACAAATCATCAGGTTTGTCTTGTAATGAGTCATTATTTTTGTGTTGTAGATTTCACACATTCTCTCCCTCTTGTAAAGATAGCAACAATTGGAATAACTACAACGTTTATGAAGTGTGTGAACGATCCTCTGAACGAAATTGATGATGTAGAGTGTGTTGGATTGGTGGAAAGGTCACAGTGGATCTTCGCTTTACTAAGTTTGCTCAAAGTGTGCTAAGCAGGGCTGTTCACAGGTATGACCAGGAAAAACTACGAAAATACACAGATAAACTCTGAGTCTATTACAGATATGTAAAATACCTGCTAATTCCAGCAAGACATTTGAGTCACTAAGCCCAAGTGCTCAGTAATAGTTATAAAACAATGTCTGTTAAGGCGGTATTCGTTTCAGCATGTACTGGAAAATCTAATTTCACACAATGCACCAAAATTTGAAAATTCATTATTGATCCACAATTTTTGACGAGCTCAGAATCTCTAGGGAGATTTCTCTGAGTTCATTTCACACAGTAGATGGTACAAAGCAGGCTTGTCACGATACTGAAATTTCAAACACCATACGATACTAAAGATGGCACTCGATACTCAATACTATTTTCAATACTACAGGGGGGAAAAAAACAAAAACAGAAACTTTGCAATAAATAATTTAGTGTGTTCATGGGACTGTTGTGCCGGTTCTCTGTGGAGGAGAGTGTTGCGAACGTCGGCGTTCGACAGGTCTCAGGGAGCCGAGGGTCCCTGTAAAATGTTATGGCGCTAGGTTTTTCTCCGGCTGAGCTATGGGGCAAAATGCTCCGTTACAGCCGGCTCAGGACAAATTTAAAGGTGCGTGCCACTTTTTTTTTTTTCTCCGTAAAGAGCCATCGAGTCCTCCAGGTAGCCAGGGGAGGGGATGCCCACTGCAATGCCAGTTGAAAACAGTCTGCTGCTGATTTCTGTGAACCGGCAGATGCAAAACTGGCATTTAAGTATCGAGACCAGTGCTAATTGATATCAAACTCCATTCTAAATTTTAGTATGGATTAGCATCTGAGAATCGCTTTCTTTGACAACATCAGTAACAACAATGTATGCAGAATGTAATTAAAGCTTTGACTCAATCATATTAAACCTCAAAATGTGCACCATTACATTTCTATTCTGTATTCAAGTGTCAAGTAGCCATTTCCAATTTAGCACTACCAGTTGGGCCAGATCGAGATGGGTTTGAGCTTCAGTCTCCCACCCATGCAGACCTCTAGAACATGTGCAGTAATGAGGAAACAGAACCAAAACTCCTTTCATACTCCAAAGCATGCAAGTACCACTGTTTACCAAGATAAAGACCATGGATTAAAAAGGTGCCAGGAACATGACATTAAGCCACACCTAGTCTTGATATGTCTTGACTTGCAGAGGGACACAATGGTGACAGGACATTTTAACACTGGAAGTGAATGGACTTTGGAATCTATTCGGGTTTGATGGCTCAAATTGCACTCAGATTCCACTTACGAGATTGCGCCACCCAAAGTCAACATGCCCCCATAGTGAGTGGTGTTAGCTTTAGCTAATAAATAAAATGTTGCACTATGAATTAATATTTATACTTCTTTCCTTATGATTTCTAAGATCCAGACGAGATATATTTGCAGTTTTATGTTTGAATTCAAATCGTGGTTTTTGTTTTTTTAAATGCGGTTTGAGGTCACGAGTCACCAGAAAAATGGCACACATCCCTCAAGAAGGAGGGCGTATTCAATAGAAGTGGCTTTATGGAGCCAGGTGAATTTCTAGCACCAGATTTTAAGGCTAAACGTCTTTGAAAACCTACATTAGAAAGTACTGGCTCACTAAATTTAACTCAGAGAGTGAAGGTCTATTAATTCTATTTGGTTCCTGTGCTAAAACTACAACCTACACAACCATATTCACATTCCCCACACGGCACTGCATACAGATGCCCCTATTTTAAAAAGAGAGCGAGCACACGCACTTTGTGTGCAGCAGTCGGGCAGCGCCATGTGTTTTTAATAATACCCTGCTTAAAATTCATTTGTCTGACTAGCTTCCTGGGTACTGCACGGCCCTATCTGACTTACACCACAATAATCTGCGCTGGAAAATAAGCCCCATGTAAATGTTATGGTAAGTCTTACTGTAGTATTATTTTATAATTGAGACACAAATTCAACAGATGCAAACAGTTAATGCACTGAGATCTTTTATTCTGAACCCATGTTTGTATCACTGACTTTGAACAAAGTGATTTGAGCACTTCACACTAACCAAGACCTCGCTGATTACCCACCCAGCAGCAGAGATAAGACGGCAAGAAAAGAAGGTGACATTGAGCTACGCAAAAGGCAGACATTTAAAGAGTTCCTTCCATGGAGGCCAACTTCTGCTAAATTTATTTCAGAACAGTGAAGAGGAACTTGAGGGCTATGTGGCTTAGTGTGACTTTGAAGCACTGCCATGTTCTGTGAAAGCCATTTGCAACTTTGCAGTTTTAAAACTGCAGCCACAGTTTTACAGACGATTTGCTTTTAGTTAATAAGCAGACAAAAAGGGGTAGGTTTTTGGATCAGACTGATCGAGAGAATCAAGGGGACAAAAACTAAATGTTAGAAACACTCACTGCAGTCAGCATGACAGAAAAAAACAAGGGGTACAAAAACAGAGCAAACAAGAAATGGGTGAGATGAATTTTAATAAAAGACAAAAAGCAAGCGATTTAGACAAAAACCACTGAGGAACTAAGTCTTCTGGTTTGGGTATAATGCATGGTCCATTACATTTTAATTGACAGGCGATTGGTGCAAACACACGTCAGTGTACACTTACCATCTTTTTGCTATTCTACCTCAAAATGTGAAGAACACAGGAGAGAGAGTATTAAGAGCAAGGATCAAGATGAAGGTCAAAGGACTGACTGCAGAAAAAAATAACGTGACTGTGAAACATTAACTGACAAAGCTGATGGCTGAACTGAATCAACTCAATACAGTCTCTAGATAAAAAAAAAATACCACTTTCAGAAAACACTGAATATAGCCAATTGATAGCACTTTCTGGTAAATAATGCTCATGCTTTAGTTCCCCAAATATTATCCTGACTGGTAGAGAATGAGTTAAATGTGATGCACACTCTACCACTAACAATTATTTTTGTGGGAATCCCAGCCCTGAACATTTCTTGAGCCATTCCCTAGGTTTTTAAGATACCATGATGACTGGAAAAACAATTCAGGCCATTAGCAGAGTGGGGGGTAGACTGTCTGGTGTATCTTGTGGAACATCTGGAACTCACCTTAATCTCGATGTTGCCAACTTTAGCTGTGGACCGAATGATGGGTCTGCCCACCAGGGCAGGGAAGATGTGCTCTGGAAAGTTGGAGCCTGCATAGCCACACTTCACAAACTACACATGAAGACAGAGACAGGGAAGAAGGGGAAAAAATGAGAAAGTCAGCACATACATAATAACCAAGCTGAGTGTGGAGAGAGTAATGTTAAGTCTAACATTACTAACAAAGTAAAAAAATGTTTTTATACTGAAGTATATTATCTTTTTCTAAAACACTATATAAAATTAGGAAAAAATGCCATTCTGCCTAGTAATCTTGCTACCAAGAAAGGAAAAGAAGACCATCTTGTGAAACATAATTAGAATTGTTGATCATAACACTGCAAGTGCTAATATTCCATACTCATTTTAAAATATATCACATGAAATCACATCAATGTGGGCTTATATCATGATGTACATTATGTACCTTCATCCTGAACCTTATCAAACGTGTCCATGAAGCTGTATACTACACCCTATACAAAGGTACGTCTAACCATGCAATAGAAAATAATATACTGTAAACTGACCCCATTAAAATCAGAAGCCCCTTCTGACAGGAATGGCTAAATCGATCCTAAACTCCAGATACTTCCTGATGGATTTTTCTGAGAAACGATCCTCACACAAAAACAAAGACACTATGTGTTCACTTTAAGCAAAAGGTTGAAAGTCCAAACTTACTATTTTAATGTGTGAGGTTGAGAAAGCTAAAAAAAAAAAAAAAAAAAAAAAATACTGTGGCTTGTAGACTTTTGAGCCCTCTACCTCTGGTCCTCATACATACCCACACACAGCCAAAACGAAAGAACGTTCTGTAATGGCAAACTATAAATAATTTCACTCAAGTGTGTTATGTGATGCTTTATTTGATACTAATGCAAATTCTTTCAAAGAAAATGTGGGTTTCGATGTGGAAATGAAAAAGAATCCCTCTTTTCTGTGAGCACAAGATGATCATTCTAAGTATTGGTATCTGTATTGGTATACCACGTTTGGTCTCCCCCATGCCAGCTTTCTGAACTGCAGCATAAGCTCTCTTGTGTACATAAGACCTATTAATTACCCCTCACAGTCATTTTGATTCTAAGCCAGATGACAGTGACAAAACCACCTTACATGGTCATCTGAGTTGGGTCATATTTGGTCTACTGTTCACAGTGGCTTTTAAAGCAGACTTCACTTCCTCCTGATTCACAGGCTGATAACTGCCTCTGCTCCACTTCCTCTCGAGAACAGAGCAGTTTATTTTACAGGGAGCACAAATTACAGATAAGAACTGCAAAGTGTTATGCACTGATTTCCAAATGCATCCTATTCCAAGCTACTACTCTAAGTACTTCCACACACATCATACTGCACAAAATTGTTCTCTGCATTTAACCCATTCATCAAGTGAAGCCAGGCAGGGACACAGGACCCAAGGAGCGGTGTCTGCGGATGGTACCTTGCTCAAGGATACCTCAGTGGTGTCATCAGCCGTCCTGGGATTCAAACCCACAACTTTGTAATTGTAGGGCCAATTCCCTAACCACTAGGCCACCAACTGTGGGCTACTGACAAGTAAGTGATTGTGTCCTTGGTGAGCTTTCAAATGTAAAGCTAGTCCATAAAGCACTTTTCAGTCACAGACTCTGAAAATTCAATTACATTGCAAGGCTCTGGACACATCAACACTCAACTGACACACCTACTCACTTCTGTGACTCTCTACTATGGAGGCAGCTCAAGAGGCTAAGGAAGTAAATGCATTGACGTGCACAGTTAATATTATATTATTTGACGTTCATGGCGTAGATTTAGCTTGTTTTGCATACGAGGAGGAGGTTTCCCTGGACTACTGGAATAGCCTAAACCATACACGACCCCACACTAATAAAATTAGCTTTTAAATGCACTGCTGACACATTAGCCAGTTTACATGAGCTAGCTGTACAACTTCTCTCATTCAAACTGTCAGAGACAGAACCAGCAGCAGTATCTCCTTACTTTTAAAACTTGTCCCACTTTATAAACGTGTCTAAACAAAAACAATCACAATCTCAACGTTCTAATTGAAACACAGGGCGGAGGAAGTTCGTGTTAACCTAGCCTAGCTTTGGCCAGAGAGCCAGAGAAGCTATCAGGCCACTGCTGAACGAAAACGGTCAAATGACATACGATGACAACCATGTAGGACAAAATTTCAAGGCTTTACGACTGCTCAACATGCACACCTTGCGGTTTAAGATGTGTGAGAAGCTGTATTTCCTGTTTTTTAAGCACACAGTGGACACATCTTCCCTCCGTCTGAAGCTTAGCTTAGCTTAGCTGCACTCTGACAGCAGGACTAGCAGCCTGACTTCCTGTCCTCTTTTCTGTTGTTATGCAGCCCTTTCAAATATATTGACAAGCAGAAACCTGAATAAGATTCGAGGTTTGTAGACCTACCCCAGTGCCGTTATCACACACCACCACTTTCCTTCCTTGGCTGTCCATTTTCCCCCAAATCAGCAGCAACCAGACCTTGGTGAACTTTCTCTCTGCACCCAGCTCCACCCAGCCTGGTTTAACTTCCTGCACTGAGAGCAACTCAGCAGGACTCACTCAGCTTCCAGCCCAACAGACACATTACACACAAAAATCAGGACAAATCTGACATTTTAATCCAGTGCCTTGTGTTTTCTGAAGTTGTCACATTACTGAAGATGCACTTTCTTTTTTCATACTGGTGATTGTGTGCAAAGTGAGTCAAGTCATGCTGATTTGTACCATGTAGAGAGCAATCATCCGTATGTAATGTCCTTTTGGACTGAAACCTAAGCACACTTTTGGGACAATATACTGGGACACATCTGTTTTCCAAGGTTTGGGCTAGGCCGCTTGCTTCCAGCAATCCTAATGCTTCAGCATAACAATATATTCTGGACATCACCATGCCTCTTTGCAGACACAGTTTGGGAAAAAAACATGTTCTATTTCAGCATGACTTTGCCCCAGTGCACCAGACAAGGTCCTTTAAGTTGAAAGGTTAGATGAGTTCGTTGTGGAAGAACTTGACTGGCCCACACAAAGAATTGACCTCAACCCCATCCACAGGGCTGATAGTGGAAAAAATTCCTGAGCCTGAACTTTTTTTCCTTGCCCCCGAGGTGAGTAGGGGTGGGGGTACT
>JBBPCW010000147.1:5413326-5427997 GCA_037974425.1 Phenacogrammus interruptus | reverse complement strand
GGTAGTGTATCTGATAGTGATTCAAAATTCAGCAGAACCTTGAAGTATTTTTAAATCAGTATCGATTCTTCAGTTTGCCATAAGAAGATTGACATAATGACCTTTTGAGATTTTGTGATGTGCTCCCCGAAGTTAGTAGATTAGCTAATGAGT
Organism: Phenacogrammus interruptus; assembly: GCA_037974425.1. Taxonomy (NCBI): domain Eukaryota; kingdom Metazoa; phylum Chordata; class Actinopteri; order Characiformes; family Alestidae; genus Phenacogrammus; species Phenacogrammus interruptus. The sequence goes on along the minus strand of JBBPCW010000147.1, from coordinate 5,427,844 downwards.
GCTTACATTTTAATGATTTTTTTGCAAATTGTAAATTATTACATTACAGTTAAACACATTACAGTAGGTACAGCTTCTGTTGATCCCTTTACTGTATAGGATGTTATTTTGATCCCTTATACAATTGCTTGTGTCTTGTTAAATGAGTTGTTATAGTGTAACTGCAGTGTTATTTGCATATATACTGTTTCCCCTTTTAAAATGCAATTGTAATGGCATTAATTCAGTTAGAACCCCTCTTGCTGTGACAAAATGAAGGCTTATACCATCTCGTTGACTTAACTGTGAGCTTTACTAACATATATAATTTATCTGACTCAGAGCTTGCCACTCACTTTTCCTTTTGCTGTTTGTTTCTCAAAATGCCATCACTGCTCCTTCAAGCAGTTTAATATTAGGGCCTTTTGACATGTTAGTATTTCGAGCAAATATCCCAGTTAAGCATTTGAATAAAAAGGTTTTAAAGAAATTAGATTGCACAGCAATGTTTTTTTATAATGGTGTGAGCATGAAATGGAAGTATTCAGCCTGCTCTCAGGTCGAGTGTTTCATACCATCCACTCCTTAATGGTGTTTAATTGTGGTTGATTTGCCAAAGATCTGCCTGAGATGTTTTGTAGACCTTTGAAGAAACATTGCTAAAAGGGGTGATGAACCGTTGGGAAAACTTAAGAAATTGCATTCCACTATTTTATGAATGAATTGTCACTGAATTCAGCTTCACATAGATTTTATTGTGCTTCTTTTCAGGATTTCTACAGTCAGTTCGACTGTAATTGTAATGAATAGTCATGGTTCTACGTTCAGAATACGTTATTTGTTTATCTAGACGTACCGTGTGGGCCTCTTATAATCTGGTTTCTAATTTTGACAGAAAATTTTCTTAATCTTTGATTTATAGGGTGATGCTTTTTGCTTGGTTAGGTTACTTTTCGCTTTCAACATGTTGGTTTTTATGAAATTCAGTTGTGAGCTCGTGAATTTTGTGGGCTAAGTAGGACCTTTGGTTGCCATAGCTTTTATAGCATTGCTTTGCCCTTGCAGCCTAAGGTCATTCCCAATGCTATATGTGGCATATGCCAGAAGGGTAAGGAGTCCAACAAGAAGGGCAAGCCAGAGACACTCATCCACTGCTCCCAGTGCCAAAACAGTGGTAAGTAAACCTCTTCAAAATGTGCCTTTATAGAAGTTTATTATTTCGCTCTTAATGTTGTCCAGCAGAGGGCAGCTTTCTATTAGATATCCACTAGGCTGCTTTTTCAAAGTTCTCCTAAAGGTGGTGCTAAATCATATTTTCTGGTCAGTGAATGCATGGTTCCTGATCCTTGATGTCCATTGGATTGTTTCCAATCACTGTAAACAGGGTGATTGTGCAGACAGAAAATCTCTCCACATTCAAATGTGCAGTCTCTGTAGAGGATGAGCTACTTATTTTACTTATAAAATCAATAAAACTTATTGACCAGGTATGCCAAAACACACAGACTGGTTTACTAACAGATTTTGAAAACACGGGTCCACAGGTCAAAATCATCAGAGATAAGTTTTTGAGTTTTGTAGTGTTTTCATGCTGATTTCAAATCTGTGTTTAGTTTTTCCTGCACAGTTCCCGTACAGTTTTTGTGATGACGCTAGTTATATGCTGCATTATAGTTGGTGTAATTAGCATATAATAATCATATTTTTGAAGAAACAGTGGTAGCTGACTGACATTATATCTATGCCACAGTGTGGCCTGTTTGACTTCACACTGAAAATATTGAAACAGTTACTTGATTGGTGCCTGCGGTTGAAGAAAAAACACATGCAAGTCTATTGCAAATCTAATATTACTCATAATTCATAAAAATTATGTGACTGAAAAAACTGAAATCAGCATTAAAACTGGTTTAGAAAAGTGTGTTGTGGTTTCTGCCGATTACAAAAAAAATGTGTTGACCTGTGTAATTGTCAAATAGCATGTTTCCCTTTTTATACGAAGCAGTCTTGTTACAGTAGTCCATGGACTTTTGTCAGTGTGTGAGTAATCATTTCTAGCTCTGTTCCTGTTTATGCTGCTGTGAGTGCTGCAGCATTTTTGAGAGAGACATGTCTGTGTGTTCAGGTCACCCATCCTGCTTGGATATGAGTGCTGAGCTGGTTACGCTGATAAAGACCTACCCATGGCAGTGTATGGAGTGCAAGACGTGCACCGTGTGTGAGCAGCCCCACCATGAAGAGGAGATGATGTTTTGCGACAAGTGTGACCGTGGTTTCCATACATTTTGCGTGGGCATGGACTCCATTCCTCTGGGTAAGCCCTTTTCCAGTTAGGCTGGCTTCTGCCAGCTAGCATTTTCTTCCTTGGAGTGCTTTGTTTTAGAAGTAATGGCATCCTTGTTTTCTTGTTGCCTAAAGCTTTATGTTTTGTGGTCTTGTTGCTTTGTTACAGGCTGCTGGGTTTGTGATTGCTGCAACAAGGATTCCTCCTCACCTAAGAAAAAAGGCACGGCAAAAACACCAAAAAAATCCAAATGACTTTACAAGTGGAAGTGTCAGTGAGCTGTAGTGTTAGCGTTTAACAATGATTCCTTTTTTTAAAAATTGTTTTTAATGACTGAACGTCTAGACATGCCATCAGCCCATTATGCTGTTTTGTATCAGAAGCTTGTCCTGTACAGCTATTAAACTATGCTTGATGTTAACTGTTTTTTTACCATTTGTAAAATAAAGTGCAAAAGGCCACCTTTGAAATAGTTTTTCTTTACATTGCATTGTTCAGTTAACATTTACTCTGTCACCAAAACTCTTACTCTGTTCCCCTGCCGTAATAAAGTGTGATACCTTTTCACAATACCATAGAACAGACGCCCTGTGAGGCACCAGCAGAATACAGAAGGTAACAAAAGGTAACAAAAGTCTGCTAGTAGTTATCACCTGATAGCCAAGCGTGTTTTTAATGGTCACACTAGAGTGCCCCTTAGGAAAGCTACGCTCATGTACACCCTTTCTAAAGGCGCCGGCTTCCAATTCAGCAGGTGGTGTTTGTCTCGGCCAAGTCAAGGGCGACGTCCATACGCACACCTGTCAGCCTGTGTTGTGTAACTGGAAATCATCTACAGTTTACTTTTCAAAGCGTGCCTTTGGAAAACAGGCACACGCTGGCTTGGACACTTGTAAAATCTCTAAGACCGTACCCTTTGTTTCAGAGTGCTTAAATTGAATGGGTTTATGAATGATGGAAATGCATTTGTACTTAATTTCCACTAGATGGAGACCTCAGGTTTCTCACTGATACGTGTTATTTTCCCAACACGTTCCAGACTTAATGCTGTATTACATTGTTTTCTCCAGGTTTCCAGATGTTTATATCATCATAAAAAGCCAGGCCTGTCGTGTTAGAGATGTTTTTTTTAAACTGCTTCAAGATATTTCCATGTGAGACTTTGCAGAAGATTAGGTTGAAATGCTCTGACTTTTAAAAAGAATTATAGACCAGTATAGAGGGTAGCATACCAAGGAAATGTCAGTTTGAGTACATACAGTGTGATACAGTATCCAGTATGTGCAACAAATTTAATAGGGAAAACAGAAATTGTATGGTTCATTAATTCTAATAATACAAAAAGTACCTTTTGAGCAGAAGTACAAAAGTATGAGGTCACTGAGTACTGAGTAAGTACTGAGTATTTATACTTTGTACTGTATCCAGCATCTATGAGCTTATGATCTGGGTTTTTTTTTTCTGTGGTATAAAATGATCAACCAAAAAGGAATAACAAAGCAGTGCAGATGCTTTCATTAACAAGTCTAAAATAAAACACAGTGTATGAGTTATAGTAATGAAATGCTAATAAGTGAAGTGCTGTTTGATAGTAGTGATAATAGTAGTAATAGTAATGATAATAGTAGTTTAGTGAAAATGTGATTAAGGTATGCAGTGTCCCTTTATTTGTCCTTTTTATTAGTTAACAGGCATGTCAAACTGATGGGATTGTTGTTTACTTAGTTGGTAAGCATCATGACTTCAGCTCCTCTGGTGTCTTTCCATGGTATCAGTCCTTGACTAGTGTCCAGACAAATGAGTGAGAGGAGTACAGCTGCATTGTAGATCAATTATTCAGTAGTTAAGTTCATGGAATATGAAAGCCTATTACAAGGTTGAAATGAAAGGTTTCCCTTTTCCCTGCATGTTGAGTGCAGGATTGTATAACAGCCAACACCCGGGCAAACCCCCCTCCTACCCCTGCACCCCTTTTTCATGCTGTTAAAACTGTGGCAGCAAACAGCAGCTAGGCAGTGATGGAGCTCATACATATTTGAGCAGCTCGCTCTAAGCTCAGGCACCTGCCTCACACCTGTTGCTGCAGCACAATGAGAATTCCCCAGCCTCACTGCTAATGACATGATAATGGATCTTGGTCCAATGAGCCTAAGCACGGTTTCATCACTGTTCCGTATATGGATTAAAGGAATGGGATAACAGGGGAAAAAAAGATACAGTTCTACCCCTGTCCCAAACAAAGTCAAATGACCAAGATGCACTAGGTGTCCTGAAGTTGACCTTTTGCACTGTAGCTATGAGGTTAACATCATAAACATCAGTCACCCAGAACAATCTCATTGGCCTTAAATCTATAGTACAAAACTGAAGAAGCAAACTAGGGTCATTGGCTAGTTTTTGGGCTATATAGAAAAGCATGTACTGTGTGTTCCTGCTGAACCGCCCTTTTAATAAGGGTCCATATAGTTTCAAATCAAGACATTTTCTTTTTGCTGTTACTTGTTCTGCAGCACAAACTGCTGAAAATGTTAATGCTGTCTGATAGAAGGATGTTTGAACACGCAGCACTTCACAGCTTGCTGTGTATATGGCTGGAAGTGGCAGCCCAGTCAGAGTGCCCATGCTGGCCTCTGTCCATCACCAAAAGTGCCTACAATGGGCATGTGAGCATCAGAACTGGGCCATGAAGCAAGGCAGAAAGTGGCCTGGTTTGATGAATCATAGCTTATTTTATGTCATGTGGGCGGAAGGTGTAGAAAGAAGGCAAGCTGGCAGAGGCAGTGTGATGCTCTGGGCAATGTTCTGCTGTTAAACCTTGCTCCTTGGCATTCATGTGGATGTTTATTGCACACATACCACAGACCCAAACCTACTCCTCATGGCTTTGGAATTCATTAATGGCAGTAGACTCTAACATCAGGACAATGTGCCCTGTGTAAATTGTTCAGGAATGTTTTTAGGAACACAATGAAGAGACTTGCCCCCCAAATTCCCCAGATCTCAATACCCTATAAATATTATTATTACCCCTCCAACTACCCTGCTACAAATCTGCATTGTTGCACATATAGTTACACAGCTGCTAGAATACTGTATCTGACACTACACTGTATTCACTCACCCCTAGTGCTGTTTTTGTTTTGTTTTTTCAGTTGGGCCCTTTAATATCGAGGATGAAGATAAAGGGGCGTGCAAAATTACATCAGTATACACAATATGCTTCTTACTTTATATCATTTTATAAAGTCCCATTGAGATCACAGATATCTTTTACATGGGAGTCCTGGCCAAGTGGCAACATCACAACCCAGATAGAATAAAAGACTTACAAACGACTACGAACATACAAAGCAATTGAACAAACAAAATGAAATAGTTTAAAACCATTACAAGTTAACCGCTTCATCTCCAGATCCATCAGAATATGCTTCTATGAGTATATTGGGAATATAATCAGTACTAAAGAACAACAGTGTGTAACAAAGAAAGAACAACTTATCAAACCTCAGAAAAAACATGAAATATAATGTACAATACTGAGCAAAGTCTGCTCCTGCTTTTTTACTCAGGTTTTAGGTTCATGGCTATTTAGATGGCTGTATTGTGCTTGACTGATTCATATGTAGGTCCCTGTGTGGCTTAACAAACAAAAAATATTCCTCCAACACTGGCTGGTTGTAGGGACTGGACTGAAAATGAGAGCTTTTCAAAGCCCTCCTGGAAGCTCGGAGAACTGTTGCTCAAGACTGCATTAGAAAGTTTGACTAAATGTCTTAAAGTATTGTAATGTTATATTCCTTTGGTCAAGTTACAAATACACCATTAAGTTACAAATACACCATTAAGCAATTTCCACCAGAATAAATTAAGTTTTCTGATTCTGATTCACTCCAACAGGAACTCCAGAAAAAAATCCATAAGCATGACTGTGATGTTTCATTAACAGAACAATTCTGGGTAATCTCAGCTCACTACTTGTCTTCAGCTGAAAAAAACATGTTTTGAGTAAAAAAATTACAGCAACAGACCAAAGTGCAATAATGGTGCCCTGCTGTTCACCGGTTCTTGTTTGGTTCAAGGTTGGTTTGGTTCTACTTACCTTTAGAAACATTACCTTATACAAATAAGCCAGAATGATTACTCTTCTATGTCTCACCATTGCCCTCGTACAGATAACTGATGCTAAAGGACAGTCCTGATAGAGTCTGCTAGTCCAACAGCTGGCTGCAGTTGTTCTATGGTTGCACCAACACTTTGTCAAGGTTAGGCCCCGGCTGTTGGGCCATGTGACTGCTGTAGTTTCACAGCTACACTGTGATCCAAAACAATGACCTGCAGATGCTTCACTTAATCAGGAGAGAAGTGTGTGCAAGTGCTCATTGCAGCATGACAAGCTGCCCAAGCTGTTTTTGATTCTGGTGGCTTTGCTAGTCAACCAAACCTAGGGGCCCTGGGTGGAGCCCAACAGACAGCATGGCTGTAGCAGCTTTTAATCTTCACGGCCCTAAGATTTAGATGAGCATATTATGGCTCATTTCAGTCTCTTTGAAAGGCTATTTAGATGTTCCTCGCAGTTCCTGGTTTTGCCAGCAGCCTCATGGGTCTAGTGCGAGCTCACCGCACCCCTTTGAGTGAAGACAACATATGGACAATGCCCTGACTTCCTGTTTCGAGGCAATGTTGTTCTGGCAGGGTGGACTCCTGGGAAGAGAAGCACTACCTTTGACCTCTGAGAGAACTCATTTACTCTGGCCCACAGTGAAAAGATGATGGGATCTGCAGGAAGGGATGCAGCTCGCCAGCTGTCTCTGGCAGTACGCTGCACTGCTCTGGGACACATAAGAGTGAAAGCTCCCTATTTCGAGCACAGCAACAACAGTCTGAAAGTTATGTCCATAACCGTAACTGAGGTCACAGCTGATTGCTAATATGGAAAGCTTGAGAATGTGGAAAGGACACCCATTAATTATTAGATTTGTTTTGTATCTCATTAGATTTTATTCAGGCCTGAAAGTTGAAGAGGTCCTTACAAGGACCATTTCAACCTTTTATTTTCTGTTATTTTCTCTACTGGTTTCCCAATAGCACCCTCTTCACATTTGGGAGTATGCTGTATCATTACCTGTGCACAAACACTGTATAGACAAAAGTCTTGGGACGCATGACCATTGCATCAACAGGGACTTTAATGACATAGCATGGAGTTGGTCCCTCCTTTGGTGTTCTTTCCACAAGATTTTTTGAGAGTTTCTGTGGTAATCTGTGCCCATTCATTCTGTAGAGCATCTATGATGTCGGACACTGATGTTGGACGAGAAGGTCTGGGTCTCAGTCTCCATTCCGTTTTGTCCCAAAAGTCTTGGATGGGGTTGAGGTCAGGGCTCTGGGCGGGCCAGTCAAGTACTTCCGCACCAAACTTTTCCAACCGTGTCTTTATGTACTTTGCTTTCTGCACTGGGCCAGTCATGCTGGAATAGAAAAGGACCTTCTCCAAACTGTGTTCACAAAGTTGGAAGACATGGTAATGTCTTGGTTTGCTGAAGCATCAACATCTCCCAAACCCTGAAAAACAGGTGTGTCCCAATACTTTTGTTCTTGTAGTGTAGATGACAGTTTTGACCAATGTAAGCCTTAACCCCTTTACTGCCACCTCTGCTCATGCATGACAGCTGTGGGTCTGACATCAATTCCCAGACTTTCATTTGATGTTGTGGGTGTAATTCAAGTAGCCAGTATTTACTGACTCAGACCCATTTTACTGTTGCCTTCACAGTGTTTCACTGATTCTGAACGCATGATAAAATGTTTACATAACATTTACTATGAAATGTCTTCATATCCACCTGTTGATTTTCTTTCTATGCCCAAGTAATAATGCTGACTGTGGTAATGATGTCAAATAACCTAAAGACCAACTGTAACATGGGTTAGTGCTGCTTTCAGGTATCACAGAATCTTATGGTAAAGAAGATGCTTTTTATGCTTCAACCCACTTTTGAGCAGAAAAATATGTAGATGCATATGTTACAAATTAGCCAAAAATTGGATGATTTTTATAGAATGAATTGTTAGATTTATGGCTAAATGTGAAAACACTTGGTGTTGTATTTGTCCCTGAACATATTAATGGCCTAAAAATTTGAACCACTTCAAAGTATATGCCTGCTCTGTCAGTACATAAAAAATAAAAAAAACCTTGCAAAATTGTTTAGGTCTATTCATGAAAGAACAATAAACCACAAACTCCAATAAAAAGTATTAATAACTCAAAAGCAATGCTTGATTATTCAGACCATTTGCTTTAAAGCAGCTCTTAAAAGGGACATTTTAATGTTTTTGGACAACTAAATCATGTGCTGGACTAACTACCTTGATCTGTGGAGGCTCCACCTTGCCATTTACAGGACTCTAGTGCTAATAACTTGGTATCAGATTAACAACACACCTCTAAAGATCTTTAAGAGTCCATGCCTCAACAGTTCATAGGCAGGTAGTTTTAATGGTATTGCTGAGCGGTGTAGTGAGTAGAATAACATCTACACTCATGCATTATCCAGCCGTATAGCAGCACGTTGTAGTTTCTCTGTATCATTTGTTAGTCCCATTTATCCTGTTCCTCAATGTTCAGGATCCTTACAGGACCAGGTATTATTTGGGTGATCATCATTCTCAGCACATCAACATGGTGGGGTAGCATGTTAGTTTGTGTGTGTGTGTGTATGTGTGTGTGTTATGTATAGTTAAACACATTTTAGTGCTGCTGTATTCGTTGTCCATTATATTAGACGTGATACCAGATTACTGATGATAGTTCACCCACTGCTTAGTCCTCCATCATTGATCAGTTTCTGATCACAGGACCACTACCATGTCAGTATCACTGTTGTTCTGAGAATAATTCACCAAATTAGCTGTTTTTAGTAGTTCGCTCTTTGTTGTTTTGAATAAGCTATGGTTGCTAATTTGTGTATTAACTTAGTAGTAATGTTACTCTTTTAGATTGTCTAAATAAAAACGCCTCTGTTTGACACAGCATAACTTTGCCTTGCTGGCTAATAAAAGTTCTGATATTAATCTTACTCCAGTATGATTGCATGAATCTGTATCATTTAAGTTGGAACAGAAAAATCAAAATAGAAGTTAACTTTAACAGTATTAAGGTATTAACATATTGGTCATATTGGTTTGAGTAAAACATGCAATTATTTGATACCTGTTAGATTATAGGTATGTGATTGCTTGTGTGTTTAATAAAGTGATAAAAAATGCACAAAAGAAATGTGAACACTGTTTGGCAGCTACTGATGTGATAATGAGTAGCCTATTCAATTCATATGGCATTACCAGAACTAGTGGTATTTTAAACAAAACTGAAAACTCAAGGAATATTGTGAGAAGGGCTACTGACCATGTCACTGCAAGCGTCTTGAATATCAGGATTTTATATGAATTAAGGCGAGCAGCTTAAAATGCAAATGTAAATGTATGCAGACTGCTTTAAAAACAGGTGTAAATCCAATTGCTCAAATCACTTCAGTATGTGGCATGGGACACATGTTATAGCAGCGTAAATGCATCCATCTCATTAAGACAAATTCACAATCAAAACCCTTACCATTATTGTCACATCGGCCACTTCTGTTCTACATATGGACGAGACCACCCTTGAGCACTTAATGCAGCCATCGCTGCTCTTTCAGTTCATCTTCTGCTGTGAATTTCCTTGCCCCACTCTGAATGAGCCAGTTGGTTTGAATAAAGCTCCAGTTTGGTTAAACCTTGCCTCACGCGTTTCGTGATGGCGATGATACAGGAAGATAATCATAACAGCCCTTCTTGTAGACTCGTGCTTCTCTTTTAAACAGAAAAGAAAATGAGGAGGAGCAAAGGTGATTGTTGTATATGTGCTGCCTTGCATATTACTCACCACATAGATTTCAGTCTGGCTGAGAGAAGATGCATTTAATTACCAAGTGTAACCATATATGACTAAAATCCGATCAGGAAACAATCCAGAAACCAGTCACATTAAGTGACCAATTGTTAGCGTCTATCATGTTCCTTCTTTACTTCTTTACAGACCATTTTTAATATTCAAGACTGTCAAAGAAGTTAACGAGAAAATGAACCACAGCACAATAAAAGACATGGCAAGCTTTCTAAAAACATTAAGCCTGCAGCTGTAGCTAACTAGATGACTAACTAGTTTAGCACATGTAACAGATTACCTTGTTAAACCATTAAACAGGTTTTCACTCTGTTGTCCACTGGTTGATGACGCCGATTACGTCTGGTAGGTTAGAGTCTTGGTCTAAAGGACTGATTTGTTGAAGTAGATGAGGTGTTATTCTTGCCCTGTGCTTGCCCTGGGCAGCTGGTAACCTAGTGGTTAGGGCATTAGCCCTGCGATCAGAAAGTACAGGCACCGCTGAGGTACCCTGAGCAAGGTACCGTCCCCCACGCACTGCTCCCCGGGCGCTGTGTTCGTAGCTGCCCCCTGCTTCACTTGGTGAATGGGTTAAATGCAGAGGTTGAAATTCGTGCTGTTCACACTGTGTGCTGTGGTGTGTTCACGTATGACCGAATGATCACTTTCACTCTCTCTCTCTCTCAGTTACATGTTACACCAGAGATCTGCGTGTATAAACGGTAGCGAAGAAAAGGCAGAGTGAGTGTGAGATGGTCTTTTAACACAGTTATCAGGAATTATTTTTGTTGTTATAAAACTCCCTTTCAGCCTATAAACTCTCATACAGGAAGAAGCCTGTATCCCTGCTTATTTTTCTGCAAAGAATTTGTTCAGTGCATCATTTTGGTTTCTGTTGTCTGAATATAGTTTAAACTCTTGGCCATTCAGTTTATCTTCTGTTAGTCTGTTGAGTTCACATAATATATTTGCTAGGATGATTTATGTCGGTACATTAAAACTGGTAATTTTGTACTGCTAGCTAGGATTGGCAACAATGGGAAAATAATAACAAGCTGCATTCATTTAAAAATTATTTATTTTTTTTTATTTCATGTAGAGTTGCTGCACTGCTTTCTGGAACAGGAGTCAGAGAGCATCTGAACAGAAAACAATACCATAGCTGGTTTTTGTTGCAGTCAGCCACGAGTCCATTTAGCGAACCAAGACGTAGACAAAAACCTAACCTAATCTAATCTTTTGGTTAGATTAAATCATCTTCAAACGGAGTGAAAATTTCAGCCAAAAACTCCATGTGAAAGCCACAGAACTCATAAACTCAGTGAACTGGTGCAGACAAAACCCAGAGAAGAGAGCACAATGAAAAGTCTTCTAGCTATGTTTCTATTGGGGTGCTCTTGATTGTCAGTTAAACCATTGCCCAGTTCATCCCAAGAATAAATCGGAACGATATTTTACAGTTAGTGCACACAAACCTTTATTTAGCCAAGCAGAAAGAGAGCATAGAGGGTTATGTGTTTAATGTGGTAACCCAGAGCATCAGCTTAGTAAAAGACCTGAATTTTCCAAGTAGGGGAGTTTTGTACAACATTCCTGTTCATGCCTCATCCCTTAAAACTTGATGTACACAGATCTTTAGATATTCCCCCTGATTATGGGCAGCTGGAGGCCCAGTTGTTAGGGAGTTGTCCCTGTAAATGGAAGGTTGTGGGTTTGAATCTCAGGACTGCCAATGGGACCACGGAAGTACACTTGAGCAAGGTACCACCCCCCCACACACACTCCCCGGATCACTGGCTGCCCACTGCTTCACTCTGGGTTAAATGCAGAGGAGAATTTCACACTATGTGCTGTGCTGTAGTGTGTTCACACGTGACAAAAATGGCCACTTTACTCTGCCTTGACAAGAGGAGTGACTGGTTGTTTTTTTTTGGCCAAACCCACACCTGAATGGACTGAACCCATGACTCCGATTAGGGAGCAATTATCCCAGAGTTTTACATATTTTTTTGTTTGTTTTTTTAAAAACTCCTTAACATATACAAAATGTATAAGCTAAATAGGTTACATTTAACAAACACATTTTGTGTAACACAGTTACTAGAACTTGTAATTCAAAGAATTCAGACATTTTCTTATAGCTGTGCATATACAATGACAAAGTATAAATTGTAACGTCCTTAAAATAAAGCCTTTCATATTTAGTCTCCAATGACTTGATCCAGTTTAGACATATGAATATGATGAATAGTATTTCTGCTAATGATCAAATACTGTACTGCTATTAATTATGCATGTCTTAGGACAGTGCCCCCAAACCTCCGCGGGCTGCACAGAAAAAAAAAACTTGTATGAAAATGCTGTAAATACAGCTGTGAGTACACATTGGATTTACATTTATTATTATATTTTAAAGATGGCCCATTATTATATTTTAAAATATCCTCACATTTATTTGTATAAATACGCATACTTATATTTATCTGCCACTCTTTAAAGGCCGGGCCGTGAAAATAGTTTCTGATATTAAACTGGTCCGTGACGAAATAAAGGTTGGGGACTACTGCCTTAGGACGTTTACATAGACTTATATCCAAAAAAGTTTGCTTAACCGCTATATAGTTTAGGAGCTGTCCACATAGCACCGTCTCCCTTTTTCTTTCCATACACAGTTTATTTAACTAACTTCTTCCCCCTAAATGGTCCTCTGCAAAACAAGCGCCCATTGGCAAAGCAGTCACTTTAAACCACCAATTATCCAATTTTCTGAAGAAAGAGCAATCCATCTTCTTCAGTCTGAGTTGGCAGACATAGCTAATATACGTCAGACATAGTCTTGATAAATCGTGCCACGGGTTTCAAAAGATATCTGGCTTTTGATTTGGTGTCTTGTGAAAAAATCAGACCACCGTAATATGGTTATTTAGAAACATTGAAAACATCAAGACAACTTCTGTCAAACAAGAGATTGTTATTATGGCCCCCTTTAAAAAGTAAGCCATGCAAAAAGCAACATCATATTCCTGGTTACTTATATCTCTGTTAATCAAATCCAGTCTAAAGGGCCACAGCATGGCTCCGTTTCATGCTTTCCCTGCTCTTGCACACTTAGTTAAGTTGTCTAACTTTTTGTGTGTTTGGTTTGGGTAGGAACAATAAAGAAAAATCAAGTTAAAAACAGTATTTTTTCATTTTGCAGATAACACAAAGGGCTATTATATTTTGTAGGTGCCATGATAGTTTTTTGATCATTAGAGTATGTAACTACCATGAATTGCTTCATATACAGAGTGACATAACATCAGATCTTCCACCAGCATTGTTTTCTTGGGTCACAACCATTAAGTGTTATTTATAATTTTAAAGGAATACATCAAAATATGAAAGAAACCTTCTAAACTTTAGTTATGCTTAGTATGATTTCAATCTCAACTGGCTTAAACAAGTTCATGGTGAACACAGGGATACTGGCCATCTAATCTCAAGCAGATTTAGAAGAGCTGGCCAAAAGAGGCAGACTCCCAGGCCACTGCGGGTATTGTAAAGGACCATAGACAAGAGTTGGAGACCCACTGGGAAGAGAGAAAACATTCGCTGGCCCTGTCTGACATCAGGGGTCAAGGGGTCAACCTCAGCCACTGTAGGCAGCTTAGAAGAGAGGGTGTCCCCGCTCCCCCCCAGCGCCATCATTTTGAAGGCCAGGCAGCTGGCAGGTGTCAGGAGTTACAAAGGGCCATCTGTGCACAGAGAACTGTCCCCACCATTCCCTCGCTTGCTACTTCATTAAACTTTCCACTTTATAAACCCACTGAGCTGGCTCTCTCTCACTGACCAGGGTGTGGGACACACTCCAAAACCCCTTTCCCCAGCATGCCCCACTTTGCCAACTATGCACATTGCTTTTTTGTACATTGCCCCATATTATAAACTCAGATAATGGAAAGAAAATACGTTAATTGGAATAGTTTGTCGACTTTTTTGTCCAGCATGGCCCTTCTTCTCTTTCTTCCATACACAAAGGGGTTTTTTCCCCACTCTCTTTCTGTTGGGTTGGCAACATTTCAAAGTCTTGAAAAAGGCAAAAAACAGCAGTTTACTAAATAAATCTTTACAATAAAACCCTTATTGTTTCTTATGTGTTCTTATTTGGGTATGCAGAACTTTGCAAAAGATCATTTTAAATGCGATTGTGAAATAAGAGTGATTGTAAAAAATAACTCAATGACAAAGTCTAACCTGATGCTAGGACATATATTGTAATTGATGAAACAAAATTACTGTATCTTCCATTTGATTTCTTTCTTTCTATGTATATATATATATATGTA
>JBBPCW010000147.1:5402685-5413226 GCA_037974425.1 Phenacogrammus interruptus | reverse complement strand
TACACACACACACACACACACACACACACACACACACACACACACACATATATATATATATATATATATAAATTTGAAAATGACAGCTGCTGTTTATTACCTGTGTCTTGTTGGTTCTGCAAAACAAACATGGAAAATACAAATTTTTTATTTAGTCACATAAGTCAATGAATCAGCTTATGTCACTGTATCTATCTTTTTTCTTTACTCATTTAGTTGTTTTGACAATAATCCTAGTTACCAGATCAATAAAAATACAGGTGCAGTTATATGAATCATGTTTGTTCATGCTCCAAATAGACAAGGTGACAATGACGACACAAACATCTCTCACTGAAAATGAAATTTGCTTAACAAACAGTAATGGCAGGCTCTCAAAACAAATCCATGTTATTTGATTAGTCCTACAGGTAACTCGTCTAAAATTGCTTATGACAAAAGAATTTTAACCATGAAATCACTCAGCAGAAGTTAATTGTCTGCAAAGTTTCAAAAGTGTTGACTAGACAGAATACATAGGTGGACAGAGATGACCTTGTGAATAAGTGGCAGGCTTTTAAGCGCTGAAAGAGTTAAGTTGGTAACTCGCTTGTATGGAAAGGGTGGGCTCAGGATATGGGAGGGAAATGGCTAGAGTAAGGAAAGGTTCATTCTTTGCACTGTCAAATAGGAAATGGGCACAGATTCCAAGGAAGCTCTCTTGTTCCTGACTAATAATTTAGACAGGCCCTCCTGTGATGGAACAATTCACTTCCAGTGGTGCTCCCTGTCTGCCCTGATATGTGTGTCACTTAAACAAGGAATTTGCTGTGCACCTTCTTGTGTTTATGCATTATAAGAAGCTTTTTGGGTGACAATCCCCAATTTTATTTTATTATAATTTTACTCTTATATAAAGAGTTCCAGCAAATACACCAACACCTGCAAGAGACTCAACATATTAATTTTGTAACTAATAAATACATAAATCTGTTTTCTTGTTAACGTGTTGCAGATATTTGGACCTAAATGTGGAAAATAGAATTATACGTTCAAACCTGGTCAACAGGTTGGTTTGGTTAGCCCAAAAGGTTCAGTGTAGCCCAGTTGGTCAGCTAATAGCAATACATAGCCAACTGCAGTACATTTCTGACATATGTTACATTAATGTCTTTTTAAAAATTTGTCTTCAACTCCAGTGTCATATCACAACCTACACCCACCAGTGACCCTCCAGTGAGACCGTGGACATAAACAGTAACAAGCTAAGCTAACAAGCTAGCACTAATCCACCCAGCTGCAAACACCAAACATGACATTAAGAAAACAATATGTTAACAATAATATGACTGATTTTAATGTAAAATTTCTCTAAAGAGCAAACAGTAATGTTACAGCAATCCAGACTCAAACCCACCTAAAAACTTCTATGCACTTGCCATAAATTATTCAGAATTCTGCTCTCTACCAAAAAATCCTCCTGGAGTCGTCAGTCCTTGACCTGATCAAGTGCATCATTTAGTTTGACAGATGTGCAAAGTATAAAAGAATAAAAAGAATAAAAAAGGACATTTTTTAAGGACAATGTGCAAGGCAAAGCTAGTGATTGCTCAGGGGCATGGAAATAGAAGTTTTTAGTAATATAAGTTTCATTTCAACCTCTGCTTTTGCCACGTGACTCATCTTGTGATAAGATTGACCACTTCAGATTAAGTATATATAAACAAACATGCCTTCATTTCACTGTTGCAAACTTTAAAACTTTGTCACTAGATTTTGAGACATTTTAGACCCCTTTTAGTAAAAACGCCTAGCAACAAATCGAGCAACCTATGGACAAAACTTTGCACAAATGTTTTTACCAAGTCTTAGATGTAATAAGCTAGCTAGCTATTGTTAAAAAGAAAACAGGCTACTTCACTAGTCTTTGTACTCAAGGCCAAAGCAACAGCATGTGGTACATAAAAAGCTGGTGGTGCCTCTCTTGATATTCTTAATTTGCGCCCTTCTTATTCTTCTACTGTAAATGAACAAGAGGTATGCTGATTGTATGCAGGCTTCATTTCCCATGAGCCTCATGAGTGCAGGGATGTAAAGACATTACAGAAAATACTGATTTAAATCAAAGTTTATCATCTATCTAAAACAAATTAAATGTTGAGTGGGGGAATTACTGTGGGTAAGTTCATCCTCCTGTAAGCACTAGAGCAGACACCTACACTCAAATCTACACCTATAAAAGTATCCGAGTATATGTGGTAACTGGACAATCAGCAATGCAAAGACAATGGTCTTACAACACCGAGAACTAAATTAATGCTATGAATGTAATGAACATTACAGTCATACAGCATTATAGTACATTGAACCCTCCAGTCTGATTATTTTTTCTCTGTTTCTAGGAAGATAGCTGAATGACTTTTTCTTTAGTTAGGACTCAAGGAATTTCCAGTGGATGGAAATCATCCCTCTATGGCTGTGTCTGAAACAGCATGTAATAAATTCAATGCAGTTTGTGCACTAATGCAGTGGTCCCCAACCTTTATTTGGTCACGGACCGGTTTAATATCAGAAACTATTTTCACGGCCTAACCTTTAAGGAGTGGCAGATAAATATACGTATTTATACAAATAAATGATATGCATAAAAATGGGGAATCTTTAAAATATAATAATAAACGTAAATCCAGTGTGTACTCGCAGCTTTATTAACAGCATTTTCATAACAACGAGCCAACAACAACATTTTTCTGTGCAGCCCACGGACCAGTCCCACATGACCCACGGCCCGGTACCGGTCCGCGGCCCGGTGGTTGGGGACCACTGCACTAATGGACTATAAAAGAAGTACATTCTTATAGAGTGTCTTGTCACAAACCTTTAATCACCAAAATGATTTTTCTTCTGAACATTGTTATGGCACATAGTAGAATTTTATTGAGATAACAGCCACATTAACGAGACTCTAATAAAAATAAAAGAACAATATTTTAAACCAAGTCGTATATTTAAATCATAGACTGTACTTCTCTGAATGGCTCTTATGTAGATATAAATATCCACAGTTAACTCTCACTGAGCCCCAATTAACTCTCACTGTAACATTTCTGATCTATAACACTGATCCATTAAAGATTCCTGAACATTTTTATTTAATTTCCTTATTAGCATATTATATCTACTTATCTATGGCAACCTTTTTGTTAAAAATGCAATGATAACAATGGACTTTGTAATTGTTTTTTAAACAAGTATTTCTCCCCATCCTCTCTTATCTCTTTCTGCAACTTTTCCTTTTCTTCCATCTCTTTCATCAGCTGCCAACTTCTGTTCTCCTTCTCTCTACAAGGACATCCTCACGTTCTTCCTTAACTGAGGGTGGTAAAGGTTCAGCAACACCATCCAGCATCACTTCCAGGATACCTGAGGCAGACAAATGTGGCCGTTGTTTCACCATCCTCTGTTCTCATTCATTCTAGTTTCTACAAAATTCACAAATACAATCGATCACTCACAATACAAATAACATTTTACTTACATTTTGCCATTGTAGGACCAACCCAGACCTGCTTGTTATTTTAATCTACTCGACCACAAATACCCTAAAACCGGTTATTAAAGATGAGCGTTGATTTAATAAAAGTAAGCTTTTATTTAGGCATCAGTCAACAGGGTAAATGCTAGGAAACGAGTATTTACTTGAATTCTCTCACTACTCACACACTAATCACTAGGTTTTTTACCCAAGCTAAGAGATTTCTGGCTCCTAGGTAAGATCCATTTAAACTGCATCTGATTGTTAACACTGCCATAGATGTTATCAATTTGTATTTACCTCAGCGTTTGTAGTTCACAACAAAATTATTAGTATTTAGATTTATGGATTAGAATCAGCTGATAACTTTAAAAGTACTTACCAAACATAAAGCTACATTTCAGTCATGAACAGTCACACCGCTAAACTTAACCAAGTTTACATAGAGCTCAGTTACTAGTTGAAGTTGAAAGTTAGAGAGAAATGCATTTTGTATTTCGCCTAGATAAAACGGTAAAAGACAGATCCACTGGTTTGTTGTTCACCATGTTATGCCTGTCTGTTATACATTTATGGCATTTATTAGACATTTTTATCCAAAGCGACTTCCATTCCCCTAACTACAGGGTCAGTCTCCCTGGAGCAACTTGGGGTTAAGGGTCTTGCTCAGGGACCCAGTGGTGGTATGCTGGATTCGAACCCATGACCTCTTGGTCCAAAGGCAAGTATCCTACCGGCTGAGCTACCTACACTTAAACACATGTTTTCTCTTTGCTGTTGATGCTCCATCAAATGACATTCCTCCATCTAAAACAGCTTCTCAGTCTCAGTGTAATCATGGGATAGAAAAGAGTGTCGCATTCTTCAAAATTTCTCTTAATGGCATATGTCATCTGAGGAATTTTCTCTTACTGTTTAATGTATTTATACACTAACTATGGATTCACATACTATATAGTATGGAAGTATGCCGCTTCAGTGCAGCATAGGTTTTCTGGAAGCCCTTGATATGTCACTGACTGTGAATATGAGAAGAAGCCTAGTGGGATTCTGTCAGATGGTATACAGTAATGGCCCTATGATAGGACTCTTTGCTGAAAGAGTCATTTTTTAAATGCTACATTCAATGTCACACACACAGACACACACACATTATCATCTGTTACAAGCTTCAAATAAACCATGGAATATAATTTATAAGCTTCATATATATGTGATTACTTTAATATGGCCAAATGTTCACCACTCCATTCTTCTCTTCAAACAAATAGATTGCTTGGTTATTGTGCAGCATGCTTTTCCACATGCCTGCAGTACTTTTACCTGGAAATGCCAACAGGTATATCAAAAGAAGTTGTCTGTAAACATAGGCTATGATCAAATGGGCAAACAGTATTATTCCTACGGTACTAATGAATCCTTCCAGCATTAACAAAGATGAATGGATATTTGACAGCATGTGAAAACATTTGGCAGTCCCGAATTTTTAGTTTGGTTTTTGTTGTTGTGAAACACAAAATCTCCTACTGCTCAACCTCTCTCCTAAAACCAGGAGGGAAAAGAAAAATGCCTGAACAACTGAAACCGATAGAGCATTTTTTCAGTGCTGACACTTCTGGCACTCAGCTCAGATGGCTGGAGCCCTCCCTGCTGTGAGACAGGTTTGGATGTGGCAACTGTATGCTACAGTACCAACTAAAAGGGAACTGAAATGCCTAGAGAGCTTTTTAGTTCTAGCTTATCGTTTCATCATGTCAGGCATCGCACTGATTCACTTTCAGGCACTAAAGCACTAAACAGAAAAAAGAACACATGATGTCATTAAAGAAAATAACAATCAATCAGCATACGGGAGTGAAAAAGTAAATACTCTCTACATTGTGTCACGTTCAATCAGACGCTTTATGGCTGTGGCTGTGTTTACTCTAGCGTTTCTTTTTCCCCTTCCCTGTGCAGCAGATAGAGGGCGGATACTGGCAAGGGCTTCCTCTAGGTCTTGATGCACTTCCTCAGTAAAACTTTTGCCCAGACCTCATCAGTGTGAACAATATCAGAGGCATTCCACTGGAACAAGTGTGCGCACACACATACACTCAAATATGCATTCTGGCTTTTTGTCTATTATGTGTTTTTAAAATGTCCCCATTAAACCTTTCTGTGGTTTACTCTTTAACTGTCTAACATCTTTGATAAACTGGGTGAATTAATGTCGAGCCTCACTCTTTATTGTAAGCAGCCAACGAAAATGTGCACAGCTGAAGGAATTAGAAGACAAGTGGAAAATCAAAGCCTCCCAAAAAAAAAAAAGCAGAAAAAAAAAGACATGGAACCCCGCTTAAACCCATCACTGACAATGCTGCAAGCCGAGTGGAAAGAGACGCAAAATCGATGACGCCTGCTGCAGTGTAAGCTGCCATGCGTGCAGGGTGGAAAGAAAAAAGGCGAGTGTGTCTGACGTGCGCTGAAAAAGCATGTGTGAGACGTTTAGTGAATAGAGTCCTCTGCCAGGCCGGCGCTGCGCATAGGAGGAAATGTGAGTCAGAGTGACCGGTGTTATTGATTCCAGTCAACAAATGAGTCCATGTAATCCGTCTGCCTTTGTTCCGTTCACTTGGCCGAGCGCTCTCATTAGCCCCCCGTGAATGGTCAACCTGTCAGCAGGTCGGCTCTCCAACCGACTGACCTCTGACTCTGGCTCATTCTTGGACAAATTAAATCTCATAAATGACAAATCCGGGCATGCAGCACTCCCGCCGCAGCACGCTCGCTCCAGCCCTGGTGCCCATTAGGCAGGCAGGCAGGCAGAAAGGCCTTTCAGTGGCATTTGTTAGACCTGGGAGTGCTTTAATGTTCATCCCTCTTGACAGCAAGTAGAGGTCCCAGCGAACAAATGCCTGTGTCGGGGAACGTGGCTGCCTGATCTGCTCTGACACTGTTGCTTTGTAACGGGTCTTAGAGCAAGAGCGCTCTGTTTGTTTTTGGCCCCATGGAGAATGTCACTGCAGAGAGATTGATTAATGCCTAAAAGCCCTCTCAGCTATCAGTGAGAGCTGTTTTGGTGCTTTTGCTTAGCTTTCGCTTTCACACCATGAGGCTGAAGTATCAATGTCAGTTCATTTTTAGCCATTTTTCCCCCCATAAGACCTTGTGTCAGGTCAAATGAGTAATGGAAGAAAGTACAAATCATGTGTTAGAAAGTTAAACAACATTGCTGCTAGTAATCTTTTAATCCATATCTATCTCTTTGTTTTTACTTCTAACTGGGACTCAGGGGAGGAAGCAGGCAGAGTTTCCTGCTGTAGCAATATTGGTAGTCTGCAGGCCCTCTTCAGCTTAGCCATCTTAATCAGCAGCTCTCTGTTATTCTACCTTATTGTTTGCCTTAAGTGGTGTTCCATCACCCAGAATGGCCCGAATGCTTTGGTCTGATTATGATTCAGACCAAATGAGTGGTTTGCAAAGAGATTATAGAAAGGAATTTTCTAAAATCCCCAAGGCTACACTGTTTGCAATTCAAAAAGTGAACAAAATGTAAGAAATTGCAGTTGCAATGTTGCTAAAATTTGAGAAAAAAGATGGTATGCAAAACACTTCAAGGTCTAAGAAACACAGACATCACTGGAGTCAGAATTATCATCAACTTTTCATTTTTACAACAGTTTTTCTAAAGTATTCCCCATTTTTCTCCTGGCATGTTTCTGCCAGCATTCACATCCTCCACTTCAGGTCTGTCTCTAGAGATTTATAGATAAGGGCATTAATGTTGAGTGTGTGCGGACATGCTCTCCAAGAAGAATTGCTTTAAAGGTGTTCCCAAAATGTCTGTCATGAGTTTATAAAGCAGTAATACACAACAAAATAGATATAAAAATACATGGCGAGTGTTTGGTCAGGCTGGTACACATTATATGTGTCTCACATTTAAATTAGGAGTAAATCTAATATGGCAATCACAGTCATAATATCACTGTTCATCCAACAGGCACAGACCTGGTAAGCAGCAGGTCAAACATGCATTATTCAACTACCCAGACTGTAGATTGGCACAGTCTGATTTTGCTCTGACATGTTTAATTGACATAACCCAGGTGTTAGTAACAGCATTAACCCAATGTTTCTCAGTGAAGTTTTGTTTATTGTTTGTTTGTGTTTTTTCTTGGTTGTAGTTTCCTGTTTTGTTTGTGTCTTTTCCTGTTAAATTATATCTAACAATTATATCCAAAATGGTAACTTGCAGGA
Organism: Phenacogrammus interruptus; assembly: GCA_037974425.1. NCBI lineage: Eukaryota > Metazoa > Chordata > Actinopteri > Characiformes > Alestidae > Phenacogrammus > Phenacogrammus interruptus. The sequence goes on along the minus strand of JBBPCW010000147.1, from coordinate 5,405,473 downwards.
TAGGGTGAAAACATTCTTTAATTATAGTGGAAGTCACCAAGAGTTTTTAATTAATAAAAGTTTTACTCAAAAGTCAAAATGAAAAAATGTGGAAACAGTTTTCTTTTTGACAGTGGTGATATACTACAGGAATAATATTTCAACTAATTTTGGAAGTTCATATATGAAATTTAATTAATTATTTTTCTGTTCATGTGCTGATCTCAGTATTAGCCTGGTAATTTTACACTAGCAATATTCCTAGAAACCAGGCCTAAGTAATATCCAGTGGCCGTTCAAATATTTGCTGTAGTCTTTGTATACATGGTACTACTGCTGTGGAACTTTTTTCATGTGAAGACTGGATGATCTGAATGTAACCTTGGAAGTGGGAAGTGGGAGCTAGGAATGACATCACACGCGAGTCAACAGCATTCCAGAATGACAGAAAAGTCAGAATGCCAGGTTCAAGCCTTATTACCCTTCGCAAAAAGTAATTTATTCAAGTGCACTACGAGTATACATATTTTCTACTAAAACAACAGTATACTTGAAGTTTCCTATTTTATACTATATTTTATATACTTAAGAATAGTATAGGGAAGTATACTTGACTTATACTGATAAGTATAAAGAAAGTATATAAGGTATACTTTCATAAACTTAAAAATGTTGCAATTTAGTCTGAAGAAGTATTAAAAAGTATACTTTCTAGAAAACTACAAGTACATGGTCCATATACTTAAATACAACACATTATGCTATGTTATGCACATACAAACAGCATACCAACACTTCAACAGATAGAAGCTGGACAGTACTGTGTGTATGACTCATTTGATGAGACACAAAGAAGTGCTACAGTATTTACAACAGCTTTCACTACTGTGATTTCATGAAACAGCCATTTTGCATTTTGAGGTAGGATTTGCTGAGGTTCCTCCAACTTTCCAAGTCAGAAATCTGACTTAGGGGCGTTCCAGTTACAATTTTCTTCTAGGAACTCGGAAATCTGATCTCCCAGTTCAAGTGGAACGTACTGTTACTCATCTTCAAATTCACCCACTAGCTAGCGCTCTCCAAATCACACCATGCCACCCACAGTGGATAGGGAGGTATTGGCCTAGTGGGTCAGATACTCGCCTCTGGACTTGAGGGCATGGGTTCGAACCCTACCCTATAAGGTAAGATTAATACTAATGTTACCCTATGCAATTTTAGCCCTGATTTTCTACTCATCAATAGATTTTGAAAATTGCCACAAAAGCCACAGATCAAACGGCAAATTGACGTTTTGTCACAGCTTGCAAATATGTGTAAATTGGTCAAAGACACCATCTGAGAGGCTTCAGATACCAAGCAGACACCCAACAGATTTCTAGCTAGCATGCTAAATGTATGGACCTGTCAGATAATTCAAATCCTGTGGAGTGAAAAGTGTTGTGTCCCAGTTGCGTCTGGAATTGAGTGTGACGACAAGCTACAGTCAATGACAGCACAAAACATGAGGTGAAGGGAAGACTGGATTAGTTTATGCTCTTTAGTTTAAACTTTATATCATATTCTTTTTCAGCACACCACCAACTTGTATCCCTTGCTTCTTGTTGGCATCCAATTTTGGAAGTAAACATCTGTCTTGCATGTGGTATTGCATCATTCTCCACATCACTGCTTGTGTATGTTTCGTGCCAAAATGTAGTTTGGAGATTCCTCCTAGTGAGTCATGCAGTATGCAAAGCACAAGCTGGTTTGTAGTATGAACAGTAAAGCCATCTGACCACTTTGAAAAACATGTAACATAATTGGACAGCGTAACATGTTTGGAGTGGAGTGCTGACTGCCAGTTCTGCTATTTCAGGTAATAGAAACATGTGCTTGCTAACACTGCATTGAGTGATTGGGGGAGGGGCATCCTACCTACCCAGAGCCAGTTGTGCTCTCTTGGACTGTCAGCCACAGATGACTGTGCCACCACCAGAAGTCGAGCTCATTAGATGGTGCCAAGACAGTTAGGCAGTTGCGGAAGACGAGTGAACTCATTCGAATTGAAGAAAGTAAAGTCTACATGCATTTCAAGTATGTTTATGAAAGCAACACATTGCACTGAATGTTTCTTTGTAATATAATGCAGATAAGAACAGATTAAACTCTTGTTTCTTCTGGTTATTATGTACAGTATTGTATAGTGTTTTAATAACTGCTACTCATGTGACAAAGGTGCACAACAATTTGATCTCTAACTTTGACATTTTTTTACAAAGTACTCCACAACCTTAAGTCAACAGAGCAACACATTCTATAGCAGCAAAAATGTAATTTGACAGTTTAATATACACCAACCAGCCATAACTTAAACCCACTAATACCGTGTGGGTCATCCTCATGCCACTAAAACAGCTCTGACCCATCAAGGCATGGACTCCACAACATCTCTGAGAGCCTCCATATATTTGTCTAGTTTGTCCAGCATCTGTTTGAGATCTGGACAATTCAGATGCCAAATCTTTCAGAGGTCAACTTTTACTCTTTGTCATGCTCCTTGGCATTTCCATGCTGAAAGAGATTATGGCCATTATGGAATACCATTGCTTTGAATGGGTACAGCAATGGGTACGACAAGTGGGTGATATTTGTCAAAGTAATATCTACATGAATTCTAGGATGCAAGGCTTCCCAGCTGGACATTGGCCAGAGCATCACACTGCCTCAGAAAGCTTGCCTTCTCTCTACAGGGAGTGCAGAATTATTAGGCAAGTTGTATTTTTGAGGAATAATGTTATTATTGAACAACAACCATGTTCTCAATGAA
>JBBPCW010000147.1:5381671-5393485 GCA_037974425.1 Phenacogrammus interruptus | reverse complement strand
TTAAATATTCCTTATCAATGTTTACCAAAAATATATTATTCTTATAATATATTATATTATATTATATTATATTATATATTATATGAGAACTATCTGTTCTCTTATAGTCAGTGCTATTCTTGGATGACTTTAGATTGATTTGTACACCATTAAAGTGATATTATATGATATTATACTTACATATTTTAATATGTACAAAATTCAAAGCTACATACTGAATACTTACAGCAGAAAGACATGCTAGTTTATTTATTTTTTACAGTTTTAATTGACATTCTGTTGACATTATGAATGTGCATTTCTAACAAAAACGTTTCTGGTGAATTCCAGTTCAACCATTAAACCTATGACTTCCAAATAAGTAGATGACTCAAGCATTAAAAGGGATCCAATTTTGGGAAATGCATTATTCATTCCAGTTATATTTCTCCAGTTATAAAAAAGATATTTCTATGCCTGTGAGGAAAAATGTCCATTAGAAGAAGAAGAATGTTGAGAACATGGTCTTCAAATGAGATTTGAAGGAGATCAGAAGAGAAGTCTCAGCTAGTTTGTGGAAGTACATTCCAGAGATTGGATGCCACAGCACTAATTGACCTACCACCCATAGAGGAACGCCTAGTATGAGGTACACCAAGAGTGGATATAAAAAGATAAAATTTAAGTGAAAGAATATAAAGACGAAGACGTTCAGAAAGATATGCGGGAGCAAGCTCAATAAAGAGGTGTATTACGAGAAGGACTGATGGAGACATAAACTAGAATAAAATATCTAAATCAAGCCTAAATGAAAATCAGTAAATTTCTTCTTGACCCAGTAATGAAGTCTGAGCCACAGGCCCCACTGTAACAAGTGAATTATTGAAACTATGCTGTTACATTTTTTAGCTTAATGCTAGAAATCATAAGGTTTAAATATTCATGCTAGTTTTATGCCAAAAAATGTGTGATTAAGCAATTTAGGAATATGCATCTGTGGAGGAATAAGAGACATAAGACAGTGTACAATGTTTTAATGCACCACCTTTAAGATCATGCAGTATGTGATCTGTATATAAACTAAGTAAGAGTGAAATATTTGTATTATGCTTAATGCAATTTGTAAATATTAATCCTTAGCCCTGGGCATCATTGCAAAGCTTATAGCATTTGGAATTAAGACTGTAGTTCTGCTAGTAATGAGTTTTTCTTTTTAAAAATATAAACTGTATACATATATCTTTATGTATCTTGGCCTAATTATTGTTTCATTTAACTATACTTCTTAGTGGATACACTTTTTTTGCTGTGATTCTTAAAGGAACATGCTTCAGGTGTGCTTCATTACTTTGTACGTATGTACACATATTATTTTGTAAGCTTGGTAGTTGACTCAATAATTCATTTCTCAATAATATTTCTCGATTACATTTCCAAGAGAAGAAAAAGCCAGTTCTGCTCATTAGACTCAGTACAGTAGCAAAGAGCTGCATATAGTGCGTGTCTAGCATTAAAGTTATTTTAATGTAAAATAAATGTCCCAACTTTTACTATGATCTGTTAAAACACTTCTATAAATGTAAACACTTTTATAAATTATGAAGTGCATGTACTCCATATTTCTACATGTATTTTTTGTGTGTTTTTAATGCTTAGTCTTTGACACAGCACTATACTTTCATATCTTCCCTTAAATATAGCTGATCCGAAGCAAACACCTTGAAATGAGTCCACTAATCAAGTACTTTCATGTGTAAATGACATGATAGGCATATTAGTACTGTTCAGTTACTGACACACAACTGGAAACAAAGATCAAACAGAAGATATTCAGCACTGGTTAGAGAGCAGTGCCACAGGCCTATACCGAATGAAGAAACAAAAGAGCTGCTTTAGACCTGTCTCCTGATATTTTCCAACTCAGCGAAAAGCCATTGTCCGAGTGAAAAAAGTTAAGTTAAAAGCTTAGCATGGTATGTGAAAACAACTGTCCACCAGTTGTGTAATACCAGCAAATACTTTTCACTGCACCCAACTGGAGCCACTGTGTGCTTCCTGCATTCACTACAAACCCCGTAGTTACTCGATCAAGTTCAGGTGCTCATGCTTTCCCCTTTACTAAAACTATGTCACATAACATAGTGCTTGATTAGCCATACCAAAAAATTACAAATAAAATGTGATAAGGACACATGGGCTTATTCTGTACCAAGGCCCATGCCCAGTGTATATTAACATAGGAAGTTAACCCAGAATTTAGACTGTGTAAACTGTCACTCAAAAATCTGTCAGAAGCTGCTTCCTTACTTGTTTTCAGCAGTGCTCTACTTCTGCTCTTTTGCTCATATATAGAAGGTTAAGACAGAGTGTTATCTTTATTCACATATGTTTCATTTTTAGAATGGAGTCAAACAGGCCAAGTCATAAACACATAGTAAAATCCACCGTGACATGGTGTTAGCCTGGGGCGTGTCTCTCGGAATTCTTTCAGTTTTACCCGCAGAGAGAACTGTCATCTCTGTGGTGTACATTTAAAACTAGAGTGTATTATACAGAGAAAAGAAAACTGTTGAACCCAGAATTACCTCCACTCTAACATGTCTACAAGTGACTTTCTTCATTTCTGGATTTGCTTTAATGTTTAGATACACTCAGATATCTCAGAAGAAGTGTCATTGGAATGGTACTTCTAATGTCGCAGGGTTGGAATCCTTAAAAGATATTTGTTTAGTACCTTTAAGTATTCAACAGAATAGCACCATATTCTGTTTACACAGTTGTATTGTTTTATTTAAATTGCATTGATGTTATATACCCTATATTGACTCCAGGCATTTTTATTTTACTATGTTAAAAATTATTCTATGACAAGGTACAAATGCGCCACTTTAGAAAAAGGAATGTAGTGAACCTTTTTTTAAAAAACAGTTGAACCTTTAAGGGTCCATCTACAGGGCCTGGTAAACAAAAAGTATCTGTACAGCTGAGGTCCCCAACCACCGGGCGGCGGACCGATATCGGTTCGTGAGGCATTTGGTACCAGGCCGCACAGAAAGACAGAATAAAAATCTTTTCTTGATTATCAGAGTCTGAAAAAAAATGCTCGTCTTGGTCATGTGATACTGTACATAAAAAAATGTAGCCCACAAGCTAGCAAAAACAAGTGAAAAAACAAACGCTCTTTGTGGAGCTTCTTCGTACTTTTACACACTTTGTTTTTAGCTGCATTTGTACTGGTCTGTGAAAATATGGCGCAAAAATGCTTGGGGGCCGCTGCTGTACAGTATCTGCTTTTCAGTACTTCAATCACTGATGTACAGATTGTTCATAGACTGTTTGACACTGGAAACCATCCAAAAAGAAACCATTATTTAACAAGCTAAACGGTTCCTATGATGTGGACATATTTTAGCTCTAGAATGCACCACTCACTTGATAATATTTCATACAGGATTTATTTGGAAAAATATTAAGGTGATTTTCTTCATGAGAAACACATATAAAACAATTCCCATAGGTTTTAACACATTTAAATACATTACTGTAGAAAAACAGTCACAAAGACCCGAAGTGCCTTATATACAATATACAATTTTGTGAAATGAGGAAAGGATTAAATTATATCAAACTTAACTTCACAAAAAAAAACCCCACAAACAACTGAATCACAAATAACATTTAAATAAAAAAGAATACAGCCTTTCGAATACCTATCAGGAACAGAACAATTGTGATGGCGCTGTTTTTTTTCCCTCTCCTGACCTATGCAATGGATCAGAGAATTTCAACATAGACACTGCAGTCAGTGCATACTTATACACAGTAATCACTTAATTCCAATGTTAAATACATTATTTAAAAAGCAACCCTCCATAGTGCAATGAGGTATAAAAAAGGAAAAAAAAAAACTTCTCCCCAAAGGAAGTGCAACAAGTCCGTTTGGCACATTCCCGGGAAACAAACTTTGAGAGTGCGAGCCAGTATGGCCCAACATCCTTTTTCTGCAGTCACTGTGCTTACTTCAGTTGAGAACCAGCTCATTCTGAATATCACCTTCAACATAAGTCCCCACAGCAGCAGTCACATGAAGGAAACTTTCCCTCTGGTTTGAGCAGCATTTACTGGAGTAAAACCTCCTGTAGAGCAAGATGAGCTACAGCTCTGTTGTGGTATTACACCTGCAGGAGCAAAAAAGAGAAATTTAGATTTCTGACAACTGTGAGATGCAATGGAACTGGTCAAGGGTTATCAATAGGTTATGTAAAGATGAACTTACCTCAGTTGCAATGATACATTCATCCTTTTCTTCTGATATTACAAAGACAGACTGGTACTTTGTGTCTTTGCACATAGACTCTGGACATTTCTCTGAGGTCTCGCTGCAATTCAAAGGTAAAAACTATTAGGAACAGAATCAAAACACTCCTATTGAAGTCTAATAGGGTCATCTGCCACATTTTTCTTTATGAAATCTTTAGCATTATTCACCTTTTTAAATGATTTCTGTGCTTTTCATCCAACTCGGGGTCAAGAGCCTCGCATTTTGTTTCTCCTTTCTCAGCGTCCTCTTTACCCAAGTCCTCCGGCTTCAGTTCATGAACAAGATTGTAATCCACTAATGAATAGCGGGACTTATAGCCGTTCTTTTCTACACCAGCAGCGTCGCTCTGAAAGTCCACCTTCTTGTTGGTGTTCTTCACCTGCGTGGTGCCTATAATGCTGACAGACAAATCCTTCTCCCGACTGCAGTTGCTGGTCAGGTTGTTCATGGTCTCGCTTTCAGTATGGCTCTCGGCTTGCAGGCTCCTCTGCTGCAGTTTGATGCGGATGTACACAACCAGGACAGCGCAGCCGAGGAGGAGCAAAAGCACCAGAATAATCCCAGCACAGACTGCCATCCAAGGAAAGCCACTGTCATCCTCATCATCGGAGTACCTTTTATCAGCTCCCTCTACAACGGGCTGTCCGTGAGCATTTTCAGGAAGCAGAAACTGACAATTACGTCCTCCGTATCCAGGGATGCATGCGCACACATATTTGTGGTCCCTCTCATGACATGTCCCCCCATTGTGACATGGATTGTGCACACACTTGTTGACAGGTGAGCTGCAGTTCTTGCCGGTGTATCCAGGTGGGCAGGTGCAAGTGTAGTCACTGAGACCGTCTTGGCAAGTGCCTCCATTCTGACAGGGGAAGCCAGCACACTCATCAATATTGTCATCACAGTGTGTTCCAGTGAAACCTTCTGGACACTGGCAGAGATAGGAGTCCACAAGATCTAGACACTGTGCACCTAGAGAAGGATTGAAACAATAGGCATTGAATGAACTGATCCAAACAATAGTTCTGTCAAAGATCTGATTCCCAAAACTGAGAATAATTTTGAATCAAAGTGTTTCAACTTACCATTGGAGCATGGGTTGGAGCTACAGTGGTCAATCTTCTTCTCGCAGTTGAAGCCGGCATAGCCTGTGGGACACTGACAGAAGTATCCTCCTTCAGGATTGTCAGCACAGCGTCCACCGTTGAAACAGGGGCCGTCGGCACAAGTCATGGCACTCAGCTCACAGTGTCTTCCATAGTAGCCAGGAGGACAGGCGCAGTTATAAGTGTTCTCAAGATCCTGTGAGACAGAAGGAATATTTTTTTTTAGAGAAACAGGACTTCCTTGCTGTGGTTAAACTCCACGTACCCAGTCACAGCTAAATAGTACTTACAGTGCAGCTTCCGCCATTTATGCAGGGGTTGTCAGAGCACTCGTTGACCTCGATCTCGCAGCTCTCTCCTGTGAAGCCAGGCCTGCAGGCGCAGGTGTAGCTGCCTTGACCAGTGTTGGTGCACGTGGCTCCATTCTCACATGGTTTGTGATGTGTGCAGTAATTAAGATCTGAAACACAAAACAAAACATTAGTTATTTTTGCTCTATCCGTACTCCGCAGAAGGGAATCTTAAAGAAAAAAAACTTTAGCACCACTCACCTTGGTTGCAGAACAGACCACCCCAGCCTTCCTGGCAGTTGCATTGCCATGGCTGCTGGCAGGTCCCATGTAAGCAGCCAGGATAGCGGATACAGTCATCACAATACTTTCCAGTGAAGCCAACTCTGCATCTAAAGAAAAAAAAACACAAGAAAAATTAGAGTTTATCCCTATATGCAATGCAACAGGTTTGTGATGCCAATCATCTAAAAAGGTTTTTAATCATACTTACTTGCATTCACCAGGCTTGTCACAAAATCCATGCTCCTCATCACAGCCAGGGAGACAGATTGCTGTTGAGAAAAAACATTCATACATTAATTATGATGATTATTATTCAGGCACGCTGAAAATTCTCTAACTGATTCCTGAATAACACCAGTTGCACCATTGGCATATTATTAGAAAAAAACACTGCTCTGTCAGTACCCTGGGAAAGAGAGCTTGCTTAACACAGTTGCACTCATACAAAAGATTGACAAACAAAAGCCTCTTTTCTCCTAACTGTGGGTCAGAAGTCCCTTTTTTCACTCTGTTCATACAGACCCCTCCCCACAGTGTCCCAGAGTCGGAGGAGATAAGGGTGGACAGCTGGTGTACATGGTGCCAGTGCAGGACAGCTGCTCTATTGTCTTGCCTCACTCAGCAGCTGCCTACTTCCAACAATACATCTCCGCGCTCAGCCAATCAGCGCCGAGCGCTCTGCCAAGTAGCCAATCAGGCGTTACTTTTAATCTACGGCACGCGTGCCATTATTTGGCCCGCGTCCCTACTTTTCTGAATCACTCGAAAGGGTGTTCCCGAGACCATTTCCGTACGGAGGCAAGTCAGTTCTCAAGACACCGTGAGAATAAGACATTTTAATGTGACACAAGTTCTGGATACTTACGCTCAGTGCAGTACTGCCCCTTCCAGCCCGAGTTGCAGATGATCTCCCCGCGCTCCCCGCAAGTGAAGTGTCCGAACGCGTCGTCACGAGGACGGCAGAAGACCGAACAGCCTTCACCGTAGTAATGCTCATCACACACGAACCTGTAGGAATACTTCAGCTCCGTCCGGCCCGACACCTGTAGATCCTGCGACCACTCCTCCCCAACCGTGAGGTGCCGCTGGGTGGTCATGCGGCTGATCAAACGCTCTGGGTTTTCTGAAAATGAAATGAAAATTTAAATTCCATTATAAAAACTGGCCATGTTTTTTTTTTTAATAATGAAATAGAGAGAGGGGGGGTACTGTGTGTGTATAGTGTTTTAAGCTCGTACCTGTTGATAAATCCTCCGTGGAGTCGGTCTGAAGCGCTTCAATAATTAACGAAAAGGTGCCCTGTAAGGAGAAAAAAAGAACCTTATTTTAAAGAACTGTATGTATGCGTGTGTGTCTGTTTTACATATAACGGAAGCTGAGCGTGGACTGAGGTGTGATAGCATTAGGGTTCACGCTCTATTTCCCCAGGTTCACACGTCCTCACTGCAGCAAAATGAAAGCTTTCGGAATTTCACGCTGAGCTGACAATTATATACCGTCCCTGGGGATGTGAAGTTTCCCACCCAGCCTACATTTGTCAGAAGGGTCCGAATGCATTTCCCTCGCTCAGATGAAGAAGCCTAATGATGCTTAGCGGGTGTTCTTAAAATCTAAAGCATGTAAATCACACCGCTCATAGTTCTTGGTGTAAATTATGACTACTATCATTAGTTGTAGCAGTAAGAGCAGCAGTAATAGTGGTAATAGTAGTAGTAGCCGTAGTGGTACTAGTACTAGCAGCAGTATTAATATGAGTAGCAATATTATCATTGGTAACAGCAGTAGATTAGTAGTAGTGGTAGTGGAAGTAATAGTGATAATAGCAATAGAAGTTGTAGGATACTACTAACATTAGTAGTAGCAGCAGTAGTATTACTGGTATTGGTAATAGTTACTTACTGGCCACGTGAATCCGAAAGGGAAGCGGACTGGGTTGCTGAAGCTGCTGTCGGGGGCTATTTCGGGAACCTGGAAGGAGTTTGATCCGAGCACCGGTGTGACCGCTCCGCCGTATGTGCACGGGGGCTCCGGGGACACGTTCGCCTGGTAGTGCTTGAGGCAGATCCTGAAAAACGTTTTGCATTCGCATTGTTGGATGCCCGATCCGGTTCCTCCTTTACAGCAGTTTGTGTTGCCCGATATTCCTTTCTTGTTAAGAAACTCCTGCAGCTTTAACTCAAAAACTCCAGAGCAAAAACCCTGGAAAGAAAAAAAAACATTACATCAGGAATAATGAACATTTTTAAGTGATCCTTTGCACTTTTTACAAGTGAAAAGTGCTTTAAAAAGGCAAACGTTTAATTACCTGGCCGAGCACGATCATGACAAGGATGGCAGCTATCAGAAGTCGCCCCATGGTGGTGAAGATACTCAGCACTGCCACGGGCCACTCAGAAACTCATAGAGACTCCAGAGAACCCTTTAGTCGGTGTATCTCAGATGGTGTGTGTTAGTAAAAGGCTTGCATGCGTCTTTCAGTCACTTTATCTTCCCTTTAAGGCCATGTAAGTCCTCCCTCTTGTTTAAGAAATGGAAATAAATCCCAAATTTTCTGGCGATTACTCCAAGTGGTCAATGCGTCCCGTGGTCTGTCCTCATGAAGACCCTGGCTCAGAGACTCCTGCTCTCTCTGAACTCTCCTTTACTTGTAGTCAGAGCTGAGTTTGTAGGGGTCCACAACTCTGTTCCTCCTCCGGCACTCTTGATTCCATGTGAGGCAGAAAGAGAGAGAGGGAGAGGGACAGAGAGAGAGAGCTGGGAGAGAGAGATAGAAAGAGAGAGTGACTGTGCTGGTGTCTAATGTCCCAGTCCGCCTGCTGCCCATTATATACAGAGTGCGCCTGCTAGGGTAATGAGATGCAAATGAGCTACTCCCCAATCTGGCTCGAGTTGTCACAAAGGGACACTTTTCACCCCCTCCACCCCTCCACCCCACCACACCCCCCAAAGATCGCCAAATGGTCACTGAGCTGTAAAATGTGCAACCCTTCCCCATTGCAAAAGAGAGAGCGAGAGAGAGAGAAAAAAGAAAAAGTCTCATTTACATATAGGACCAAAAAAGAAAAAAATCAACCAGGAGAATCCTACACATCCAGGAATAAAACCCTGAAATTACATCACACCGCTCGCTCCTTTATGAAGGAATGGTGGATCAGAGATTAAAAGCCCCCCCCCCTCCCCCCAACCCAGAAAGGACGCTTCTTTATTAAGACGATACAATTTAAAACACGTCCCACAAGTGGCTGTGTCTGTTTCGATAGCAGCTCTAAGTAAAATTTGTGCTTCATACTTGGAGAAAACGACTTAAAGTGTCTCAGGCGACTTCAAAACGCACCTGTTGCGAGCTCATACGAGTTCGGGTCAGACCCAAACGATCTTTATCAGTCGTTTTTTATTATGTGTGTATTTTTATTATTTTATTTTTTTATTATTGCATGCTTGAATGGCCCAAGCTGTTCTGGACGTTGTGAAAGTTTATGTTCCCCTCTCTCAGATGCCTTAGCTGGGCTGTAAACCGGGACTGGTGTGTGTCGCTCGCGTGGCTGTCATTAAGGCACTTTGTTATTGTGTGAGGGGAGAATAAGTTTGCTCTTTGTGCTCTCAGCTGTATGGTAATTCGGGCAGCACCTGCTCCCCCTGCACAATGTACCGGGGGCTGGGGGGGGGGGGCTCCCCTCGGCGCGCGCTGCTGTCTCTCTACACCCCGCCCACCAAACATCACCCCAAACCTTTATGTGGACTCCTTCACACACATACACACACATACACGCACACACACGTACACACACATATACACACATATACACACAAAATACACACACACAACACAACATCAACAACACGCCGCATTCCTCGTGGTTATGAAATGAATTAACATAGCCGCTGTGTGCGCATGCGTGTGTTGTTGTGCGAGGGTGGTCTTCATTAAAGGCGTTAATTGAAAGGACCGGGCGGCCGGTTTAATGCTGCTGGAATGCGGAGCGTTTTCTTTTTTCTAACCGACCACTCTGGAGGGTCTTTTGTTGTTTTCCAGAGTAGCTCGAGTACTCGGTGAGGTTTACTGAGTGAACAGCCTCGTATTATTACTAGTTAGAGAAAAGATTTACAAGAAAATTAGAATCAGAAAAGTTTATTGATCCAAGAGGAAATTGCTTAAACAAGGGAAACTCTCATTCTGCATCGTTAGAGAAGGGGCAACTTACAAATACTGCACATACTGAAATGACTATTGAAAATAACGCAATATAGTGTAAAAACACTAGAATAAGTAGATTCGTGTGCTGGGACAGACAAAACACCCCAGTCCTCCTCTAGAATGATGATAATGCACCACAGGTGTCAGTCCGGAACAGCCCACCGCTGGCCAAGCCCCCTTTTAGAGATCATCGCTCTTTTCAGAGGGTCCGTGGCTGGACCCTCCAGCTGACCACTGTGACACCCCCGAGCCCTCCATCACCTCTCTCGGCCGGCCGGTACTTTAGACTGACGCAGCACACATTTCTCGATTACCCCAGCAAAGCGTGGCTGAAAGGCAAAGTGAAGCCTCCGGGATTTATGTCCCACTTCGTTTATTCTCTTCAGCCATAATTTATGCCACGCGTTTCTGTCTTGGTGAAATCAAGCAGAAACCTCCCCCTCTGTCCCGCTCTCTCTCTCTCTCTCCCTCTCTCTCTCGTCCTCCTCCTTCTCCTTTCTGGAGGTGGACTATGGAGAGACTGTTTAACTTAAGTGTTTCTATAGGGGGTTGTTGTACTTTAACTCCTGCCCACCAGTAGCCGTGGCAAACAAAGGGACGGGACTCGAGGTCCGACTATTCATCTTCTCTCCGCGCTTTAATTTTCATTGATTTTGAATACGGGGAAGGGGGGTTGAGGGGTGTTTGGGGTGGTGGTGGTGGGGGGGGGGGGGGGTCAACCCTTGGGGATTCTCTCTGAAGGGCACGACACGCTTTGAGACGCGCACGCCCCCCCCCCAAGCCAGCCATCTGCTCCCAACCAAATGGCGTTTTTTCACATCTCAACTGCATGTCTCCACTAGCTCCTCTCTCTCCACTAGCTCCCAGATTGGACTGGAAGCGTGTTAAAGAACGGCCGGCCACCGGCCATATGGCCAGGGAAGCTGCTGGAACCTAGATTGCCCCAGTCAGGGACCCGTGGGAACACCAGCACTGTACAATAATAAGGACAGTGTTGGGGTCCCGGGCTGGTCCTCTGAAGACCTGTTGCCTCTCCACCTCCGACCAACCAGAGCACAAACCGTTACAGGCGCCCCTCACTCGTCTCCTTAAATTAATCACATGAATTACGACGTTTGCACCAAACACACGTTTGATGTTTTAAAAAAGCCCATTTATAGAGGAGATGGAAGAATCCCTCCATACACTGGTGGGACAGAAAGACCCCGGAACGTGACGCAGCACAGTCGCGCGCCATTACAATGACAAAAGCTCAGGCGCGTGGCTCCGGATCAAGTGATTGATAAGAAACAGCTCAGCATCTCTAACACTATAGAAGAGCAACTTGCCATCTTTCCTCCGTGGTTATTGATGTTTTGTCTGTAGAATAAATCGCCTGGTTCTTTATTATTTATTATAACGTATAAGTTAATATAACATTATTATTAAGAATAATATATAATCCTTGTTTTATATATTTTTTATTTATATTTTTTATTACATGGGTTCTAAGACGAAGCGTACAGGTCTTTGTATCTGAAGTCAGATCACTCAGTCCAGCTGCCTTGAGTGGGCATGAACTCTTCAAAGAGAGAGAGAGAGAGAGAGAGAGAGAGAGAGAGAGAGAGAGAGAGAGAGAGAGAGAGAGAGAGAGAGAGA
>JBBPCW010000147.1:5364988-5381571 GCA_037974425.1 Phenacogrammus interruptus | reverse complement strand
AGAGAGAGAGAGAGAGAGAGAGAGAGAGAGAGAGAGAGAGAGAGAGAGAGAGAGAGAGAGAGAGAGAGAGAGCTGAAGCCAGTCGCGTGCCGATGTCCCTCAGAGAACATCTGCCCCTTTCCCCAGGGTGGTTTTGTTCTCCTGAATAAAGGAGAGGAAAATCAATAGCGTTCGAAAGCGCAGAAAGGCTCGTTAGACACTTCTGGCCTCTGAAGACCACAAGTAAACATGGTCGTTACAGGACCAACTTATTTTGGTCCACTTTTCATTATGAACAAGATCACGAGTGAGAGTCAGAAGAGCATTTGTACTCCACTCAGGCGGCATCAGAGAACATGGGGCACTTTTGTCAAACAGGCTATAAAAATAATTATAGAAACAAGATCGTTCTGTCAATTAGGCTGATCAGACAAGGGAAAGCTCGGAGATAAATATAATCAAAGTAGCTACTTAAAGGAGCTTTTGTCAAACAGGTCATAAAATAAACATAGAACCTGTGAATGGGACAACTGGGATTAAAGTAACAACATAAAAGATGTTTAAAATTCATTAAAAATATATACAACCTTAACAAGTAGGCTTCCTTAATTTCTTGCCACTTACAGCCACATGATTGATCAGCTTGTCCACACTATATGGACAAAAGTATTGGGACGCATGACCATTACACCCTTGAAAAAAAGCATAGCACAAACTCAACACACCTTAACATCAACAGTAAAACATTATTTTATGGAAGTCAGCCGAGCTTTTAAAATGTACCTGATTTGTACATTCTGAATCCAGAAAGGCCTACGCTTCACCATGTTTTGTCATGTTTGTTATGTGCATAAAATTATGCAAGATGTGCCTTGAAATGCAACACTGTGCAACGCTTATACACACACACATACATACACACGCCTTTGCGCATAGTTTTAGTTTAGTTTAGAGTGTTGCTGTTGCGTTATGATTTTCTTAATAACAAAGGCAAAGTTTTATGGCAACAATTTCTTCCTACTTCCATCCACATGAATGATCAAGCTACACTAAATGGAATTATTGGGGCACCTGACCATTACACCAACAGAGATTCAAATACATAGACTTTAATATAGAGTTGGTTTCCCTCTTTGCATCTATATCAGCTTCCACTCTTCCTGGAAGACTTTCTGCAAAAGTTTGGAGAGTTTCTGTGGGAATTGGTGCCCATTCATTCTGTAGAGCATTTATGTGGTCAGACACTGATGTTGGACGAGAAGGCCTGGCTCACAATCTCCGTTCCGCCCCCCCATTTCTTTATGGAGCTTGCTTTGTGCACTGGGGCACAATCATGCTGGAATAGAAAAGATCCTTCCCCAGACTGTGTCCACAAAGTTGGTGTTGTCTATAATGTCTTGGTATGCTTAAACATTAATATTTAGCTCCATTGGGAGTACGAGGCTTAGCCCAAAACATTGGAAAACAGGTGTGCCCCAATACTTTTGTTCATATTGTGTGGCTGCAGTCGTGAAGGCTGAATGTCGTGTTGGAGCGCGGCTCCTTTAAGACAGTTCTGGCTGCTGATTGGCTGGGCTTCCAGGAACAGGACGTGTGAGCTGCAGTGTAAACATTGTGTTTATCAGAGCTGTCCCGAGATTTAGAAACGTGTGTTGCTTCAGTCACCAGAAGGTTTTGGTAGGGCGGTTTAACTTGCATTGTTTTGTGCCTTTCACTGAACACAAGGGATATTATTTTCTTTTTCGAGCCCATGTTAGTATTAGCATTAAGCAAGCAGAAGTCCCTGAAAATACTGCAGGGTCCCGCATTGTATTGTCACACTGGTATTTTCAAATTTGTTGATAATATCTGCATAAATTATTAGTTAATCTGTTAACTAGCTGTTTTCTGTTTGTGTCCTTTGAGGTGTTGCTTAAATCATGACTTACGCTGGGGTCGTGTTTTCAGTCCAGTAGGCAGAAGTGGACATTTCAATCAGTCACATGCACTATATATATACACATGTCTCATAAAACACATGCTGAATAATGAGCATTTAATTTGCACACATTTAGGAGAATCTTCTTTGTGTTGAGCAGTAAGGTTTCTTTATTGTGCTGACTTTTTCTATCAAAGGTTCCTTACATGTATAGAGATGGGGGTGAAAGGCTTACAGTACTTTATGGAGAATTGCTCTGGAGAGACCTGCTTGCCTGTGGATCTAAGGCAAATGGCAGCTGCTCATGCCAGAGCCAAGCCTGACTCATGTGCCACAGTGGTAGTTGATGGTATGGCTTGTCTGAGGTTCTGGTATCAGTCTCAGGCTTGGGTCCATGGAGGACAGTGGCAAGAGTACATGCATTTTTTGGAGAAATTTGTGGATGCATTCACCAAATCTGGCATAAAGTTAGTGTTTTTCTTTGATGGAACAGTAGAGGAACAGAAACGGACAGAATGGGTGAAGAGACGCCTGAGAGTTAACCAAGAAATAGCAAGAGTGTTTCAGTACATTAAAAATCACTATCAGCAACCAAATCGAGACATGTTTTGTCTCCCTTCAGGACTTGCCACCTTCTCTAGATTTGCCTTAAAGTCTCTTGGTCAAGAAACCTGGTGCTCTGTTAGGGAAGGGGACTATGAGGTTGCCCACTATGCCCTTTCTAACAACTGTATGGCTATTCTTGGCCAAGATACAGACTTTGTTGTCTATGACACTGTTCCCTACTTGTCGATCGCAAAACTACGATTAGAAAATATGACCACAGTGCAGTTCTCTAGAGAAAACCTCTGTCGCTTCTTGAATCTTCGGAAGTCTGATCTTCCTGTCCTGGCATGCATTCTGGGAAACGATATTGTGTCAGAGCAGCAACTGCTGTATATCCGTAAAAATGCTTTGGCCTTGTATGAAAAGAAACATCAGGGGGACAAGGTCTGTGCTGTGGCTGATTTCATTCATAGCCTTCATCCTGATGGTGAAGGAATACATGGCATCTCCCTGATGCATTTGTCCAACGCAGACAAGGAGGTTGTAGAGAAAGGAATCCAGTCATATCTGCTCCCAGGACAAACATCGCCTTGGTTAGATTGCAGTCTGCCATCTCCAGAGTCAATGTGTGTGATGGAGAAATTCCTGAATGCAGACATATTACAGGTACTGAGGAACACTGATGCTGTTTTAGTTTCATGTTTTTCATAAACAGTATCAGGCTCATTTGGATCAATTGATCAATTGTTGCAGGCAGCAAAAGAGAAGCATGTACGAGCTGAGTGCTTTATGATCTATAACGTTCTATATGATGGAGTGGTGGAGTGCAGCAATACCTTGGAAGATGCGGAGGAAGTAGAGCTACCACCACAGGCAATTTTATACCAGCCTGTCAGAGAGCACATCTACAGCATTCTTCTGCCAGCACTGCCAGGTGCATTTTTTTTTCATATTAAATAAATTGCATTTAAGCTGTGTTTTCAGTGTTAGCCATCTTTTATAACTTAATATGGTTAATGTGGTGATTTTATACATACATTACGTAGAAACAGTAGCACTAATTATAATCACTCTTACAAATATTTTCTTCTCTACCCTTTTCTTCTATAGACTCTCTTGATCATGTTTGGTCTGTCAAGGAGTGGTTTGTTTTTCCAGGAAATCCACTTAAGGAGCCAAATGAAGTGACTCCAAAGGCCCTAAATCTACCAGGTAAATAGTTTAAATATAGTATACATTCTCTTTCAACCCAAAAATCAAGTGCAATTAATCGTCCCTTGCTTCTCTAGCCTAGTTTAAATATAGTTACACCCAAACTCGAAGTGATAAACTTAGGGAAAAACAAGTTCAACCCTCAGCAGTGTTTGCTGTTTTCATGACTATTTTAGTATTACACTGTTCAGATCCCTCCACAGACTGGCAGTCTGTATGTGGTGAGGAATTGGCTACTGTGTGACATTTTTTGTACCTTTTTTGTACCTTTTTGTTTTTATGGCTGTCAGCTTTGGATTTGCAATTTAAGGTTGTTGCAACTTTGTTCCCAGTTAGAGTATTACTTTAGGAGAGGTAGTTTTGCTTTTCATGTCTTCAGTCCTCAGTAATGCTCAGTATTTTGAAGACAGCATTCAAAATACTTGATGTTCTTTAGTCCTAAGACCTAAGAAAGTTTAGGGTATTTTCTTAATTCAAACCTTTCTTTCACATACTTACATTCAAAACATTGGACTTTTATTAATAGATATTTAAACTTAAGTAACTTGTACAATGCAGTTTGAAATACTATAAACAAAACTACATATTCTAAAGAATTCAGTGATATTAAACAATGATGTACCTCAACTATCTATGTATCATTTATTGTCAGTATTCTGACAATGTTATATGTTCTTTCCATGATTCTTCTGAAATCATTTATAGCTCTCTTCATCATTTGAAACACATCTAAAATCAGGAGTAGAGTACAAGAAGTATAAAGTACTGACAGACAGGCTTGGCTGTATTAATCTTCAAGAATCAAATATGTCCTGGAATCAAAGGCAACCAAGAAATGAATACAAATCAACAATGATACAATATTATAAATGCCAACACACGTATATCACATGGCTTCTTTTCAATAAGGTTTGAGATATTTGGTTAGAAGAATCCAGTTAGAAACAGAACTATTGTTCCTGATTTCTAGTTGCTCTCCAGCTGCTGCATGGATTTGTTCGTTTAGCAGCAGGTTTTGGATAACAACTGTAAATACTAGGCTTCTTCGTGGAGAAGTTTGGAACGCTAGCACATGCATATTTTATTTGTTTACTTCTGATGTTTTTATGACCAAATAAATACTTCCTGCTCAGATTAATGGCTTTACATATTATTTTTAGATGAACTGATTTGTGCTTTTTAAAAGAAGTGTAACTCCCACAATTGAACATTTTTTACATGAGACACTGTCTAAGCTTATAATAGCAGTGGCTTTCTTCTTGTCAGTTTTCCATTGGCTTTGGGGTTTCACTTGAATGTTGTTGGTAAACATCAGTAAGAAAAACAGTCAAAGGGACTGTGTTTGGCAGTGACACAGACAAATGAATTGATATTTAAGGAGGTCAGTATACTTTTATAAAGCACTTTTATCACATTCACACTTTAGCACACAACCTGTTAATCTGACTGCATGTGTGACCTGACATAATACCTGACCTGACCTAGAGAAATCCTGTTAGGAACAGTGATGCTAAAAGAGTCTATAATTCTGTAATAAGATGACTTTTAATTTAGGACCTTTACCAGACTGATTGAGGGCTAAACTGATGTCATATATATACATACTTGTTTTTTGCTAAACATTTTGAGCAAGATTATTTATTTGGTTAAAGTTGGCTTCAAACAAATACTGTTTGTGAACAGTTCATCTGAAAGAGGCATGACTGCAAATGTTAAAACCTCCAGAGATACTCTAACTTCAGCTCTGAATTTCTCAGCTTCTCTACCTACAAAAAATGTCATTACATGACACATAAATGTAATTAATGAGAGGAGACATGTCAAACCATGTCAGATTTATTTAGTCAAGCTCATTTTCACAGAACAGCAAATAACAGCATGACACTGGATTAGATTTTATTTCATGAATTCAAAGTGTCACAAAATCATGTTTTGAGTGTACAAAAGTGTACTTACTTGAAAATCAGTAAAACATGTCATTTGACCAGGACTATGCAAACCAGTTTGCACTCAAAACTATGTAGAGGGGAATATGGACTGCTGGGGAGTAAGACTAGACCTGTCAGAGACAGTACTTTGCCCTGGTTAGCTTTTACTCTGGGTTGGTTTTTGTATGTTTTAAAATCGTGCCATAATTCATGCTCCAAGAGGCTGTGAATTCTGTACAGACAGCCCGGTACTCTGAAAACACAAGAAGACGGAAAGTCTCTTCATGTCAAAAAATACTTGTTTTACTGCTATGAAATTTCACAGACCTGTTAAAGTACATACAAATGTGTGACAGTGTACCCTGCATTTGATTTTGCCATAATCGCCTCTTTATTATTGTTTTGTATTGGTTAATTATCAGAGGGAACTTCTGACCTGAAGACTCTGTGGTTTGGGAACGACTCTGAGGTGAAAAGAATCCGTCAGTCCACTTTCCTGGCTGTCTTTGACCTACAGGATTTTTCTGAAGACTTGAATCTTTTGGACAACCCTTTGGTAGCAGTGATTTGTCTTGTAACATACATTGCTGTTAAGGTAAGTTGAACCCATGGTTCTTTCCTTTTAATGTGATTTTATCTTGTTTATTTATCACTGGGGTTTGTTATTTCTCAAAGGTATTCCAAATTTGTAGCCTGTGTTTAATGTCTACATAAACCTTGCTTGTTTTGTGTTGGTCTTAACAGATCGAAGTTGGGGCCTATTCTTCTACTACTGCTTGTATATATATATATGGGTTTCTAATGATGGTTTTGTAATTGTTTGTTTTGTACACTAGAGTTTTCATTTTTCACTGCTTGCAAACTGAAAAGGACTATGTGTTCGTGTTTTAGGCTAAACACTTTTCCCTAGAAGATGTAGATGCATATCTGAGCCAAGCTGTCTGCATCAGATTTAAGTCCTACACAGAAATGCAACAAACCAGGGTAAGTGACATGAACATCATTTCTGTTTTGGAACCTACAGAGACCTGACAACACAGGGGCATTTACGGTTGTTCAGAAAATTGAAATACATCAGAAACTTAGAAATGGAAGCCCTAATCCAAATGGAAGGTGCCCTCCAGCCATGTTTACTTCCTGGTTTTTAACCAGAAATCTCCACATAAACAAAAACTTTGCAGTTCTTTGAGTGTTGGTGAATGATTAAAGCTCATTTATGCTGTGCATTCTCAAGGACACTGCAGGCTGTTTTGCTCAGTGCTGCAGCTCATGGTAAATGCCTTGCTGCCCTGCCAAACCAGCACTTCACAAAGTTACAAAAAAATTAGAGCCACCATTTTCCCCTACAAAACAGCAAGTTGTGTTGAGCGATGGATTGGATTCTCTCACTGTTGAGAAAATAAAGGAAAAAAGAGACTTGGGGGGATAATTTTTGGTCGCCTTGCGACATTCCTCCCAAGAACTGCTCTAATTGTGGTCTGAACCTGAGAGCAATGCTCTGGTGACGGGCTCCAAGACGTCCCTGCCGGTGACCACAGGGCTATTTCAGCTCCCACCCTAATTTAAACCTACTATGCACGCTATTTCAGAAGCGGCCTCCGAGGCGGCCCATGGTTTTGGATTGCCCGGATTGAACACTCTCCCCACAGCAGAGATAATGGACGATAGAGGGACAAATTAGAGCCTCATGGGAGATTTGCAGGAAGCCACCTCTTGATTTACGTGTCCTGTTTGCCTGGGTGCATGAACCAACCCGCCCCCCGCCTCAAGTCCCACCTCTTATTCCCCAACTCACACACCATTTTTGCCTGCAGAAACGAATCAAGCCTTAAACACTGTTGGGGGGACAATAATCAACTTTAAATCTTCATCTTTAAATATGTATAAATAGTGTCTGTTTCATGCAACTCTCTCTTCATTGGAAGGTATCTAGAAAAATCAAAAACAAAAATAACTAATAAGATATTATTATATTATTGTTATATTATTGTTTTTTTAAAATCTGAAATACAGTTAAAATGTTAAAGATTATGCATACAGTAATACTTTCACTCAGTTTAATAGATGCCACTGGTGTAAGGCCGAATTTGCATTACACTGAATGACAAAAAGCATTACGCTGATTGATGAAAGGTTTAATTCAGCATCTATTGCAGGCTGTCAGCTGACCACCTATAATCAAGCAATGATCTTGATCAATAAAAATAATTACAGTTATACACGATGCCTACTATTTTTCTAAAAATCAAACAATATAACTTTTTTGGCATTTCACTGAATGGCATGCAGATTTGTAACTTAGGTTACCACATCACGAAAAGATGAAATTATCATATGTTTAAGAGGGATTAACTTGCCTTCCTACAGCACCACAAGGGTCTTCAGGGGTCCTTTTGACGATGTCACACACTGTCACATTACAGGTCACAGTTTTTGATATGATTTCAAAATGTCTTCTCGGTCTTGCTACATTGAATGACCTCGATTTAGCTGCATATTAGGGACAATAGTCCCCTGTTTGTTTCAACACTTAGGATAAAAAACAACGCATTGTCACTTTTGTTCATTTTATTTGGTGCAGACACAAACATGGGCATGTCTCATGTTTGACCTGTTTGAACTATCAACACCTATCTGGCAATTGTGTAAAAAATTGTGGCAGGTGTGATATTTCTGTCATGCTGTCATATTAAATACAATAAGAAGTCTAAGCTTATACCTGAAAGCCATTCAACTGAAGTTAATTGTCCATGTTTAGATGCATGTTTGTTGTAAACATGGTGTTGTGTTTGTATGTGCGACAAGTGATTTGAGGGAGTTTATAGTGAAACAGATCATCAGTACGTTGGCTGGAGAATGATTCTGTTCGGGGGCTGTTTGTTTAGTGAGCACAGAGCAGCAGGTGTTGAATTGCTGAGCGACTCGGGGAAGTGTATGTGTGCGCGCGCGTGTGTGTTTAAGGCACGTTGGCGACAGCCTGCCGCTGGCCAGATGAAAGTGTGTAAAGCGCTCCTGCCTCCCATGTGCCAGAGGGAGGCAGGAGCACCTGTTGCATGTGCCATTGTTGTTGCTCCATCAGAAGCGGCACTGTCACATCTGTCTGAAATGTGAAAAGGGGATCGCAGGGGAGGGGGCTTGAGGCTAGCTTTAAGAGCCAGACAGATGGCAGGAGAGTCTCCAGGGGCTGCTTCATACCCCCCTCTAATCTCTCTCCTCCTGTGCTGCTTTGTGACACTGAGGGAATGTGAATACAAGCTAGTGCTAAAGATGCTTCTGCGGAGACATATGCACCAGTTTTAATAAGACAGGGATCAAGGGCTCTCCAGGAAACTTCTTTCACTTTTTAAAGTTTGAAAGAAACACTGTGAAATGAAGAGGCGTAAAGTTACACGTTCAGAAAACACAAAATGTGTGCACTTCACTTCTTTGATTTATGTTTTTTTTTCTTCATAGTTCTCCATGAATGTTTTTTTTTTTTTTTTTTGCAAAATAGCACAGGACAGACGTGAGATAGAGGTGTCATCATACGGCTGCATGGCAAGCACACAAGATTAACTGTTGCCATTCATGTTAAACTGTGCCCCCAGGGTCTGCTGGAGTTTTCCAGGCATCTGGCTGGAGCAGCTTTCATTGTTTATAGAATCAAATGCTGGAAGAACAGCTGCTGCTCTTGCTCGAAGAGTGAAGCACTGCTCTCTAGCTCTCTACCTAACAGCAGGCTACTCTTGGTAATCATTGCCTAGTAATCTGCTGGCAGGCTTCCAAGCATTGAATGCCTCGGATTTGTTGTAAACAAACCTAAATCAAAACTAAGCAGGTAATTTCCAAGTTTCAAAACATCGGGTCAAAAGAGAATAAAAAATAGATAATTTCTGGAAACCTGTCTAACATTTTGAAGGTGAAAACTTTGAAGGAGCAAATGATGACACAGGCTGTCGACCGTCTCTGCTGCTTTGGCTTTATCTGTGGCCTGCCTTTTGTTGGCTTTATTATAAGCTGTGTTTGAGAGCGGAGCAGGTGGTAGGCAAGTCTTTCGTTTTGGTGTCACAGAAGCTAATCAGTCCTTCTCTTATCTACCCTGGCTGGGGGAGGAAGCCAGGTGAGCAGCGGACGGTTGAGTGAGAACATCTGCCCCCTCCCCCTACACCCCCTGCCCCCACACCTCCCATTATCTTGACTGTTATTTCAGATTATCTCCCAAGGGTCCTTCCTCTAGCCATAGTAGATCTAAATACAGAACAGATATATAGCAGAATTATCAGGTTAATCATGAAAGTCAAAGGATAAGGATAAGTATCACATCTTGCTCTCATCAAGTTATTCTTGGGTCCATAAAAAAGTCTTTAAAACACAATTTAAAAAGCCTTACAACATGTGACAAGATAATTCCACTGGTTGTACTTTCTGTTGCATTCATCCTACATTGATACTAATTAATAGAGCAAATGGTAGTGAGGCCTGTTTGATTATGCCATATCCACAGAGATAGTTACTTAGAATATGAGGTGTTTATTTAAACTAACCTTACTTCTGTTGCAACAGTGGTCTTGAATTGTATTCCAGGTGGTGTTAAAAAATTTATTTACCTATACTGTTTGATATATTTCATTTTGTGTAATTCTTTTCAAGTGATTGTGCTGTATGACTCATCACACAGGTTCCTGAGGTGGACCCAAGGGCTGTCCAACTTGCCTCACTCTTTGTACGGGGCCTGACTTACCTCATTGCAGCCAACAGTGCCTGTGGTTTTCCTTTTCCGATGAGTGAGCTCATGCCTTGGAAAACCTTTGATGGCTTGCTCTTCCATTCCAAGTACCTGCAGGCTCACTCTGGTTGTCCTATAGAGGAGCTTCTAGAGGGCAATGTAAGTAAATAGTGGTGAATGCATTAAAAAGTGCTTGGCATATTCATCCAGTAATAACTGACAGGGGGGTCTTGATAAAAGAGCACTCCCAAATACACAGAGGTGACCAAACACACGTTTATGGGCTGTGTTTCTAGGGATTTAAATACAAAAGGCATAGATGTGGATATATGATTGTAAGCTGAATACTCAAGTTCAGATACTGTAGATACATCACTTGTTAATGCAAGTTGTAAGATAAGTAATGTTAACACACTCCAATACAAATCTGTTCAAACATGAAGATTATCCACCATGTTAATCGGTATATATGATTGATTAACTGAGCCTATTGTTGAAATTGTTATATGTGTAATAAAATGCACAGTGTGTTTTTTTTAACTAGTGATGTCCAGAAATGACTGGAAAATTTTAGTATTTTCCAAATATTATATCCCAAGTGTTTTTAGTAGTATAAGCTTAAGATATAATGTTTAATGTAGAATTAACCCACACGGATTGTCAAACTTTTCTTGTTAACTGTAACTTAGACCAGTTTAAGCTTTTTTTGTGGTAATGAGTGTGTGGTTTTGTTCTAGCCTGCTTGGACTTCGCTCTTTCTGTCACTGCGAGAGCTGGTTCTGGGAGCCTGCAGGAGGCGCGGCTCTACCATCACCAGCCAGCCACGCAGAGTACAACATGGTGAGAGAACATTTGCCCTCATCATACTTCATGTACAAACCATGGGGCAGATTATCCCATCTCCAGCTGTGTACCAGTTAGAAAAAGCATAAAAGCAATTACTCATTTACTACAGTGTAAATACTTAACCAAAGAAAACATGCGCTTATCTGCTGCATTTGTGGTTCTAAATGTCAATTTTTAGAGCGCTTGTAACAACTGGGCATTTTACAAAGACAATAATGTGATAACCTCAGAGATTGTATTGAGGGGAGTTCAGCTGCTGGATCTCTTGCCGATATACAATATTCAGAAACCTACATAATACACCCCATCTGGAATATGGAAGTGAAACCAGACATCTTTAGATACAGGCCATGTTTTGTCATAACAAGAATAATTCGAGGGTTGCTTTTTATAGAAGGTGATCTATATTAAGTAACATAACAAGACAACAAAATTATAACTTGGGGGCTGTTACAATCTCCTGGAGACCCTTTTTTCACTTGGCATCCAGCATGCTGTGGTCCCTTGGCAAGATTAAAAGAGGCCTTATGGTGAAATTGTCTCCATCTGTTTTTTTCCATTGATGTTGAACAGTGAACGGAGGGCATGTTGTGTCTCAGTGGCAAGTCTTCTGTTTTGTTCATGTTACAGCTATGATGTCTGTTGCATTTTATTATTTGTTTACTGCTCTGCCCAAGAGACCTTTAGCTAAGGGAACTGTTAAGTTGTAATTGGTATAAGAAACAGTTTGAAGTACAAACTCCAGCACTGATGTATTTTATTATGGTTCTTAACACAAAATACAACAAAAAGTTTCACAAAAATGATACTAACTGCCTGGATGGCTGTGAGACAGTAATTCTGAATTAGTGACCTTTGATTCTTTTGCCATCTCAGATTTTTCTTGATGTTAGTTGTTCCATTGTTTCATAGTTACAAAGCAGATTACCAGTATTCTTCCGACAGAAATGTGATCTTCCAGTGGACGTATAAAACGTCTGTCTTTTATTTATGTCTGCATTACAGCTAGTAATCACTGCCTCAGGCTTGTGGGGAGGTGGTGGTGGAGTTCAGGCTTTGGAGAATTGTATGGTTTATGTTTCCAGTGATTCGCAATTTCTCTGCTCCACAGCAAATGCTTATTCCGAGGGTCTGCACTCCGTAATTAAAATCACATTTCAATGATACTAATAATAATCATGCTGATACTGTATAATAATGGTAATTATTTCCTCAGTTAGGCCCATGGATGGAAGAATGAGTGGACCCCAACTATTCAGCACCTCAGACCAGTTCTACAGGCAACAGCCCAGTGGATCTTCATCTCATATGCCAGGTATAATGTAGCACTTTGACATGATCAGTGCAAGTTGAATAGTGAATAATACCAACTACAGTGAAATAGAACAATTTCACTGTAGTTGGTAAAATATGTTATAATAAGCATATATACATAAAATTAAGGATTGCTTCAAAAGCAGGACAGATAGATTGTCGCTCATGGGACAAAAGAACAACATATTTAAAGCCACATAAGCCTATTTGGACAAAGGGAAACAGAGAACTTACACTAGATAACAGAAAATATACATGAACGTTTATATATATCAAATGTTCTTCTCTTTTCATAGGATATGTTCACAGACCAAGGTCAAGACATCCCAGCAGGAAAAGGTATCACCTTGCTCCAAGGTGAGATTAGGAACACTCAGGCTGTTTTCTTTATTTCACATTCAATGCTAGCAAATTTAAAAGAAAAAAAATCACACTTGCACAATTATCTAAGTCAGTGGGGGTTTATTTAAGTTTAGCACTGGAGAGAAAGTAATGTTGCTAACAAACACTGAACATCAACAGTTACCCAAATCTTTTCCTGTAAAAACATTCCCAAAACTTCTCAACTTGCACAAACTGTGTTTAAGCCTTTGTTACAGTGGTTCAGACTTGTTGATGTGGTTTAGGACACAGTAGGACATTCTGTGAGCAATAAAACTGAACCAGTCTTCATCCTGTAGCCAAACTCCTATTTTGAACATCTGGGTAAATAGTCACAATTAACAAAGAGTGCTCATCTAGAATCCACTTTTGTGACAACTATTGTTGAAGAAAAACACAGAGGAATCAGATCTAAAATCAGTGCGTTTTATAACTGCTTTGCGAATTCCAGCCCTTCTCTGAAATGTAGTGCTGAAGTTTTGTTTATTTTTATAGCTCACAGTAATTCATACTGTGTCCTGAACCACATTTACAACTATGTGCCACTTTGATGAAGAGCTGGATGGGGTTTGAGTGTGTTAAGAAAAGTTTTGGTGATGTGTTTTGGTGGAAATATTTGCCATGACTATTGTCTTCTGTTGGTTAGCAACATTAGCTTTGCAACTTCAGTGCTAAAGGGAAGAATAAAAAGTCTGGACATCTTAATGTGATGATCTCATTGTGATATACTGGTCTTGATTTGATGGAGTTTTTGATAGAGGAAAAATAAGCAGTTGCTGAAAATGTGTTTTACATTAATATTTAATTTTTAGTTTTTCGAGGGCTTTACAACTGCTGTATTGTATAATTTAAACATTGGTTTATTGTGTCCCAAATTATCTGGAAGCAAGCTCATTTGTTTGCCCCAATTTAACATACTGGTTGTGATACAATAATGTAATATGAGACAAAAGGGTGCAATACAATACAACATATTGTACTGCTATTTCTCTAGGAATTAGTATTTACATTTTTAAAAATGTATTCTTGTTTAAAGTTAAATTGCAACCATTCCTCTTAACAAACTCTGACCTACTTACTGTGTTTTAGATGGCCTCAGTATCAAAACCAAAGACCTGGTTTCCACTGACTCACCAACATTCAAGATAAAAGATGGTCATGGAGGGATTGGGTCACTGCTGAAGTATGAGATCTTAGCTGCCTGTATAAAAATTTGTTTTATTGTCAGGTACAGAGAAGTACCACTGAAGGTTAATTTTCTAATTTGTTTTGAACTCTTGATATGACTGTGTGAGTTCACACTGTTACCTACTGTAGGCTTAGCGGTTTTCACTGCCTAATGACTGCAATGGACCTTTTGGTTGCTCTTGCCAGTTTTGCTGAGAAACACTTTTCCACCCTTCAGTTATGAGTATTAAGATTCCTGCACAGTGACTAAAATATCACAATATTTATTCATGTTGAAATAAAGCTTATCAGGTCGAGCATCTGCCCTGGCTGCTAGTGTTCACATCCCTGGCTCGCGCAGCCAACAGATGGAAAAAAAAGTCAGCATAAAGATAATAGAAGTCAGCCACTGAAGTAGCTTTCTCAAGAAAGGAGGGATACCCCACCTACTTCTACTTTCTCCTCC
Source organism: Phenacogrammus interruptus (assembly GCA_037974425.1). NCBI lineage: Eukaryota > Metazoa > Chordata > Actinopteri > Characiformes > Alestidae > Phenacogrammus > Phenacogrammus interruptus. The sequence continues at coordinate 5,367,109 of JBBPCW010000147.1, read as the reverse complement.
TCTGTGATATCCTAAACTGCCCTTAGCAGTATGTTTTGAAGGGAGGTTCTAGGCTTCTTTCCGCTATTGTGTAGAAGATATGAAATGGTGACAGAAATGGAACCGTCCTGAAGTCTGTGCCAAACCCACCCTTGATGAATATTCAGCTCCAACCCTAATTAGTCTCAAATGATCTCTTATCTTTCAACCCTTGTGGTTTGGAGCAAATCCAGTGACACACAAGTCCTGCTATTATGCGCAGGCTTTCCTACATGGAGAATGCACTCGGCAGATGGGAAGGGCCGGTTTCTAATTAGCCAAACTGTGATTTAGAAAAATGTGAATGATCGTGTGTGTCATAGCGTAGATGGATTGTGTGATGGATGGGTGGGTGCTTTCTCATTCATTAAAAAGCCGTGTGATTTCAAATGTTGAAATGGGTGGTGGGGGGGTTCTTTCTTTGTTTTCATGTGTACATTGAGAATTTTTTTTTTATTTGCTTTTTCAGAAGTCATTTCATATCAGGGATGATAGCAGCAAGTATTCTTCTGCTAATGATATGAAGCATTTGTCACATATGAAGCATTTCTGTCACTTAATGGTCAAGTTACATTAATCTTTTGTTGAGGTGAAAATAAGGACAAATCCTCTAAAGAGAAGACATTTAAAATATTTGGCAAAAAAAACCACAACCTAGCACAAACATAAGGCAAAACATGTTTATTTTTGTTCCAGTATGTCGAAATGGAAATGTACGTTAACTGTATTTGCTGTATTTAAGTATATTCGCTGTAAAGGATGTGTACAAAGCCATCTATATCCTTTTAAAACTTTTGTCTATGATCACATTTGCTCAGAAGACGGCCTGTAGGGTTTTATGTAGAAACACCATGAGAATTGTTTTGTGATGATTAAGCTCATACCTTTAGCATTTCTTTGGTCTCTGTGATGTTAACTCAATTATACTGAGACTCCTACAAGTTTGAATTCCTGACTATTTACATAATAGAGTAGCATCATGGTAATATATAAACATACTGTGTCTCAAATTAGTGTCATGAACTGTTTTATCCTTGCAGATGTCCACGATACTGAAATTTATGAGTGATTAAACAAGATTGATACTACATTACAGCATCTTTAAGTGTTTTTGTTGGATCTGTCAACCGGATTAGATCGTGCCTTTATTAAATATATATCCAGTAGATTAATAATGATAGAGAATAATAAATATATGTATAATACTATGCATTATTCATTAACCAAAACTGTCAAAATGCCTCAACATGCAATATATTACTGAGCAGATGAGCAGCCACTCTAGACCATGTTTCCCTTTGCCCATGAGGACACGAAACAGTTGATCTGCTGGGATTTCTTAAACAGCCCAGAGAGGAAATAGGATATGGAGAAAGTTCCACAGCTCTTCCTCCCATCTACAGAAAATGGAGCCCACACTGGAATGAAAAACAGAGCTATACAAACACATGCCTTGACCTTGGCATGAGTAAACCATGTAGGAATAGCAGGAAATGGAAGCGATGGATTTATTCGTGATAGAAAGAAGACCGGATTGTTGAGTCTTTGACACAGATAATTGGCGCGCCTTTCTAAGTGTCAGTGCATTAGGTCGGTTGGTCTAGTGTAAGATTCCAGATGGGGAAAAAAAAAAACAATGGAACTCATACTACTAATAAAAATGATTTGACCCTCTGTTCGGTGTTAAATATGTGCGTAAGGGACCTGAGATATTGACCTATATAATTTGGAAGTCAGATTTGACAGCACTGCTGGAGCAGTTCTCACTCTCAGGGACTTTATCTAATAATACAGAACAATTTCCCTCCATTTTTACTTGTTTCTGTTTGAATCATTTTTGGATTGACTCATTCTAAATGGCGCTTCTGTCTTTTTGTTTGTTTTTAGGGGTTTTTTTGTGTTTTTTAAAAAAACAGACAAAATTAGCAGTGCAAACAGCAGAATGTCTTTTTTATCAGTTTAATTATGGTTTGCCTCAGTCAAAATTAGCAACACAACACCACATTGTTCTTTTATCTGTTTAATTATGGTTGTGTGTGTGTGTGTGTGTGTGTGTGTGTGTGTGTGTGTGTGTGTGTGTGTGTGTGTGTGTGTGTGTGTGTG
>JBBPCW010000147.1:5352121-5364888 GCA_037974425.1 Phenacogrammus interruptus | reverse complement strand
TGTGTGTGTGCGAGCGATCATGTGTGCACACTCTAATGGTAAATATAGCTTCTGTGCCCATGGCGCTGTGGTCACAGCCTAGTGGGTTGAGGCTGGAGTTGGCGTGAGGGAACCTGGTGCTGGCCCATCAGTGGTGAGAGGCAGTCATCATTGCAGCCATAGAGGGGCTCAGAGCGTTTGTTCTGCAGACGCTGAGGGGCTGGGGTGGGGTGGGCTTTGCCACAAGAACCCAAGCTTTGGCACACTGTCATCTCTGTTTCCTTCACAGAGCGGGAGGGAGGGGATGGTAGGCCCGACGGAGCCACAAATGAAACACTACGTGGAGTTTTGTGTTTTTAGGGTTGATGTTTCTTTTTTTTTTGTTTGGAATGGCTTTTATTTCCATTGTAGACAGTTTCTGTCCAAAGATGAGTCTGCTCTGTCTCCCAATTACTCTACAGCAGTTAAAGGACCACTCTAAATGTCTGAAGCTTTTTTCTTTCTTTATTCGGGATTGTCATAGGCATCATGTCTCAGAAATATAAGAGATTGTTTCCACTTTATTGGCTGGATGAGAGAAAATCAGATGTACAGTATTGTGCAAAACTCTTAGGGAACTTGCAAATGTTTGAAGTCATTTATATCAGCAGTGGGCTTCTTTCTGACAGCAAAAACGCATCTGAATATTAGAATAAATGCAAACAAACAAGCAAACAGTAAAAATAATCAGGATTTCTTTCATCTAAAAAATAGTCGATATTTTGTGGGCTGGTTAGAAGAACACAGGTTTGGATCCAGATTTCTGCTCAGGGCCTCCAGTCATTGGGTGAATTAATAAAATTCTATAATCAAGTTAATCTACTGCAGTAAAAAGAGCCAAACCAGGGATTTGATGGAGATGCAAGTTTGTTGTAGTTTGTTGTTATTTGTTGTAATGTAAGTGTTTTAACACTAACTTAACTCTGCTGCCCAGCAGTAAACCACTTTTAAGCATACTTTTCTCAGGTGCCTAAAACTTTTGCACAGTACTGTATATAAAATGTAGCATTGTTTACATGTATCAGAATACCGCTGACACAAGAATATCCAAAACCAAGCAATTCCAAATCCACCAGTCCAATAAATTCAGAAACTGTGATTATGAAAACGGAATAGGATGTATTTAATTGAAATGAGCCCCAAACCTCAATTGAGCAATGTGGTGTTACAATATCCATATACAGCACAAGGATATAGAAGTGTTTACTTGATGATGATGGTGGTAATGACGGTAATTATAGATGATCTGATCTGTTTTCTATAATAACCCCCTTCCAATAATAACCCCCTTCCAAAGATTTGGTCTTGGAAGCAAAACACAAAGTCATTTCATAGTTTAAAATTACTCTCTGTTAGTCTCTCGGAAGAACGGTAATTGCTTCCTGACCCCAAAAAAACCCTCATTTAAAATTAGCATCAGGTAGGGGATGCATTAGCATGCATTGTTCTGAGTTTGAGACGGTTTATGTGTGTCGTGAGAAGTATTAGTGCCGCTTTACGAAACATTGTGCTGAATACACAAGGCGCTACAATAAAGAACAGTTTTGAATACACAGAACCTCTGATATTTACAGTAGCAGCTATAAATAGTGGGCTGTAAAAGTCAGGAACTGGACCCAGTACGGCCCCTGCTGTAATTGTATGTGGACTCGCACCAGTACACAAAAAAGGATAGAAAAAAAAGCCAGACAACTGCAGGAAGAAAAAATAGCTTCTCTGCTGATGGCTTCAGTGTTATGTCCTCTTACTGGCAGGAGCTCAATGTCAGAAATGCATCACTCAACCATTGTCCCTCATTTTGCCCTCAGAAGTTCACTGATGGGTGAGCAGGGCCTGCATCATCTGAAGGCTTTGTCCTGCTGCCTTGCTTTGTTTTTTCAGTAATGAAACTGTTGAAGCATAGGCTTTAGAAATAAGGCCTGTTACGCAGACAAAACCAACATTTCTATTTTATTTCCACTGCCTGTGTGAGAGTGCATGAGTAGCATTTGCATTGTCAAACTTAGACCTGGAGTATTTGTGGTTTCCTGCATATTTCAGGCTCAGCCTCAGTTGTGTATGGGTGTGGATCTTGTGTGAGTAAAAATAAGCCTTCTTGCTTTTGTTGCTGTATTATTCAGAAATCCAAGAGCATATTTTCAGTCCAGCAGTGTGTGTGTGGTATAATGGCAGCAGATGATGGTATTGTGTGGTGATTTAAGGGTTCAGCATGCAGTTAGGCCTGTAGAGGACCTTTAGAATTGTATGGTTTTGCATTATAGTGCCGTGCATTGTTTACAACTAGAAACAACCATAGTACCTACTTTGGCAGGGAATGCGTTTTTTCCAGTAAAGCATTGGAGAAAGCACAAATAAACACAGATAGAATTAAACACATGAATTGTTTGGTTATTAAAACCTCCGTTAGAAGAAAACATTTTGGTTCCTGGCTTCTTGCTGCCCCCCAGCCATTGCATCTGATGGCTAAATCCAATCACCACACCTGTTGTAATTTAGTCAGAATCTTTCGATCCCAGAGGAAATTACTAATGAAGAACTGGTCAACTACTGGACTTCCTTGCAGGGAGCTTTAGAAATGGTTATTCTAACATGTTCGCACACATCAGATCATAGTTTATAGTTTTTTGTTTGTTTATTTGCATTTATTCTGTTTGGCTTTCAACAAATAAAGGCAATACTTTATTTGGATAGACCCTTTGCTTTGTAGATTCTTAAATTGCATTTAACTTGTATTTACTTGAATATCTTCTTTAAAAAAAACAACCCTGGACCACAACTTCACCTCTAACCCTAATCCCTCACTTTACTAAGAACCTTTAAAACTGTAAACCCTAAATAATACGAGGGCATCTGTTTTTCCTCCTCTATTCTTCTTGAAAGTTTCGTTTATGTCCTATACCTTCACCATATACCACAAGCTCTGAGGACGAGGATACGAGAATGAGTTCCCTTCCCAGCCTTTTCCTCATGCCAGCCCTCTGAGGTTTGTATCGCTCAGTGGGGTCTTTACACACATTTCCAGATCTCTCTGGCATTGTTTTAAAAACGCTCTTCTAATAAAAACCGAATTAAATCAAATATAATCCCAACTGTTCTGTGACCTGTTGCTGTTCGTGAAGGTATGCTACAATCCAAAACCAAGCCCCACCTCCATGAAGATGTCACTGCTCCGTGGGGAGTCGTATATCAGTCAGAATGAGCAAAGCAATCCACCTCTTTCCCAGGCGGTTGCATGAAATACAGCCAATCCAGTCACCCTGGTTAAGGCAGTGGAGAAATGCAAGGGACTGTTAGTAATTTGCCTTTAAAGAGATTTCGTGCAGCTATTCACTGGTGTGGGCTAATCTCTCTTTGTGATTCGTAACAATGTAGCTCCAAACGAGGAGGAAATGTCAGGTTATGTTTCAGAGCCTGCCTCCTCCCCACCCTCCATCTGTAGGAATGGCCTCTGCTCATTGGAACATATGCTGCCTGTTGCACACCCGCCATCTGTTCCCTCCAACTGATGAAGTGATCCTGTTGCCACGGTGACGATTGGGCTTTTCAGTGAACCACCCTTGGAAACGTTTCCCGCAGGAGCTTCCTTTTTTCCCCTCTCTCTCTCTCTCTCTACACAGAGCATGTTGTCCAATATGCACCGGCTGTCCTAGCAAAAGGAGGGGTACATTAGTTTATTGTTGTTGACTCATGTTATCTGTTTGGTCTTTGTTAACCCCTCTTCAGTTACGAGGGATTCCAATAGATAAACAAGTCAGTCTTGGTGTATTTTGTGATGTTCTGCAGCAAGTTCTGTATTTCTACAGGTGCAATAAACATTTTCAGAATCCTGTATGTGTCCATTAACCCCAGTACTTTCATGTATCTACCTTCAAGCTAATTATAACAATCTAAGATTGCCAACTGGCCATTGCAGTTTCCCCAGCATTTCTCAGATGAAGTGCTGGTAATTAAACACTATCGCTTCACTGTAACGAGTGAGAGACTCCCAAGTGGCTACTGTACGTGGAACTGATGCTGATGGTGTTTGATGTCTTTACTCATAACTACCACAGCTCCATTGAACCCAGACCACAAAGAGGGGTAGGCTGGAGCCCAGACAAAAGAGCCAAAAGAGAAGGCAACGGCTGTGGAAACAGAATCCCAACGACTGCCTGCAACCTGAATGCTTCTTTTCAACTCAGATCTATCCAACCCATGTTGTATTCAGAGAATTAAGATAAGGATAGAAAGCCCCTGTCTTAACCGTTTTAGTGGACCTGTTAGCCATATGCCAGTCTCCGAGCTAAAGCTAATGTTTCTAAAACGACATCAAACAGCATTGGCACACCGGACTGTCACAGAATATACTGTATGGAACATATATACACTGTATGGCCAATGCCACACACACACACACAAAAAAAAACTTGCAGCAACTGTGGGAGGGCTGACCAGTGAGGAACAATTGTTGTTGCTCGTTTCTTCATAAACCAAATGTTTTCTTTTATAGCAACTGTTGGTAGTTAGAACAGCTTTACAAAACGCTGAAAGAAAATCCCTTAGGATGTAAACAGAACATTTAGACCGTTATTACATACATTTGGTGACAGGAGCTACATGGGGAGGAGCAGTTTTTAGCACTTTGGGAGCTGTTTGGAGAACAATTTGAAATCACACAAGAATGCCGTGTTATGACATTTTAGCCACTCACATTTATTTGATTTCTTGTTTATTCTTTGATAATCACAGTAAGCTATGTGAACAATAGATAAGTGAAGAAGCGCTTTTTTTTTTTGCTATGCCTCTTCAAAAAAGCTCTGAACTGTCAAGGCATGGACATAAGACCTCTGAAGGTGCGCTGTGGTATTTGGCACCAAGACACTGGCAGTAGATCCTGTAAATTCTTAAGTAGAGCGTCCTTAGTTTGGACTTGTTTGTCCAGCACCTTTCACAGATGCTTGATTGAACTGAGCGCATCGAAATTTGGAGGCCAGGTCAATGCCTTTATCTCCTTGTCATGCTCCTCAAAGCACCATCACCATTTTTCATTGTTCTGTCGTCCAGTTGTGATGTTCCAGTTCCCACTGTAGGTACTCACGGTGATGCAGTGCATTCTGACACTGTTCTGTCATTTCAGCAATTTGTGCTACAGTAGCTCCTCTGAGGGATCGGACCAGATGAGCAACATTTCATTTGTCAAGTTCGCCAGTGAGCCTTGGGCAGCATGAACCTGTCACCGGTTGTCCTACCTTGCATTTGGCACTACAAGCCCTGCTAGTTCAGATGTTTGCCCATTTTTCTACTTCCAGCACAAAACTGCTAGAACTGGTTGTTTACTTGCTCACTAATCCCACCCTCTGACATTATAATGAGATAATCAATGTTTGCGCGAAATTTCCACAGAAAACCCTTCCTCCCTTCTGCCATTTGACTCTATAACTCCTCTCTTTGTCACACATCCACACAGTTATCTGTACAGTAACCTGATGCTATTAAGTTAAAATCATCACATGTGCATTATTATTTTATTATTAAGTGCAACAGTCTACCATGTGCAATATCGTGCAGTTCTCATATTGTGAAAATGTGCAGTATATCTTACCATGTGCAATATCACTACTTATGTCAGTATTATTTATCTACTGATCTCTATTATGTGCAGTAACATATTCAGTTTAGAGAACAACTCCTAACCACTAGTAAATCACTTAACAGTAAGTTATTTATCTATAGCATTAATACTCCAGCATTTTTGTACATAACATAATGAATATTGTATTTTCTGCTGAGTGTTTCTTTGGTACTATTTAAACTTTATATTAAATATTTTTCTTGTCTCTGTTTCTCTCTGTGTCTGCGCAGTCGTAACATAAGCAGTTTCCTCTGGGATTCTGATTCTTCTGATTCTGATTGTTCCCTTCACATATTGGGGTTATAGCTGTCAATGTCGAAGCCTGCCAGAACATGTCGCTTCATCAATTCTCAGTTGTCAAACGATTGATCGAAGAGTTAGGTCGAGTGTCGTCCTGCTTGGTTGGAATTAAAAACAGAAGCCCTTTGCAGATAAGATTTCTCACCCTGTCTGCTGGGCATAGAGTTCATGCCACCACTGCAGCGCATGCTAAGCGTCTAGCGACCACACTACTTTTAGCAACACACATCAAACAAATAGAGGGCGGGTCTCCATTTTTGTGGTTGTCCTCCTTGTGAGCAAAACAGAAAAATCCCTTTAAACATGTCAAACAGTCAGCAGTCGCTCAACAACAGTGTATGACATGCATCAGAGAAATTCTTTTAGTTTGCCAGTGCTCATGTACAGCATAATGAAATGAGACCAGGCACAGGGTTTAACGTCTGAGGCCCTTGGGTTTAAAAGAGCTGTTGCATCTCTGAATGAATGCACCAACGTCAAAGACCATACTAATCAACATGGTGGGATAGAGAGTCTGGTAAAAGTTAGAACCAGCCTAATGTTAAAATAGAAATGGGTGTTGTCTTGCAATTGCGGATTGCAGTGTGTGGTAGGTTCACTTGTCTGACTTCTTTAATGACATGGAGCAGAGCAGTAAACACGGGCCGCCGGAGGAATGCTTTTGCTGACATAATGTGCGAAGTAATCACTGCACTTATGCAGCCATCCACATCAGGAAGGCAGCCAGGGGTTGGGTGTTGAGGGGGAGTGTAGGGAGCGTGTGGAAGTGGAAGTCAGTTGTGAGGGGACACCGAGGGAAGGGTGGGCATTTCCTGCCTGCTTCACTCTCGAATGGTGATATGCTCATTGATGGCTCCTGACTTCATGGTCACTCTTTTGTTTGTGCTTCTGAGCCAATGAATAAAGCATAAGTGAGTGAGAGAGAATAAAGTGAGTGATATTATCAGTCCAGAAAATGTGATGGTCCAATATGTTGTTGTTTTTTATAATTAAGTCACAGTAACCTACAGTACTAATTGCCTAAAAAATAAGCTTTATTTTCAATGTAATCTTTACTTTTTATTTTACATGCAGTCATGTGCAAAAGTTTGGGCACCCATGGTCAAAAATAAATGTCATTGATTTTCAAAGTGAAAACAAGTTCCACGGAGATACACATCTGTGCATTTTAAGGCACATTTATTGTTCATTTTCGGAATGCATCATTTTTCAAGAAATTCAAACAATAAATGTGCAGAAAAAATTTATTTTAAGGGATGTGCACTTACTTCCACTTTAACAATCCACAAAACACGTCAGTTTAGCAGGGTGTTGAAATTACTGCATACAACCTTGTTCTGAAGTAGGTTTTTCTCAGTAAATGTCTGTAGTTAAACATGGTTATCGCTTCATGTTATTATTTGTTGTGCACTGTGGGTTGTGTGCGGTTATATAGTGGGGATTGTGACTGTAGTGTGGCACAATTCATGTGTCTATGTAAAGCTATGAGCACATGGGAAGAGTGCCCAACCTATGAGGAATTCAGACCAGGTTGTTAATGGAAAAGACTGGTTGGTGGAATTTGATGCCTCCACAGTGCTGAGGAATTCACACCACTTTTCTTCATGTGTTGAACATCAGTTCTTAGAATGCTGCCCTGTATGTGCACACTGCTCTAGGCACACTCCTGTTGTGGTTTCTTCTAGTCTTTAGATGACTGAAACAATAGCTGTGATTGACACTCGCTGTCCCAGTTGTGCACGGCCTGCAGTAATGCCTGCAAAATGTGGAGCTGCTTTGTACCTGACACAAGTATGATCAAAGCTTTTCTTGTCTTATGGATTACATATTTGGGTTTTTTTCAGAATAACAGTTGCCACAGTGAAGTCTGGCATTTCCTTTGTGGCACTGAAATAGTAGGGGGGCAAGAAGCACTGTTTGTGAAAACCTGTCAACATGAAACCACATTTCATGAGTTGAGGGCTGTAGGTCTTCATATCTAATATCCTGTGTCTGCAGCCTGTTCCACAACAAATGCGGTTGCACTCGAGCCATTACATTATGCAAAATATTTGATTTTGAGAAAACCAAGCACAAATATGTGTCTGAAGCCTTCATTTTAAGCCATTGTGAGACAGGGAGGGCTTTATTATTAAATAGTTTCAGTGCTAAAAACAATTTGAGTCATTTTATGACTCAATGATCATCTTTCTATTCCACCGACACACACATCTGTATTTACTCAACAGGCATGGGGAGTCTAGAAGTGTGCGGTAGCCTCACTTTAATAATTCAGGGTAATGTTGTCTCATGGGTGTATGTGCTTATAGGAAAAAATCCCACTCCCCACAGCCTAGAAATGATTTAAACGCTGCCAGTATAGCGAACACGAGTCCCCAGACAAGCTATGAATTAAATTTAGCCGAGTTGTGATTTACTGGAGCCTGCGAGTCCGGTACCAGCTGAAAAGTCTCATCTCAGAAAACAAAAGAAAGAGAGAGAGAGAGAAACCTCACATGTTGCATGCAGTGGTCAAACACACCACTGCCACCACCACCGCCGCTCCCCCTCTTCTTCCCAAAATCTACAACGCCCTACTAAGCAGCAAACTCAAGGCAGTTTTATTTTTTCCCCACATTTGCAAGTGTTTGCTGCTGATAAATCAAATATATCTCACTGTGAGGTTCCAAAAACAGCCAGCATGACAATAAAAGACAATAAAAAGCAACAAGGAGGGCAAAATGGTGTCAGATCCCTGACAGCCTGCTTATTATCGTCTCTTTTCTGCAACACCCCTCTCACATTTTGGCTGCTTTATTCCTGACAACTCGGGCACAGTCTCAAAACCTGATGCTATAAATGAAACAGCACTGTTTAAAGATTCAGTTTATGCAGAAAACTATTTTGTTAGCCTGTTTGCTAAAAGCAGCAGCGCCACAAAAGTCATGTTGTCCTTTTTTTTTTTTTTAACTGACTCATTCAGAAGCTACAGGGACACATGCTGACTGTCTACTCTGATATGAGTCATATAAGCTTAAGATGTGCTCTTTTTGCCACAAATTACTTTTTTTGATTTGCCACAAGATGTTTTTTTATAACATAGATAGCATTTTTAGAGTTGGGCAATATGACAGTGTGCATTTACAGCACAACGTGTCACAGTTCACCACTGCATGCTTTTCTGAGCCTATCATGGATATCCTCAGTATATAAAAACACTCCATGCTTCACAAAGGAACTTAATAAGGTCCTTGGCTTTAGTGCAGCACAGTGCGTGAACTCATTATCAAACCTCATCTAACTTGAAATGTGGTAAATTCAGCAAATAATTTTGTATGCAGTGATTTATTTTCACTTTGACAACTAAACAAATGTGTCATGTTAACAGTGTAAAGCATCATGCTTGTATTTTGCTGTCCTGCTGAAGATAAGTTTTATTACCTTTAGCAAATTAGCTTGTAGCTGAACTCTAACAAAACAATTTTTTGATGTTCCCAAGACCTAGCATGATTATCCTTTAACTAATAACCCAAAAAGCCATTCCTTTTTATGGAAATTTTGCTGGAGATTTGGTATGTGACCCCTTTTTACTGCTCTGAATTCCCAATTACCCATGATAACATAGGGAGACTGATAAAACTCAGGTGCTTTCATCTGTGGAAGATTTATGCCACTCAGAATAGGAGTTGCTGGCCTGTTCCAAGTCGTTAGCTCTTGTTATGCTTTTCTCCGGTATGATTTGGACGCAGACTCGTTGCAAGCTGTTCTGGTCCGTGGGGAACATCTGGAAGCCGCTGAAAACTGTGGCAGGTCCGGTGAGCCCTGTGATCATTTAGCACATCTTAAGAGGCTGTGTGGAAGAGCTGTGAGACCAGCCCTCAGCGGCATATGGCTTTGTAGTTAGCTCAGGAGTCACCCCCTCCAGGGCCGAGCCACCGCCACACAGACAGAGTCCAATAACTGCAAATTACGTGTGCATTTTGAAGGTTGTTCCACTGCACGGATTCCCGCTACCCCCACTCCAGCATGCTGTACCCACTTTCCCACCCTCTACATGCCCCTGTACCTTCACCCCTCCTATGTCCCATGACCTCCTGTGGAAACTTCGATTCCTTCCACCCCTGAAGTCAGTGACGGGTCACTGTGAAGGCACTAATTCCCTACAGATGGCACCTGGAGATGCCGTGCACTTCCTCTGATCTTATGTCAATCACATGCATGAAGGTCACGGTTAACCCCCTAAACCCTACCCTCAAAAAAACAGTGATTTCAAATGTGTACATCGATTCCACATGAATAAAATAGTGTCACTGTCATAGTAAAGTCAAAAATTACAGAAGGAAAAACATAATAATCTTGAAATGTTGACTAATAAGTAACTAATAGTAAGATTCAAAGTAATCAGGGGCTGTTTCTATAGATCATTTCATCATAAAACTTTCACAGAATTTGTATGGGAAAGTAATATACACACACACATATATATATATATATATATATGGCATCACTATAATGATCTTCATATGTATATGAAATAACACTGAAAGTATAATGAAATGGAAAAAAAAACACATTATTGTAACACATTTACTCCTTCTGAATGGATGGATTCATGAATAAAGTAAATAATGAGTCTCTTTTTCAACCTTAAGCCTAATCAGTTTTGAATCTACACATAACCTATGGTCATTATTTACATGCAAAACTAACTACTGAGACTTAATCATTAAATGCTCTGCTTTAATTAGTCTGCTTTACTATAAAACTGCTGTGCAGCCATTAGAGTTTCAGAAGTTATGGCTGAGGATGAAGGGGTGTTACGTTCCATGTCTGTTTCTACATGGTTCTGCCCAGCCGGTCTCTGGGGCAGATCATATGCAACAGGAAGGGTCCCTCGCTCAGGTAACGCTCTCTCGGCTCCTTCGTAATAAATCACGAGGAAGTCTTGGCTGTTATTCCAGAGAGAAGTGGGGGCTTGCTTTGATCCTGCACTCTGAAGCAATAAATAGCTTTGATGCCACATTAGCATTGTCCATGTTTCACATAGTCAGGCTCTATGGCTCTGGACTCAATAGAGGTGTTGCCTTGATCTTACAGAGACTAGTAAGAGGTGAGAATGTGAAGTGTGAGCGCAGAGATCAGCGATAGCTGCTCGTCTTTCTGTCCACAGTCATGCTAATTTCAGTCACTCATTTTTTTTGGCACAAGAGTTAGATTTGAGCAAAAATCAAAGCAAACACCTCTTGTACTTCAACTGCAAAAGGCAGGCAGACGTCTGCTTATAGGCCTCACTTCAAAAAGAACTAACACTTTCACACTCACTCTATGCATTGGATGCTCTATGTAGGGCAAATACCTTTTTGTGAATTACTTCCTGGCATCCTTCAGTCATGAAGAAAGTTGTATCGTTTATCAAAGCTTCCGTATCTAACAAAGATTGTCATGATGTTGACTTTCCCAAAGTTTTTCTGAGGAGTGAAAGCCGGTACACTCACAGAAATCAAGCTTTTTATACTGTTCCAGGCTTAGGTGTGCCGTTCTAGAGCAACTAAACAAACATGTCATGTTAACAGTGTAAAATATCGCGCTTGTATTTTGCTGTCCTGCTGAAGATCCTTATAGCAAATTAGCTTGAAGCTGAACTGGAACAAAACACTTTTTTGATGTTGCCAGGACCTAGCATGATTATCCTTTAACTAATAATCCAAAAAGCCATTCCTTTTTATGAAAATTTAGCTGGAGATTTGGTATGTGACCCCTTTTTACTGCTCTGAACTCCCAGTTACCCATGATAACATAGATTGTCATCAAGAAAATTTGAATTTGAATGGACCCTTATCATTTTGGAGGTTCCTTAAACTTTATAAACGGTCTTCACACTTGCCCTTACAGAACCATCCACTGAAATGTTCTTGAGGGAACTAAAGGTGATCCTTCTATGACCTTAGTCGTCCTTCTATGGCCTTAGAGCCCTTTTTAGGATGTTTACTTTAAAGAGTGTATATTAAAATAAAACATGAATTTATAGTAGCATTAGAAAAGGGGCCAGACTCGACCAACCTGGAATGTGGCTGTTTGACTCAGGAAGTCACAGCAATTCTTCATGCTGCGACTCAGGATGTGCAGATCTTTTACAGGGCATTACTGTCCCACTGGGGGTGAAATATTAGGACCGTCTGAGCACTACTGCATCCCCAGTCAAGCACAACAATACAGTAGCTCCTCTTCGTCCAGAGAGGAGAGCTCCTGTAAAATAAGCACAAGGTGTATCCTGCTGATGAGGTGAGTAATTGAGCAGTAAAATGGACACCCTGCTTTGCAGGCAGGTAAGTGACATGACACAGTTCTCTTTGATAATCGTCTGGGCTTCCCTTTCACAGAGCTGTGTTAAACAGCGGCCCGCCGCCACCGGCCTCTGCTAAACTTTCCCAGGAAGGACTCATCAGCTCTATATGTGGCTCTGCAAACTACTCTAAAACCCGCTGTAATTAAGCAGACAGGTGATAATAGACCCACTGCAGCCAAAGTGGCGTGAGCACACAGTGTGTGTGTTTGTGTGTGTGTGTGTGTGTGTGTGTGTATGTGTTCTGGTTTCGCATTTCATTATTAGGATCATATTCATCTCATTACCACAAGCTACTGCCAGTCAGATAAAGAAGTCTCAATAATGAGCAGTGTCATTAACCTATTGAAGGTCTTGTGTGTCCAGTCCAGCCTAGTCCAGTTCTATATGTCAATATTTTCTAAGTTAATATAAATACACATTCTTTCCTTAGAACACATTTAAATATGGCCATTTTCAATGCACAGTTTCTACTTATTAAAAAACTAGAACATAATATATCAAATGCACCATCTC
>JBBPCW010000147.1:5337080-5347143 GCA_037974425.1 Phenacogrammus interruptus | reverse complement strand
TGTGTGTGTGTGTGTGTGTGTGCTTGCGTGTATATCTCTGCTACCTCCTGTGTCTTTTTAATAAGGCTAAGTGTCAAACTGGGATGACAAATAGGAAGTGGCTCTTTGCAGATTCAGTGTGAGGTGAAGGTGTGTGAGTGTGTGTGTTTCATGCAGAGTTATTACAGATCAAAGAGAGCTCCGCGGGAGTTTGATCAGAATTAGCACCTCACTGCTACTCTAGTTTAGGAGACGCTAGGGGTGTGGCTGCTGGAATGGTTTGTGGCACCAGGCCTCAGGTACACTGAGGCTAAAAAAAAGTGAACACGTTTTAGTTGCTGAAGAAGAATGGAGAAGAATGCTGGTCTGTTTACAAATTTCTCTCAGAACCTCTTCTCTCATCTTTAAAGCATGTCCTGAAGAACAAAATGTTCATTACCTTCCTAATAGGCTTTTATATCCTTTCACAGCCAAAACGTAGAGGACGGAGCTGCCAAAAACATTTCCTTTTCACATTATTTTTACATTATAGAGGTGAAGACTCTTACATTGTTTTTGGGTTAACACTTAAGTCACCGCCAGGGCAGCACACAAATGCTCTTAACACATGTTCACCATTCGGCCATTAATTATTGCTGGAAAGAGCAAATCCATTTGTGCAGCATACCATCTGGGCCCGAGGTGCTCTTTAGACGTGAAGCGTAAGTACCAGTCAGAGGAGAGTGAAGGGAAGTGAAATGTTCAAAATGTATTTAAAACTACACAAACCTTGTTTGCATATTCTGTTCAAATTTGTGTTCACCACAGTTACACGGGCATTAGTCTCAGACTGTAGAGCTACTAATCCTCACCTTCACAAATATTTGCCCTTCGCTGACACAAAAGCTTTAAAAGAGTGAAATCTCTCAGGTCGGTTTCTCTTCTGTGGTAGAGCACAGTGTTCCTAACAGATTATACACGCTTCCCTTTTAAGGCCCTGGTACATACTCAAATAAATGTAAATTTAATTGATGCACTCTGTTCACTTGACATACTCTGTTCACTCTGTTCACAGGGTCAGTTTCCATTATGTTTCATTCAAATAAACGTTCCTACTGAAAAGATCAACATCACAGATTCTGTGGTTTTTGGCTTGAATGTATGATTCTAGTAAAAAAAAAAACCTTTAAATCCTTTTTCACACTCACACAGGTGTGTCTATAAAAATGTAGCTTTTGTGATTTAGTGTACTGTTGATATGAGCCTAGTTTGGCCAATTGTAGTAAAGGGGTTCTTCTGAGGGACCAGTCCACCATCAGCCTTTACGAAACAACAGCCTATTTGACTGAACAAATTCACCTATTTGATAGAACAATTTTGAAAAGCTTAAACTCTCTCTTAAAACTACCATGTTTGGTTTATATAAAACGTATGGAGTCAGTTCACTTACTCCAGCTGTCAAGAGGAAGAGGAAAACAACAACAAAATAACACCAAGGGTGGAAATAAAAGCACAGAGTCCTCAAAGAGGCTCATAAATTCTCTGAGTGTGTTTTCATTCCCTTCCCCCCTATAAGGCCTTTTAATGTGCTCCCCAACCCCAGATACTGAAAGACTCTTCAGGCCCATTATCAAAACCAAATAATATGTGTGCTGATGTTAATATGGAAGGGTTAATGATATGTAAATGAAGAAGTCTCTCAGTCTCAGGCAGGAATATCACATGGTGACTCTGAAAAAAGGGCAAAGCCACATGGATTTTCGAGGCAAATGGAGGGAACGAATGTCTGGCCTGCTACTTTTCCCGAGCACCTCTCTTCCCGCAGCAGTGCAAACTGGAGAGGTGAGAAGACAAACTTAATACTTGAAAGTGTCCCAGACAGGTGAGGGAATCCTGATTCTCATAAACTTCACTCTCACTGGCCCAAATGGTGATCACACCCTTTGGCCATTACGTAAAGAGAGGAAAAACTCTCAATTAGCATGTTAGCTAAACAGTGACACCAACTAAAAACAAACAGAGCCACCGGGGTTCTTAGACACCCTTTGCCTTTATAAAATAAAGGCTCCATAATAGATACTGGCTTGGACAAATTCTAGCTGATAGGGGAGGTTTTGTGAATTGTGAATAGTGAACTGTGAATAGGCTCCTTACACTACACTACAAGGTTCATCAGTGAAACAAAAGGGGTTCATCTGTGGTACTATTCCAAAGAGCCCTTGTTGCATTAGGGGGCAAATAGAGCTGATTTGACGGTGAATATTTTGCTAATAAAAACATTTAATCATTAATATTCTATACATTCTTTTAAAATCTTAACATCACCAATGGAATTTCCATATTTCTTGATCATAGGCTCTGAGAAAGTGATATATTTGTATCACTAAAGGGTTCCTGTGTTTCCTGTTAAATTTTACCTGGCCATGGTGTTTTGAGGTATTGTTTTGTAAATTAAATATGTTTACTTTTTGATATTCCATGTAATAATCAAAAAAGTAGTTTTATCAATTGTGTTTAAAAAACATTTTGTATGTCTTTATAAAGAATCAATTTATTTACTAAGTTTGTTCTATTTTTTTATTATCATTTTTTTATCTATATCAAACATTTCAATTCCAAATCAAATGCTGTTGAGAACTTGCACCAGACATCAGTTATACACGCAACTGTATACTGACTGCAAGCATAGATCCAGACACATATATTTTGAGATATTCACTAAATCTTGCTAGCATGCTGCTAGATACTTAGCCAGCTGGCCAGTTTAAGTGAGGCAACGGGAAAGTGAGCAGAGAGAGAAAAGTCCAGCAATAAGGAAGCTCAAAAGCCATGAACAAAATGGTGCAAACCTTTGTCTCAGATACACTGGCTCTGAAAGGATCATAGCAACACAATCTACAAGAAATGCTCGCTGTGAATATTCTGAGACAAACACACATTAGTTTAAAATCAATTAGATTTGTTAGAAATGTTCTTTGTTCCCTGCCTATTTCCCTGCCTATTTGCATTTGCATCTACACTCCCAGTCAAACATTTTTTTGTATTGAAATTCAAGTGGTTCAATGTCTCATTGTTCATTCTGCAGAAAGTTCTTGCCAACTCTTGCAGAAGCTCCTATAAGTGTGCGGCACTTAAGGTTGCTTTGCTTTCACTCTTCTGGCCAGTTCATTCTCAAGCAGCTGCATGGGGTTTAAGTCTTGAGACCTCTGATTGCTCCATGTTTTCCAGCTCACCGCCTTGTTATTAAGGTAGTTCTGGCAGCGCTTGGACTTATTTTGGGGTCACTATCTTGCTGTAGGGTGAATTCGACCAACTAGGCACATACCAGAGAAACTGCATGGAGCTACATTATTTTTCACTTCTGGGTAACCTGACCATTTTTAAACCTCTCTCAGTTCAGTGCTGTCCTTTGTACCATGGACTTGAACAGTTAAAAAAAGCTTGACACACTGGGGTGTTCTAAAACATTTGACTGGTAGTGTAAATTACTATATAAAAATAAGCATCTTAAATTTTTACCAACTTAAAGTTAAGATAAAGATTTTAAAAATACATATTTTTGAAGAAAACAAGTCACATTCAGGTTAGGAGTGTGTAGGTAAAAGTGTAAGTCTCTTTGGTTCATTATTTGTTAAAGATCATCCAGATGCATCTTACAAAACTATCACTCCTTTGGAACTGGAGTTGTGCAAAGACACATTGTGAATAGACAGTGACTGAGAGATGACACTGAGAGAGCATGAAGTTGGAAGTGCACCAGAGTCTCTCCCTGTGACAAATTAAAGCATCCCATGTTCTGAGTTTTAGTGCACTTCAGTATCTGAGGTCTGTGGTGCAGTGGAACAGCATTCTCTTCAGGACTAGAACTACATTCAACAAACAGTTTTGTAAACGTATCATCCATGCAATCAAACGGGTCCGGACAGCAATGTTCCAACAACTGGTGTAGATGTTTACAAGAAGTATGGAGGCTGTTACTGCAGCACTGAGGGAACAAACAGCCTATCAATACCCTTAACACACAGAAAGCTGTGGAAGCAGTATGTTTTTACATAAAGTCAAACTCCAGTTCTATTGTGAATTATTTATGTTTGTTCAGTGAACTGTATTGCATCATGTATCAATTGTCTGACATCTTAAAACAGTCACCTGCACTACTGAGCTATTTCTCAGTCTGGATCATATTTTGACCATGAAAACCAGAGACAGCAAATTGGGCATCAACATAAACGATGTAATCACAAATCACATAGAACATGAATACTGCATAAAACAACAGTTTACCTGCTGGAAATTTAAGACCAATTCCCAACAGCTGTTCACAATGCGTCAGCAATATTTGGATCCCCTCGGCGAGTTTTCCATGCTTTGGTTTAGTCTCACAGAATGAATGCTCAAGCGACAGCCTGTGATCTAATCATCCTTTAGTCATGTGCGATTTGTAATTAGATATAGACTTTCATCATCCAATGAAAAGGCTTAATTAGCCCGTTCAGTACCTCATCTGCATCTGGCATGACACTGTTTTTGTCATCATTCAGACTCTGGATTGGTGCAAGAATATGGCAATGCCTTTACACTCCAGCTCCCACCAGACCCTTTCCATCTCCAGCAGCATTAGCATTCCTACAAACCCCGCCCCCCAAAATCCCACCACAGCCCTCCGCCCATGGATGCACTGCCATATTGTGAGGGAGAGATCCATCATTGGGTTAGGACTGGCAATGCCTTAAAATACGCCTCATTATTCTGCATAGCCCTCTCCTTCACAGACAGTATTCCTTTAGAGGTGGCGGTGCTGGGGGTCATACTGTCCTGGGAAAGTTAAGTTTTCCATTTAAATCAACAAACGATGTGGCCTTCTGCTGAGGATATGAATGTGCCCGGTGGCAGATGGCAGTGTCCCATACCCATAGACTCCTGCAAGCCCTAATCCCCGGGGGGATCATGCATTCCCGGGTCATCAGTTGTTCACATCAAGTACAAAAAAGAGGGGAGAGTGCGAGATAGTGGGACACGGAGAGCGTTCCCCCACCCTTAATCCCCTTCCCTAAATTGAGCAAATACGTTTCATTCCAGCTCTGTCGGAAAAAAAGGGCAGACATAAGCCAAGAAAAAGCCTAATTAGGTGTCCATCTCATCAGACTGAGGGTTTCAGAGTCACTCATGAATAATGCTACCAGCTAATTATACAAACCATAGAACAGAAGTTAAGAAACAGTTCTCTAAATCGAGAAACATTCGTCGTCTTATAAAAGACACATAGTTTAAAAGGATAGCTTTCTGTAGATGTCTTCATTTTTCCTGAGCAGTTTGTTGCAGCCACTATCTTTAATTTCATACATGACTGCTCATTTTACTCATTGTTTGTTTAGGTGGGTAAGTGCCACACTGGTCCCACGCTCTAACGTGTGTGTGAGTGTGTGTGTGTGTTTGTACATATCAGCTGCTCCAGGCCAAACAAAGGGGGCTCATGTGACTCAGCAGTTGAGGGAGCAGCATCCCCCATGCCCCCTTAGGCTCTATTGCTGAGAGAGACTTTCTCACACCTCTCCATCTGGACGGGCTTCTTTCGAAATGTCAATCACAGCAGGGACTCCCATTTTTCAGCCTGTGCTGGGGGATGACCCTCTCTTTGAGATCTGGCGGAAAGTCAGAACGCTTGTTGATTTCTGCACAGGCCCATGAAGGAGATCATATCGCCATCAGTTTTGCCAGGCTGTCAAAAAGTCTGGCCAGCCCATTTTACATCAGGATTTACTCATTTCTTGAGTCAGTCCAGGGTTTATTTCATAATATTTATCAGTGTGAAAATAAACCTACTACAAATAATTAAATTTATAATCCAGAATCAGCTATTTGTGCAGATCCTGTGCATATTTGTGATGGAATAAGATTGGGAAGTTTGAAATTGCCGTATGATATTAAACAAGACCAAACAGTTCGTGGTGAACTGATTGCTATCAAGTCAAACTCTGTTTCCATGAAAACGTTTCTGGTGCCAAAACATCATGCCTGGATGTAAACAGTTCAGAATCCCTCTAGCGGCCTTAAAATGTCCCACATATTTACATCTGTTCATATTTGTACTTCAGCGCCCTCTAGTGACGTTTCATTAACGTGTAAACAGAAATCAGCTCTCAATTGTACTTTAGTGCCCTCTGGTGTACCGCATCTTTATGACCAAACTATACTACAATATCCATTTAGTACTGTACTGAATACTGTACTGAGACTGCAGTATGCATCAAGTTCAATAATTGTTTAAATGAGAAAACATGTACATGTGGCTGATTAGCTCCATCTCACTTTATAAGAAAATATAAAAATCTCGATCTCTACATTCAGTGTCTCTCTCGCTGTCTCTGTTTGTACACATAGAGAGAATTTTAAGATCAAAGCAGCAGAACGTCTTCATCATGCAGCTCAATTATAGTATAATTCTAGAACAGAGTTAAGCTATATAATCACAGCACTTCAGGATGGGTTTGTGAGTTATGTTATGCTCTGCCTAGGTAATTTACAGAAAGTTGGTGATATGGCCACCATCTAGTAATGTGGAGTAACAGGCTTATCTGGAAAAACGCACATTTTTGGTCACTTGCCCAGAAGTCATGATCAAGGGGGCGGTGATGAACTTTTCACACTGACCTTTCCCACAAAATTTGTAGTACACTGTGGGAAATTATCCCAACAGATTCTTTCAATGTGACTAGTGTGGGCTTTGCATTGTCACTAACAATGAGCTTTTCTTCCCTGAAATTCTTAGCAGAGCTTCATAAGGCAGATTAACTATGAGTTCATGAAGATTTGCATTGTATTAAGCTATTTGGAGGGCATCTTTGTGAACATGAGGGAATAAACATATAGAGTAGGGGTCATCAAGAGCATCATGTAGAATATGTTGGTTTCTCAGGTTGGTGATGTTAAAGCAGAAAATCAACTAACTGTGCTGAACTCTGACCATCAAGATCTGACAGTCTAGGCTGTCCAGCCTTGGCCCCGAAGTAGGCACAACTCTCTGACCTCAGAGTTCTCAAGCCAGACAAGTTTAAATTGCTTATTGGTTGTAAAAGAACATTTTTTCTTTTTTTAACACCTAACTCAGCATTCCAGAACCAATTAACTGGGTTCACAGACTCACAGGCTGCTGATATTTATAGTTAGACTAGGCTAAAGGCTTACAAGTTTAGAATGTCGATGTTTTTTTATGACTTTATACACTATATTTCAGGTTTTAAGCTCGGCCCCTTATTTCCAGTGAAGGACTGTCTTAATGCTTTAGCCATGCTTCCAACTTTGTGGACACAGTTTGGTGAGCCCCTTATCTTTTGCAGCTTGACTGTGCTCCAGTGCACAGACCAATTTAATCCTAAGAACTTCCAAATTCATGATCGCTCAAAATGGGCCAGCTTATTACATAACAGTGAAAACCTGCCAAATGCATTCAGGAACTCTGTGCTACAGAATATTACACTGACAGAGAACAGAATGGTAAACAGAGTGGCTTGACAGTGGTTGGTGAAAAACACTGAGTCAGATTGAGACAGGAGGACAGTAAGTGTGTAGTCTAAAATCCTAAAAGGGTTTATCTATGCATGGCATCACAGAGATCATAGTCCTGAATCAGCTCTGTGTGACTGTGATTTTATCAGGTTAAATTTGATTTCATTGAAAGGAAATGTGATTGGTTCTAGACTGCAATCTCACTTTGATGACGTTTAAACATCTGAACTAGGATGAAGGCTGTTCCTATAGGAAGCAATTCTGTGAAACAAATGGTTCAAGTTTACATTTATCAGACGCTTTTATCCAAAGCGACTTCCATTCCCTAACTACAGAGGGCAGCAACTTGGGGTTAAGGGCCTTGTTCAGGGACCCAGTGGTGGTGCTGAAGGTAGGATTCAAACCTATAACCTTTTGGTCCAGAGGTAAGTACCCCACCCCATGTTCACAATATGAAAGTGACCATTTGTCATATGTGAACACACCACAGTGTGAACAGCACGAAATTCACCCTCTCCATTTAACCCATTCACCAAGTGAAGCAGGGGGCAGCTATGAACACAGCACCCGGGGAGCAGTGTGTGGGGATGGTACCTTGCTCAGGGTGCCTCAGCGGTGCCTAGCGGTCTTGGGAATCGAACCCGGACTTTCTGGTCGCAGGGCGAATGCCCTAACCACTAGGCTACCAGCTGCCCCAATATTAAGCATGTCTACTAATGTTATAATTTTATTATCAGTTAAAATAATTTATTTGAGCAAAATAACTCTCTGCAAGTAATAAAATAAGCAAAACATCTAAAAATAGAAACGTGTCTAGAAAATGTATTTACTTAGTTAAACCAAAAAAAGTGTATAAAGCTTTAGTGTCTGTGTGATCAAACTGTGTAACACATTGTTATTTTGATGTTGATGCATTCAATCAGTGTTAATTACTGAAGATGAATATTCATTGTTGTTCCTCGAGCTATTGGCCATTGATACAGTGCTGGATAATCAACCACCTTAAACACCAGAGATTCAGCAGTGCTTACTAATGAGTGAATCATTTTTTTATCTAATGTCAGTACTGCTCTTGTTGTTGTGACAGTGTTAGCTCTAGGATTTTACAGTGTTGACTCAATGTTGAAAGCACAGTATTTACAAAAATGTTTTAATTCAATTTTATTTATATATCGCTTTTTACAACTAGGTTGTCACAAATCAGCTTTCAAGCCCCTAGTGATTAAGCCAAAGGCGACAGAGGCGAGGAAAAACTCCGTCAGCTGGAGGAAGAAACCTCTTGAGGAACCAAGTCTCAAAAGGGGAAGCCGTCCTCCTCAGGTCGACCCAGAGAAAGGAACGATGAATAGTGAATAAATAACAAGAGAGGGCCTCAGTATTACCATTTTCTTTTTGGTCATTTAGCACATATTCTAGTTCAGGGCAATTCAAAATGGCAGACAGGTGTACAGTTTGAGGGCTTACCCAAGTGTCAAAGGTAAAGTGTGAGTTTAAGCAGGTATTTAATCAGTCAGACTCTTCAATGTCCTCGGTTAATCAACTTAGTGCCTTAAGGGATACTGAGGTAGCTAAACACATCGTAAACACATGCTGCAGATTAATGCTGTTCAATGTCTGCAGACTATGTGTTCCTCAGTTGTTTAATAAGTCTCTCAGTTTTTCGCAAACTTCCATTAGGGGAAAAAGGCTTACTGGTATATTTCCCTAAAATTAAGTATCAAGTATATTTCCTTAATACATACAGGGATACTGAAGTGCGTGTTATTTCTATTGCAGAGGTAGAAGACCAGTTTCATATAAAACTAATGGTAATGAAATCAATTTTTAAAAAGTCATTTGCAGCTGTACTATAATACAAGATTTTTAGAGTGGATGGTTCTAGTGGCAGGAGATTGATAGTTCAGTGTGATTGAACAGAATTTACACATAGTAATTAAAAATTGTGAAGGTAAGTAAGTTTTGTGATGTAGCATATCCTCATAACAATCATAATTAGTTTAAAACAGTTACCTTATGATGAGTCAGGTGGGGTCTCTTGTTAGGTGAATTGGGGTTCCTAAATTGACCGTAGGTGTGGGAGAGTGCTGTGCATGCTCTGCGGTGGGCTGGCGCCCCACAGAGGGCGAGTCCCTGCCTCGCACCCATTGGCTCCGGGATAACCCCCTGTTGACTTCAATATGAAGGAAAGAAGTTAAACCTAAATAAAGGGGCTGAGAATAGTCCACCAATCAAAAGTATCCAGCCAACAGTGTCCTGTGGCCAGAAACTGACCCCTGCTGAATAAGCAGAAGATAACAACACAAACTTTGCCAGATCAGATCCTCAATAAGGTTGAACTGTGTATGTCGACACAGTGTTTAAGTCTAGCAGCACACAATAACACACACTAACTACCAGTCTAACTTACGTGCTGAGAATAATCCTCCCTCAAAATAATACCTACATACTGGTGAAACCTGGTTTCATTCTGGTTAATATGTTAATATGTACAATAAGGAAGCCTTTGGTGTCATTTTAAAATGAGAAAAAATAGTTTAGCTAAAAAAACTGTCTATGTAAAGTGCATAATACATTCTTTCAACCTAGAGTGTTGCCTAAA
>JBBPCW010000147.1:5293767-5313175 GCA_037974425.1 Phenacogrammus interruptus | reverse complement strand
GCAGTTCTTTTTTAGGTTATTTCCTCAAACCCAAAAAAATCTTACATTTGTTTGCTGTTGGCTGGTATGCAACTGTGCAAGGGAATTAAAAAGCCCCGACTGTTTCGTATCTAAGATGAGACAGACATCACACAGCAACATTTTATGCAGACACACTCTTTGGAGTAAAAAACAAACATGGTAATTTAAAGAAGAGGTCAGTCATGTTTCTCAAAATACCTTGAATGTCACCTGAGCAGTGTCCAGTCTGAAAGAATGTGCAAAGATCTGTGAGAAATTTGAAAAAATATGTTTAGCTTCCTCCATTTCTTGGACAGTACAATTAAAAAGGTAAAAGAACAGTTGGTGACAGTGAAGACAGCTAATGACAAAAGAAGAAGATTATGATGAAGATAATGGCAATGATGATGATGATAATAAGGATGACAATGATGATGATCATGATGATGACGACAATGATGATAAACACAATTAAGAAGAAGAAGAAGAAGAAGAAGAAGAAGAAGAAGAAGAAGAAGAAGATGGTGATCAAGGATGACAATGATGACAATAATGATGATCATGATGATGATGATGGTGATGATGATGATGATGATGATGATGATGATGATGCACCTGTCTCACTGTGGTCATTTTTGTTCCTCTGGGAATGTGAACATCTCGTAGCGCTGTAACTCTGTCATCTACAAAACAGTTCAAACTCACAGGTCTTTTTTCTGCATACTTGCTTAATAATAATAATTGTGGGAACAGTGTGTTTTAGGCAGATCACTTCTGATATCCTGCTGTCAGACACACCTGTTGAGAGCTCAGTGCACATTAAGCCTTTTTTCGGCAACTGTTAATCAACAAGAACGGGCCACACACTCGAACAAAGTCTCTATTATCCTTTCTGAACGTACTAAGAGAATTTAAGATAAAAATTATGAAGAAACAGAACAAACAGCCGTTTGGACCGATGGCGACAGGCAGTTGCTATGGTAACCAGGACGGCCCTGCTTAGGAGTCTTTATTTTTCCTCACTAAACAGGTTCAGAGAGAAATAGTTTAGGTAAAAAAACAAATGTACCATTAAGATCAAGCCTCTTCAACGCAACCCAAACAGCCACATGTGTTTTCTCCTCCTCTGCCATTGAAGAAGATTGGAACTCCTCTTTATCCAGATCCTCACAGAGATGGGAACTCAGAAACTCCACGCCACAACAAGCTCTTCTGTATTTATGCTCATTTCAAAATAAAAGACCAACACAGTACATCACGTTACTGAAGCGCTCTCTCTCTCATAAGCTCTCTTAAATACAGAGAAAGAATTCCATGCTGTACACAGTGTAGCTGCAGTATAACGTGTAAATCTTATATTAAAGATAGACCTATATAATAATGAAATACAATGCTGTATTTCAACTCTGTGCATTATGGATGCAATGTCCTTACAAAGTGTAACATATATTATATTTCATTTTGGCAAACTATTTTATGTTGTAGACAGAAATGTAGTTTCTATTTCCGTTCAACTTTGCACTTGAAGGGGACTTCAGTCAATATCGATGTACTGGTACAACGTCAATAAATATTCTGATTCTTAAGAAACTGATATGTAGAGACTTTTAATTTGAAAACAGGTCTAGTTGCTCGAGTGGAGGTGGTGTTGTTCTGTCTTGTGTTTGTCTGTCCACTAGGATGCAGCTTTGAGCAGGGTTGGACCACATTATTCGGCTCTGGAATGTAAAATAAACCTGCTTTTAACACGGCATTCGGTGTGAAGAGCGCTATTGAACATCAGACAGGCGATCCTGATTCATTTCAGCATGAATGAACCAGAGGGACTGAGGTTCAGGAGGCTGAACAGACCTCATATAATAACAGACGAGACCCATGAACCTCAGTACAAAGGCACGAGGTAAGGAGCACAACAACACATCACCTGCATTACAGCTTATTACACACTTTTTTTTAAATAAACACCTAAACACACAGTTACAGTCCACACTGTTAAAGAGGACGCTGAACAGTAACGTCAAAGCTCGCCCAGCTCCTCATTCAGCTCTGGGGCAGTTGCCTCTGGGAATGGGGCAGTACTGACACTTCTGTTGTCAAAATTTGTCTCCACACTTCCAGCACCTACAGTGGGAAGGTATTCCGAGTTACTCTGCTGACGCTGGCTGGATTCCTGCTCTTCCCTCTCCTGGTGGTCGTTTTTATCCTGGAGTCGCCTATTCAGCCGGAGGCATTCAGGTAAAAGCTGCAGAGGTTAAAAAGCTCCAGAGGGAAAATAAGTTGTTGATCTTCATGCTCCAGTACACACGAGCTTCGTGCTGTTTGAAAATCGCATAAAGAGCCATAAGGTGAACATAACTTGGCTGTATAGACCATGCGGGCTCTGCTGACCTCATTCATTCTGCTGCAGAGCTGGAGCCTGAAGTGAGAGCACTGCTGTCTGTTTAAACAGATAAAGAAATGTACATATAACATATCTTTTCGGAGGAGAAAGTGACACATGGGAAACCCTTATTTAACTAAATGTAGAATAACATCTATCATCTCTCTGCAGAATAGAATGTGACCTATGAGAAACTGCAGCATTTCTCTGCAGAGGGGAAAGTGATCCATGGCAAACCAAAGTCATTTTAATAAATTGGAGCATGACAATAATTCAAATGTGCCCAAGACATTTCTATAAAAATCGATTCCCTACAATACACACAAAACATTCACATACTAGAGAATAATTAACAGTGTTTAAAAATACCCAGGAACACTCAAAATCAATTATAACTAAATGTAACAACTTTCAGTAGTGTAACATGTCTGAATGAGCTAAATGGTTAGACATACAGCAGTTGTATCATCTGACTTTATACACTTTTAAGCTTTTATAAGTTGATACAGAACATGTCAATTCCATGTTCCTGAATAATGCATACTGAATAACTTTTCTTACTATATAAGTTAAACCTTTATTATACTCATTGGTGAAATTTGCATTGTTACAACAGCAGTACAGTACAAGAGAATCTCTATGGTCTGAATCTCTACTTGTATTAGTTGCCTAATGTCTTTATTGCTGCACTGGTATGTCATAGACGTTTCCAAACCGTGTCAAACGGTGCCGTTTTGAAAGACTTCCTGTTTGATGAGTTTCCAGATTACTGAAAGACTATTAAGCAGAACATTTCTATTAGATTTGGCTGCTATATAAATGTCCAATTTTACTTTTAATAAAAAATGTTAATCTTATAAACAAAGAAGTGCTGTAGAATACTGCATTCCCTGCTTCATATAGTAAGCTCTGATCCCCCAGTCACTTTTTGGGTCAAGCCCAGCACCACTGCTGAATATTTAAGGGTTCTTGGCACTACTTCGAACCAATCTGCAGTGACTCCTCATTTAGATTCCTCTCTTGAGTTCTGTGTCAGTGCTTAATGATTGGTCTTTTTGCTGCTGCTGCCGTTGAGCACTGCAGCCTGTCTCCTTCAATTTTTCTAGTCTAAACGCAGCCTGCTCTGGGATTAGATGCCTCTAGGAACCCAAGACTTAATTAATGCTATTTTTCCCCATCTCCCTTTTATGTGCTTTTCTTTTATGTCTTTTTAATCCTGCTCCTACCACGCTAGTCTCAATGAGCCGCCCTTCATGACTGGCTGCTTTGAACCCAACCTAAAGCTGAGGCAGGCAGAGCGACTGTTTGAGGATCTGCTTGTTGGACCTGAATCCATTGCCAATATTGGAGGTCAGTATGTGCTGCGCGTGTCCTCTTACCCTGGTGTTTCAGTCTCTCTGCAGTTATGCAAGCAGCGACTAGGTTAGAGTGGGAGAGCCCAAGTAGGTGAAAGGTTATCTGACTGTATTGTCTGCATGGTTAAACAGAATTTTATCCTTTAATATTTTATTGGCTCCTTTGTCTGTTTTGTGCTTTTAGAAATAATATGTTTGAAATGTACATTTTTTAAGTAGAATATATCAGCCTTTCATTATCTCTATTATTTTTATTATTTATTATTATATTACTTATGTACTGTACTACTGATCTCTACTACAATAACACATGCAATAATGCACTCCTAAACACCATTTGTGTCACTTAACTGTAAGTTATTTATCTATAGTATAATATTTGTGTATGTAGCATAGTGTGATTCATATTGAGGTTTTTCTACAGTTTCTTTTATTGTATCTATTTATATGTCCTAAGCAATTTCCTCCAGGATCAGTTTTCTGATTCTGATCTCTGTAAATCAACTGGCTGTTTGAAAAAGCTTGGACACATTTGAAAATAACTTATGAAAAACTGATGGGTTTTTTTCCCCCCACAGATGTTCTGTACACCGGTACCTCAGATGGAAAGATAGTGAAAATTGATGGAAGGAAAATTCATGTTTTGACAACTCTTGGGCAGCCACCATGTGGTAAGACTTTAAAAGAACATGCTTAACAGGTTCCTAACTGGTTGTGTGATGCAACATTTCGCAATCAGTTGGTCAATAGAGCCATCGGCACTGTAATGATGTGTTGAGAAATGACTTTTCATAATTCATAATTGTGCTCTCAATCTTTGACAGATGTTAAATGAGTAAGCATGTATTTTAAGTGTTGATCCACTTTCTCATATCCTCACATTCATTGTTAGCCGAAGTCTGCATCACTCCTGTCATGTCTGTCCTGTTTAGAAATGCTGATGTGCTGGAAGCTTGAGAGACCCTGACTTAACACACATGCTTAACATGGTTTCATCTGTGGGGCACAGCACAGCATGGTCATAAAATCACATCTAAACTCTCTGTTCCCTGATCTAGTACATGTATCCGTTTAACAGCACACAGCAGGACTTGCAGGCCATGTAGTTTTTGAAAGTGTTGTAGAACCCCCTCAATGGGTAACACACTTTTATGAAAGGTCTGTTTCATTACAATTTTTGATGTTTCTTAGTCAAGTTTTGCACGCTGATTCAGCCTTTTCCTACCTGCAGTGGTTCTAGAGATGAAGAAATTTGTATGTATTTTACTATAAGGTTGTTGTAGTACTACTATTTTTATATTAGTCACACTGATGCGGGTTTGCAACCCTGTTATCTACACGTACAACAAACATATTAATATGCACAAAGTTAGAAGCATAACCAAAGGCCATTTCAGCCGAACCGCCAAATTTAGTTTTCTCTAAAAATGACGCTTGAAGCTACATACATTACCACCGGAATCAGTGGCCCGAGATTGTATAAGAAACACTACAAAATGTAATGAAACAAATGTTTGTTGCCAGATGCTATAAGCCCTTTTCACCTCATTTTAAAGGTTCTCGTGAACAGGAGCATGTTTGTGGACGACCCCTCGGAATCAGAGTGGGTCCCAATGGAACCTTGTTTGTAGCTGATGCCTACTTAGGGCTCTTTGAGGTGAATCCTGTCATAGGTCAGTCTGTCTTTCTATTCTATCTCTATTTTCTATTTTAATTTTTCATTCTTTCTTTCTCTTGCAGTCTTCAGTTTCATTCTGTCTTTTTATCTCTTGCTTTTGGTGTTTCTCTTTTTCTATTATTTTGCTTTTTGTATTTTTCTTTCCTTCCTTCTTTCTTTCTTTCTTTCCTTTTCTTTCATTTTTTTGCTTCTGTCATTCTTTCTCCCTTTCTCTTTTTTTCCCCAAACTTCAGCATTACTTTGTTATACTCTTTCTTACTTTCCTTCTTTTCACATTCAGCCTTTTTCTTATTTTCTGTCTTTTTTCAGTTTCCTTCTGTCTGACATTCTTTCTCTCGCTTTGTCTTTCCCTTCC
This sequence comes from Phenacogrammus interruptus, assembly GCA_037974425.1. Lineage (NCBI taxonomy): Eukaryota > Metazoa > Chordata > Actinopteri > Characiformes > Alestidae > Phenacogrammus > Phenacogrammus interruptus. The sequence continues at coordinate 5,307,407 of JBBPCW010000147.1, read as the reverse complement.
TCTCTCTTTGCCTTAGTTTCTTTCTCTTTCTTTTTTCACTCAGGTTGTCATAGTGTGATTATAATGAGTTGCACATATTAAATGTATTTGTGGACATTGATTATGTTTTTATCTCTCTCTTTGGTTTCCAGGTGAGTCCACTCTTCTGGTCAGCACCCGTAAAATCGTCGGGGGTCGACGCTTATCCTTCGTGAATGACCTAGATGTGACTCAGGATGGGAAGAAGGTTTACTTCACAGACTCCAGCAGCAGATGGCAGCGTAGAGACTACCTGAACCTCATCATGGAGGCCTCAGCAGATGGACGGTAAATTGGGATTCAATAATGCTTTACTGCACTCAATTCTGGTTCACAGTCTGTTTACGAGCATGCTATAATTGCAGTTTCTATTTATATTGATTTCATAATAATGAGATGTTAAAATAGCACATATTCATGCTATTAACGTCGTTTTAATGAGGCAGTTTATTGAATTGGTATTTTAGGGTTTTGGAATATGATACTGAGACTAAAGAGGTTACAGTGATGATGGACAACTTGCGCTTCCCTAATGGAATCCAGCTCTTCCCTGATGAAGAGTCTGTTCTTGTTGCTGAAACCACGATGGCAAGAATACGGCGGTAAGACTGTTTTACTTTTTGAATAAGAAAAGAAAAATCTGTTGTCTATGGGGTTTAATGCTGGTCCTTTCAAAAGCCAATGGTAATGGTGTTTTGAAACATGGTCTTGAAAAGGAACATATCACATTTCACTCAGGGAGCACATTAAATTAGTTTTGCTTTCCCCCTTTTTTGTTTGTTGGCACCTGCATTTCACCCATTTATTTCAAATGTGTCAGATGTGGGCTGCGTTGATTCACTGTCACAGTTAAAATCCTCAAGTCGGCCTTCCTGCTGTATTATTTCTCAAGAGTAAGTCGTGTATGTTAATGCACCCCTCCCTCTGCTGCCATAATTCTGATGTCTGCTGGAGGCAGTGTGAGTTCCCTCCAAGCCTCACCTGGATAAATGATGCAAGCTTGCTGTTGCCGTGGTAACCGGATCCTTCACTAAGGATCCAGCGCGGAGAGACGAATGGCGGGTTCGCTTTAATAGTGAAGCAAGTGTGGGCACAGCGAGGGTTACAATATGTTGGAAATGCTTTCATGTAGCCTCTTTTGCTTATTGAAGAGATTAATGTAAGAGTTGTCACATGAAGAACTGGACAGATTTATTTTAGAAGCATCTCAGACAAGAGTGAAAATGAGCAGAGATAACCTATTTGATTTCATTTGGACTGGCTTTAAATAACACCTTACCAAAAATCAGTCAATAAAAACCACTAACATCAGCTGATCACTAAAAGTTATTTTTTAAGGGATCTGCTATTGAAAAGAATTCCATCCCCTCATCTGAGCCTTCCTGAGAACTGGTGTAATCAGACACTCAAGATTCAATAAATGATCGCTTCCAGTTGGATATTTCAGTTTATGTCTCACAGAAGTGGGCTCACTCTCTGCCATTTGGATCCTGATCTTCGTGAAGTACAGAGGAGACGTCTTAAACCACTTCAAAAAAGACGTCAATTTCACGTTTTCTAACCCTTGATGGAAAAAAAGTGTTTGAATTCACAACCATCATTTTTAATAAAGCGCCACTCGAACTTCAAAGCACCTTTGTGTCATGTATTGCTTGCCGCTGGTAGTGTGGCGATTCTTTCCATCTTTAATTCAGCAGAGTGTATATGAGGCTCTTGACTCTTTGAATTCTCCACAGGGTTCATGTGGCTGGTCTCAATAAAGGAGGCATGGATACTTTTGTAGACAATCTCCCTGGTTTCCCCGACAACATCCGGCGCAGCTCCTCGGGGGGTTACTGGGTGGCTATGTCAGCTGTGCGGCCTAATCCCGGTTTCTCCATGCTTGACTTCCTGGCCCAAAGACCCTGGATTAAGAAGCTTGTTTTTAAGGTATGTGCACTACTATGTGTGTGTTAAATATACCAGTATAGATGTGGCTGATATGAAAGTATGATATCACTAAACATTTGAGCTGAACTGGGAAGTGAAAGTGATCATTCTGTCATACATGAACACACCACAGCACACAGTGCGAACAGCATGGAATTCTTCCTCTGTATTTAACCCATTCACCAAGTGAAGCAGCGAGCAGCCAGGAACACAGCACCCGGGGAGCAGTGTGTGGGGACAGGACCTTACGCAGATTACCTCCGAGGTGCTTAGGAGTCTTGGGACTTAAACTCACAACTTCCCAACCGAACACCCTAACCACTAGGCTACCAGAATGAATGTGAATTCTAGCGTTACATTGTCCTGCGATATGACTTTTACTGTGTTACGGATACATGTTAAGTCAAAAATGACAAACCACAATGTCATAATATTAACAAGAGTTTAATCAGCTCGAATTGTTTTTATATTCAACAAAAGTGCATTTCAGACTACAGCTACTCGCAGTGTGCTCCTGTGGTTTCCATGCAGAGTTGTGTGTGCGTTACTTTAGTTTCCCTTTTCTTTTTCTTGCACTCTCTTGGGCAAAAGTGTTGAGTAAGCTGAAGAAGCCTGTAAAAACCCCATTCAACACTACATATTTAGCACTAACGTTTTGCTCGTCCGTTGGTTTTCTGTTTATCAGTATCTACGAAAAAAAACACTGTGATAAGCATTGCATATTAGGACTATTACAGTTTGCTCTATCACTCACCCCTCTATTAAGTCTTTCTCAGCACTGTTTCGACTTTTAGTATGATTCATATTTAATGTTTTCACAGCGCACTTCTATAGGGAGCTCTAGCTTTATTAGAATGGTGTAGCAGACATTGGTGGTTTTTCCTGTCTTATTTTGGGTGCTTGTCCATTTTCTTTCAGCTCTTCAGCCAGGACATGATGATGAAGTTTGTGCCTCGGTACAGTCTGGTGGTGGAGCTGCAGGATGGAGGAACATGTGTGCGGAGCTTCCATGACCCACACGGTGCAGTGGCCGCATACATTAGCGAGGCCCACGAGTACAATGGCCACCTCTACCTGGGCTCCTTCCGCTCTCCTTACCTGTGTAGGCTGGACCTGAGCAAAGTGTGACATACCGTCCAGCGGAACAAATGGCCATAGATCAGAAAAGGCATTTTTGGGGGCTGCTTTACCTGCAACATTTAACATCGTCCTTCAGAAAATGAAGCAGTTAACAATTCTGCCAGATAACAGGAGCACACAGCAACTCGTCACATATTCCCATTCCTGAAGCCATTAACACAAGTCCCTAAAACTCATTCCGATTTTTTCTACTGTGATGAACTCTTACATATGCTTAGACTTTGATTCAGCTTTTCCATATCAGTGTGACTTCACATTGTCTCTTTTTTTAGTGTTGCGTGGTGTATTATTAGCACATCTGGAGAACATGCTAGGTCGTTTTATTTAAAAGTTGGCATTTCTATTTCTGTTTTCCCCCTGTGAGAAACGATGCGCACTGATCACATCCTAGTTTGTTTTATTTGCACTGAACTGTCATCTGGCCCTTAAAATAGAGCTGCCGTCTCCCTTGTACACACTGTGACAGAAATATCAAAGCAGGTGATGACTTGTGAAGCTTGTGACTTCCTCTCCTAGTTACAGTGCCAAGATGTTGCTTGGGAGCTGAAAACACTTTCTCATCTCTCCTGGTCTCAGCTTGGTCCATCAAGATTTAAAGTTCTTTGGTTTTTAATAGGTTTTGTCTCACATTTTGCATGTTGCTCCATTGGTCAGTTGAGATTCTCTGAACTTCCGTTAACAAAGACTATTTTAGTAGCAATAATTTCCTGCTGGAAGATCATGTGGTGTCTGTGGTGCCCCTGTCATCCACATTTTATAGCAAGCATTGCATCACTTTACCAAGAGGGGAATTCATATGAACACATTCAAATCCTCCACTCATCCAGTCCTGTGGTGCTCAGGCTCAGTATGAAAGATGGATGCCGCTTCAAAAAAAAGCTTCAAGTGCTCTGAGATTAGAGCAAGAGGCCTAATAGAAGTAACTTCTCTGAACAGCTACTGGACCTGAAAAAGACCTTCTCCCTGATCCAGCGTAGCATTACAAATCTGCCTCAGCACATCACAGGCCCTTCTCTCACAGGAGCTTGTGAATATTTTACACCACATGTTACATGCAAGCTCGATATCCTGAATTCTTGGTCAGTTAGACCTGAGGAGAAAGGACGACCAGTTGCTGAACATGATCAAAAGTTTCCATCCACACCTTGTTTAAATACCAAGTGCTTATTTTATTCTGTGCCAAGTCACTGTTAAATTAGCATGCCATGTAATTTCAAATTCATACTTGTTTCTGCTGAAAATGGCATATTAAGACTTCAAGGGAAGACAGAGGCAATATGTTGTCTTCATTGTCTTCAGCCATGGTATGGACCACACTTCAAACTTACAGAAGAAAGTCTGAAAGATAAATAGGAATCCTGCTGGTTCATATTGTGCTAAAGGTATGAAATGAATACAGTAATTGCATATTAATGAAACCTTGTTTAAGAATGAATGCACTACTGAATAAAGAGCAATGGAATGAAATGCAGTGAATGTCTCCAAAGGGCAGGAAGCTCTGTGTGCACATGATATGAAATCTTCACCTCCTTTTCATTTTCACACTTTCTTAGACACAAAAAAACAGTTCTCACTGTACCTGCTGCAAAGCACCATGTGACTGGAAGGCACAATTAGCAAGGTCAACATCACTCTCTCTCTTCGTGCATACAGTACGAGATATCTCGACTTTCAGCAGGTACTTAATACCTTTAACAATCTGTCACAGAAGAGTGGTACCATGTTAAATAAATGTATTGCACGTTCCACACACTGACTGCTGACAGCAGTGACAGACAGTACTGTACCTGTCTTTGGGCATCATCAATAGCTGATGCCTTGAAAAAGAAGACATCATTCGACTGGTTGTTGAATGTGTATGTTGCAGTTTGAACAGCTTTTTCAACTCCTGTGTCATTCCTGCTCACGTTTTGCGGCTGGCCAGGAATTGGTCCAATCACAAAGGCACAAACTGACCATTTGTCTGGAAAAGATTCAAACAGGGTATCACTACATTTTCAGAAGCAAAGACCTCCACCAATCACACCTCTCACTTCACACTCTTACTGGGTTTTAACTATAAATTCTGTAAATTAAATGGTTAGCATGCGAAGAAAGTAACTGCTGTAAACAGCTTTAAAGAGTTCAATTCCAAAATCTCTCTTGCATTAAAAGCTAGGAATACCTTATATAAGGTTATATTCTAAGTGGACAGGTACATACAGGAGAGGTACATACACTTTGTAAGACAGAGTCCTTAAACAACACTTTTACCATCACCTGCATCGCATAAACCATGTGTCAGACATTTTTAAAATATATTCATGTTTTAGACATCAGGACCCCTGGTTTCTATCACCATCAGACCACCCCGAGAGACTGTTTACATCAATTGAATTCTCCTTTTGCAGTCAAACTTTTCCCAGATCACTTCTTCAAATCTTAAGACCCTATCAGACCAAACACACACAATCCCAAGCGCAAAGCAGAGCAACCAACACAACAACATTAAAAACACACCAGAAAGTGGAAGTTAAATTATAAAAAATTGTGACCTTACCAACTGAGCACAACATAGCCAGAAAAAAGACAAGAAGCAAATGATTACAGGCGTCCATGTCTGTGCAACTTCTCTCAGCTTTGCTCAGCAACTTCCTGTGCAGAGGCAACACTTCAACCACCTCCTGATCTCAGGCGGTCCTCCTCAGTACACTTACATGTGGTGGTCCAGAGACTTTATTCAGGCAAGGTTGCCTCCCAAGAGCAAACCTGAGTAAAACAAACTCTTTATGTAAACAGAGAATTTTGTAAATTTATTCCAGTGTTGTTTTTTTGTGTTTACAATTTCACTTTTTACAGTCACTCCAAATGAATGAACAAAAAAATGAACTAAAACTAATTTTCTTATGTTGGTCGCTTGTTATAATCTGTGTAAACTTCAAAGAAACCGACAGCACCAGGCCCAACAGAGAGCTGAAGGTACAGAAAGAGTAATGTGTCTTTAAAGTCAGCCAGCCGACCCTAGCGGTCCCCCCCACATCCTGCACTTCTAACCGCAGTGTTTCCACTCGTTATAGTGTGAGACCAAGAGATATGCAAGAGAATTCAGTCAAATAGCTAATAGAACTGGTTTTGCGTTTTAGCAGTGAAATGACCCCACGGCAGACCCATCCTGACTGTTTCTTTGACACATACTGATCCAGTCTCTCCAGTCATGGCTTTCCTTTACGTTTTCCTTCATTAAATGGACAGACCCTTAGCACTTAAATGGACAGCACTTACTACTGAAAGGTGCTCTGAGAGTGTTGTGTCTTCTCATCTTAACGATGTAGTCGTTGTTTTTAATGGTCCGTGCTTCATTGTTTAAACCCATATCACACATTAACACACTAATACGATGCATCTTTGTTGTTGCAGTGTCGTTTCTGTCCAGCAGGTGGGGCAGTGGTCGAGGCGCTGTGTGCCGCATGGGGAAATATGGTGTTCTTCTCCATAGAAGGTAATTGGTGCTGTCAGATCTTGGATAGAGAAATATCCATTATTAAACAGTCAGAAGGAAACTGAGAAAACTCCAGTGACTGGAAGGCCTCTAGATTCATCAGCCCCCCTCGTCATGTTAACTGTGCTCAAAAATTCATCACAATAGCTTCATCCCTGCTTTTTTATACATGGCTGAAATAATTTAGACGCCAACATAATAAAGTGCTCTCCAACTGTGCTTCCTTTTCTAGGGTGGGTGGAAGATGGCATGCTGTTTTGTTATGTATCGTGCCGAAGAGATGACGCTGGAGTATTCACGAGCCTCCTTCTCCTCTGTCCTTCCGGATTCCTTCACTTCACTTCAGAATTTCTGCCCCCTCATTCCCTCCATCCCATCATTAATATGGAGATCCACAACAAGCATGCATTGTAGTCTGATCAAATCCAGTGATTCTGCATCTCCTCAGATTTGTTGGAATACAGTTCGTGGCAGATATAACCACTGGATTTTAAACCTTGGCATCTTGGCCCATAAACCAGGGTCACACCTGTCAGAAAGCGCTTCCACAGCTCCGGAGGTGGGAATTAGGTCCAGTCAGGACAAATGGCCAAGTCTGTGCTCATCTCACGTGTCTTGTCTGGTCGTGATTCAGCCTCTGCTTTCCCACTTCAACATGAAATGGGGGCTATTTTTGAAGAACATGCAGCCGTAGCCTCCTCTACAGATGAGTGGATGTGGCTCGCCAGCGCTCACTTGCTGAACCTCTGCCACTAAAATCCCTCTCCATCTGTTTCTCAGCTCAAGCCCAGCAGCCCCTCTTCGAAGGCTTCTGCTCCATTTTTTAAAAAGCTGACCCCAGCATGGTAACTCAAACTGTGAGGGACTGCTCTTAATTCCCAGGCAGGTGACTGTTATACACCCTCCTTCAGTGCACATCTCACCAGTCCCTCTGGTTTAAATAGTTCTACCAGCCTTTCTTTTGAATATTTTAGTTATTAGAGTAACTATAGCCAATACATGCTTTTATCCACCTAGGGAAGCAGCAAGCTTTGCTTAAGTGCACCAAAATATATAACATTTTAGAAGAGATATTGACTGACTGATTAATTAGCTTGTTTATTTCTTTATTATAATTACTTGATAATCCATAATTATAATATGATTTACTTGTAGGCTTATCCTGAAAGGGTAAATCATGCCCCTAATCACATTAATTGTGATGAATGATGATGTTTTCAAGCTGTTAGATCAAATCATGCAGCCTGTAGCAGTTTAACTGAGGTTCATGTACTTTATGTGCATTCCCTGTCAATTCCAATTGGCCACATTTATTATCCACGTGGCTTTTCAGAACACTTGAAAGTAGCTGTAAAATTTAACCAGAGTTCTTCAGAAAACAGGCCGATGTTATAGACTTATTCAGTCCACTAAGTGCGACGAGTCACTGGCTGATCTTACAGGACTGACTGATGTGCAGTCCGTCAACTTTGAATGTGTATCCTCTTTACATTTTTGAGAGTGCAACAGCAGCGTTTAGGCTTTAGAGCAGGCAGCCTTCGAGTTTCAGATTCCAAATCCCTTTCTGACCTGCCAAATGTTTGAAAAAGCAGTGCCACCCACTGACACACTGTCTTTAGCATTTGCTTTAAATGGACATTGGATGTTAACAAATGTTACAAAGCAAATATGTCTTGTGCACACTAACAAACTGTTATCAGATGTATATATAATTGGCTGGTTTCTGTCTTCACTCCTTAAAGGCAATTTATGAGTCCTGACACTGTTTACAGTATGTGGAGGTATGATGTATTTGGTCAGTGTATGTCAAGGGCGGTACAATGTGCTGTGAGTATATTTTCACTTTCGTGTTGCAGCTTAGGTTATAAAGTCAAAACAAAACAAAACAAAACACTGTTTGGTTAGCCTGCGCGTTTGCATATTTCAGCCTTGTACACTTATTAACCAATAATGGTGGCAGTATCCTAGTGGGTAAAACAATTGCCTGTGGACACTACGAGCACTAAGTTGCAGGTTCAAACCCCCGCTGTCTACCATTGTATCTTTGAGCAAGACACCCTCAGTTGCTCCAGGGGGACTGTCCCAGTAACTAATGAATGTAAGCCACTCTGGATAAGGGTGTCAGCCAAATGCAGTAAATGTAAATGTAAATAATGCATGTTGTATGCAGTTTAACACACTCTAAGGAAAATAATGGAAGCTTGTTGGATTTTTGGGGCTATGCATACTCATGATCCAAAATGGCCTTCAAACATGGATGTCTTTGAGTTTAGAGCTCTGTCAGTGACAGAGTGAACATATCTAACGACCAGATAAGAAGCATGTACAAAATGACAGGAGGTAAGACAGTGTTGCGATAAGCTTTCAAATGTATCTTCTGTCCCAAGGTCACAGAAGCACAAAGAGCAAGGCAGACCCATTGAGAGTCAACCCAAAGCTGGCCAGGATTACAGCTGCAGTGCAGACTTAAGGACTTGCAGTGCCAGAAATGTTTTAGCAAATAGATCCTACAATAGAGCACGATGATTGGATTGCCTGTTTATCAGAATGAAATGGATGCGAAATTGCAATTGTGAAAAAGACCCATTTGAAATGTTATCTGCTACAGTGTACATGGCACTTTATCTCCTGCATCATAGCTGGTGACCCACATTGAAAATCCCCTTTTTAATTGGTAAATCCATTAACTATGATTAGTAATCTGATTTTTTTCTTTTTTCAGTACAACCCCAGATGAATATGAATTCACCTGGTTTCCATGTGGAATACTGTGTATTGCCCTTTGGGCCATCTGGCATTTAAATTCCTGGTAAGTAGCACTTTTAATAAGCCTATGGCATTAAACCCCATAATCCACAATCCTGCATCACCAATTAATAGACTGTAAGACCTCTGGGAAAGCATATTTTCCACAATTGTGTGTTATGCTCATACAGTAAATCAAATTAAGCTGAAACACGAGCCTGGCATTTTTTCAGTCGTGTCTTTGGGGGACTTGAAGACCTTTCATTCTCTCTGAGTAAACTGCTGTAAAGTGTTTAGGATGGAAAAAACAAATTTATAGTCTACATTTTATTACATTCTGCAGCATAAGCATACGTTTTTATAATTTAAGGAATTATAAAAGAATTATAGCTTTGACATATGGTTGTAAGAAAATTGTTAACTAGTGTAGATTGTGGATAAGCTTGAAACTTAATTTAGCCAAATTTCAGTCTGTTATCTAAATGTATTGAAATGTAAATTCAAAGGTTCTTTAGGGAAACAAATGAGGGTTTTCTATAATATGCTCCAAAATTTTTATTTGTGAATGTACATAACCGTGCTGTAGCACTTCTGTGGTTTGCATGACATACCAGAGTTGTGTATGATTTTACTGCTGGATCAGGCCAGTGAAGTACTGAGCTGACACGCAAAATCTGACTTTTTTGATTTTTGCAAGTGCTTGCTTGCTTTTTTGGTCCTCTGCTTGGCCAGGAGGAAGTAATTGAAGTGGAAGGGCTTGACTTTGTCAGCTCTTTTGGTGATTCTGCAATTGGTTTGTCCTCAAGGACCTGGGTGAGGGTTTTCTAAAGCCCTTTGACAGAAAACACCCTGCAAGAGAGAAGCCTGGAAGATTGACCTGAATACAGATATAAGGAAATGAAATCTTTATTGTAATTCTCACATTACAAATTAAATAATATGAAGGCGATCACATCCAGAGTCAGCACATTGACGACGTATACTTTTGTCGTCTCCACCTTTATTTTTTAAAGACGGAGGTATGGAGTGTATGGAGTTCGCTACCAGTAAATTAATCGGCCTGGGGGGTGGGAGGCTGCACAAACCAAAGTTTCTGTCACCTCATTTGCTGCCCTTCCTCAAGCGCTGCCCTAGACGGCTGCCTACTTTGCCTATATGGACGCATCGGCCCTGATTAAATTAAACTAAAGCGATACTTAATGAAGAAGCTTTAGTCTTTTGTCCCAGTTGTCCTTGAGATTTGAGTGCATTTTGAACTTTAGCCTTGATGCCTGTGTTCGATTGATTACTGCAGTCAGTCACTGCAGAATGTGTTCATTATTACTCATGATCTTTATGTTCAAACACTACTTTTAAACAGTCTGTTCAGCAACACACACAGCTTGTGTAACCTCAGTAGAAAAGCACTGCTAACAGAATGGGATGCTCTGGAATAGCTGTGCACGAGCCTGAGGTCACCATATTTATTACCAAGCACTGACTAGAGGGCAGCACCAACTGAACTGTGAAACATTGCACTTTCTGAAGTGATGGGGCGCCATCAAATACCTTTGGGATGAGTTAGAACCATTAACACCTGGTTTAATTCATCAGGAGTGTCTGGATTATATCTGGACAGCATTTATTGCAGAAAAATAGATGTATACGCAAGCGATACACATTTCAAACAGATGTAAAGCCTCTACAGTGTTCTCTTTCTAATTGAGCTCATTTTGTTTTCATGTACTTAAGATACTTATGAATAAAGTGTTCCATAAATAACTTTCCACTAAATGGCTCATGCTTTTGACCAAAATTCCCTTTTGATGTAATTTAGGCATGTCTAATCTTGGATACTGCGTAAGCATTACTCTGACCAATCACAAGGCTGATATGACTTGTCTCACCCATATCTTTCACTAAACTGTGGACTTAACACTTAACTCTTTAAAATCACCACATAAAAGCGGACTGTTTTTAGCAAGTAAACACCAACCACATATGCTGAGCCCCTTTACTCATTACTTCCTGCTTTGCTCAAGCTTTGGTGCAGTTGCAGACTGGGAGTGTTGGATTAATAGCTGTCAATCAAGCAGGCTCATCAGAATTTTAAGACCACACTCAGACAGGCCTGATAAATGGTTTTATCACTCTGTTTTAGTACCATACACATCTTTTTAATATTTTAAACGGTTCTACTTGAGCCTGATCACTCAAACTACTCCTGAAGATGTTCACCAGATTTTATACCAGTGTATGTTCTCTCCTAGTCCCGGTTTGGAGCCTCAGTTCATGGCAGAGAAGAACATATTCTTAGACAAAATAGTATTTATTTTCAGAGATGTGAACACTCAGATGACATGATTAGATTCACTTGTTGTAAATTATATAGTGTGACCCCATAGTTCATATCATTACCACTGTAAGGAAAGTTCTGTAGGCAATTTAGTTCTTAGATAATTAGTTATTTCACATCAAACCTTTCCAAAGGACATGTAGAATGATGTATGGAAATGTGCACAAACAATTGCCAGAATTCACCTTTAACAGAGGCATCTATGCTTCCAAGTTTATCTCCTGGATCTTTCTTTTTTTGGTGGCCTACTTTGTCAGCTTCAGGTCGAACTAGTTAGCTTAAATAAAACACCAGCTGCAGGCACAATCGACTACTAAGTGTAAATGCCTCTGATTTTAAACCATATCATGATCCACTCTAGATTACTTGCCACATTAAATGACCAGTTGTAAATGGGGTCTTAAAGGGGTGTTTGCAATGTGACCGCACTAATGCTCCTGTTTCTAAATGGGATCAAATCCTCAGTAATGTTCCAGCATCAGTCTCAGTAGAGTCGAGGCTGTTACGGCCGCAAAGGAGGGGCAAACTCCCCTTTACTACCCTCTATTTCCGAAGAAGTGTTGAATGAGCAGGCACCTGTAAACCTTTGGTCATATAGTGAATGTGTAGCAAATCCAGGAAATTATCAGGGTTGAAAGTTTAGATTTGTTTAATTTGCTATAATGATTTTAGCATTATTAATGTTTAAACATCCAGGACTATGGGGTATATAGAGAAAATAGAGTTATTTTAGAGCCTACAGTGGTAACAAAATCTGCCATTTTGTTTAACCAAAAATCGAGGTGCACAGCTCGTTCTCGAGCAAATAAAAAATGGAAATAATTTTGCTGCACTCAACTGCATCTAATTCCCTTCCCTCCCCATCAAACTATCAAAATCCAAGAACCTCCATTGCTGATTGCTATCAACATGGCGAAATGGATTTGTTGATGGATATGTTTTAATACTGAGGGACTGGGAAATGAATCCAATCTTTGGTTCAATCTTAAATCTAAAAGTGACTGTGACATTTTGACTCGATGGGGACGTCCCCCGAATGAGCGAAATAGATGCTGTGAATCACCCTGTTCAATATTTTCCACTGCATTGCTGACGTGTGCTCAATAGGCATCTGAAAGGATATTAGGAGGGCTGAATGAACCAGATAAGACTGTAATCTATTCCTCAATTAGTGTGACAGGAATTTCCCGTCCTCTAAACAGGGGCGTGCGCGTGACTGAGGGAGGAATCTCAGTCGATCCCCATGGTTTGATAGTTGCCCTCAGTGAGAAAGAGAACACACCTGACCATGAAATCTTCCATTTTCTCCCACTCACCTCAACGCCCAGTATTTCCTGTCTCGATAATACCTCCATGGCAGAGATTGGCCTTTTCCAATATGTCATTGTTCCATGCACATTGATTGACTGCAGGTGTTTTACGGCAAGGGGCAGACAGGCGAAGCGGTTAAGCTACAGCAGCAGCAGCGGTTGGTGCACAGATGAAAGCTTCACCCCAGGGTGAAGGGCTTATGTAATCGGAATAAAGCTCTTGCCAGTTTGCAGACTGTATATAAATACACTTCACTCTCTCTGCTGTTTACATTTGTGTATGTTAGATAACGAGTAGGCAAATGATGGTGGCATAAATGAGCCGGCCCAAACACCACCACACTGCTGCGTGTGTATCATGGCTCTGAGTGGATTTAGGCTGCATTGTGATGATAATGTCACCTGGTGGGCTCTGATGCATTTTCCACTATGAGCTACAGTCCAGCACAGTTAGGGCAGTGGTGTCGAACTGCATTCTAAATAGGCCACTGCTAATGGTGGGTGATACTGCAAAACACTTACTTTCCCTATTTTCACATTAAACAATGTGAGTAATACACTACCTGTCAAAAGTTTTAGAACACCCCAATGTTTCAAGCTTCATTTAATTGATTTTCAAATAGTTCAGGTCCAATGAATAGCATGAAATGGTACAAAGGACAGTGCTGAACTGCGAGAGGTTTAA
>JBBPCW010000147.1:5248836-5262720 GCA_037974425.1 Phenacogrammus interruptus | reverse complement strand
GAGAGAGAAACAGAGAGAGCGAGACAGGTTTAAAACGGGCGCGATCCGGAAAAGTCACGAACGAGAGAGAGAGAGAGAGAGAGAGAGACAGACAGAGAGAGAGTAAATCCGTGCTAAAATATCAACTTGAAAGTCATCAAAGCTTGCGTAGTATAGACCCAGCTCCCAACCCAACTGTGTGAATAGATTAATGGCGATATTTTTTTTATCGTGCGATAAGAGTTTCACATTAACGCAGCACGTTAATGCCGATAACGCCCCACCACTACTAATTTTGTAACATAAGTATTAACCTAAATTCAGCTGCATTTTCATATAAAATAGAACTGTATAAATTATTTGGTACTGTCAAGAGAACAGTACTCTTGGAATGATTAAATACTGAGGTTTGAAAGTAGCCAATCCGAGAAGGTTATTTATTTGTCCTTGATGCTGATTGGCTGCTGCCCTTTGATGCATCTGTATTCCAGAATTTCCCCATGGAGCATCTTGATTGTTTTTGTGTTTTTTGTTTTGTCCTTCTAAAAGTCCTGTATTTTATTTACTGTAAATTAGATTCATTTATTACTGTATTTACCTTGTATTTTACATTGTAGCACTGTGGGAGTTCAGTGTAAACTGTACAGTACAAATACAGGTTTACCTTTACATTTTCTTTAAGGGTAATAAGCTGATTTCAAAATAAAATAAAAAGTGTTTCAGGAGCATATTTAGGGGCATATTTAGGGTTTACGTGCTACAAATAGGCACCAAATCACAAATTTTGTAACGTCACTTATTTTGACCTCTATTTATTTATATCTGCTGTTTCATAGTCATAGTAGCTGTTTGTGTGTTTTCTGTCAGAACTGCTTTATTTACATTATGCACCTATCCAAAATTGCCTTATATCATGGAAAACTGAATTTTCTTTGCTTGTTGAAAATATGTTAATACTGTTGAAGTTTCAAAACATTCCATTCACTCCCAAGTCCATACAATCCATGTATGGAAACTAAACAGCAAAAACATAGCTTCACATAACCAAAACACTTAAAAGTCTCGAGCCAGTCGGGCTACAGCCTATTTACATTCAAGGTATACTTCAGTCAAGACTACTTTTTGATTGAGGCACAATACACACCAGCCAATCAGAGCAGAAATAATTTACATGTATTAGGTTTAAAAGCTATTCTAAAGGATACAGAAAGGTTGGAAATTGGTCAATTTCAAATGAAACAACTCTGTTTGTGTTGTATAACATCATATTGATATCATAAGTAGGTATCAGTGAACAAAATGAAATGCAAGAAAATTGTAAGAAAAGGGCATTAAAAGATATTTTTATTCAAAAAATAATTCACTGGGACTGTTGTGTTTTTGCTCGGTGGCCAGGGCTTGTGGTGCGGTTTTAGGGAATTGATTTTGGTGTAGGCTTAGTCACTACTGCCAGGCTGGGAGAGCTTTTTCTTTCCGTTCAAATGGAGAATTAGAGAGCTGTAGGTGTTGAGTCGTGATGTGAAGCATGACGAGAGAGAGAGAGAGAGAGAGAGAGAGAGAGAGAGAGAGACAGAGAGAGAGAGAGAGAGAATAGAATGTATGTGTGTGGGGGTGGGGGTGTCTGTGTGGTGTAGAGAGAGAGAGAAAAAAAGAGAGAGAAGTGAGGTGCTCCTAAAGTTTTGAAATGTTAAGCCTGTTTTTGAAATGTTATGTGTAAATGAACTGTCCTGTAACTGCTTTATAGAAAACATACATTTTCTTATCTATCTTTTCTATTATGATGGACAAATTGACAAACTGCATCAACATACCAGACATTACAGCAACTGTTACAAGTAGATAGGCAGTTGAAAGGAGAATGTTTGGCTGCATAGGACACTGGCCAGAGAGACATTGAACGTGCGAGTTAAGTCTGAGCAGGCTGGGTTTTAGTTTATTTTCTATTAAGAATGTATAAAGCAAGTCTCTGTCTAGAAGCCCAGTATGTTTTTGGGCTTTGTGTTTGGCCGCCTAGTAAGTCTATGTGCTATTATGCTATTATTTGTCATTAAAATAGTAAAATAGGGAGAAAAAAAAACAAAACAGTTATCCTAAGAGAGACCTGAGAGAGCATGCTGGCTTTCACTGATTGACCCACTGGAGCTGCTCCTCAGGTGATTCCAAGCAGTAACCTAACGTTTCTTGATTTATTTTCAGAACGTCTTTGCAACATCCACTGAAAAATATGATACGCAACCGGTAAGCCTGAGCATTGATTTTCAGAAGGAAAGGAAATGTGTAATTGCATACAATTATAGCCATGGAAATTGATTTTGTGTTTCCACAAGATATTACCAAGAGGTAACATGTACACAGAGAGAAAAAGAAAGACTTGAAAAATAAATGTTTTTTTTTTTTGATTAATGATTTCCCAATGAAAGCAAAAATGGCCATATAGGCAATTAGGCAACAACCTCAAACATGCAGCCAATGACCAACATTGAACCACAAAGCAAATTACAGTAGACATCTTGAAGCTGTTTAAATGTTATACACATGTCTAAATGAAGTTACTAGTACCTGAGTACTCACACAAAATAGCTACTAATATATTACCTGATATGTGAAACATTTTGTGTCAGTTTTCTGATAAAGTTTTGGCCTAAAATGTATTTCTCTTCCTAGCAGAGAGGCACATGCAGAAAACTTAATTGTTCAGATTTACCATTATCAGAATTATATATCCAACTCAAGACTTGTGCAAAGACACATGAAAAGTTGCAGATAATTTTGGATAGTAAATTGTAGACATCATGACCACTCATTCACCACTGCTGAACAAAATGTGACCTTCTACAAATAACCAGACTCACTGCAGTGAGAGGTTTGAGCAACAGTAAAACAGTCCAGGTCCTGAACCAACAGACAGAATGATATTTAATCAAACATGGAAGCACTTTTTACTCATTTACTAACATGTAAATGAGTAAAAAGTAGATGACTCACTGTTATACTTCAAGTGGAAGTAAAGTTTTATCAATTCAGGGTTATAATAAGCATGAGAACATGTATGAGTAAAAAAAACAAAACCTTTTGTAGGTATGTTTTAACCAATAAAACATTTTTGGGTAATGGGTACAGATTGTGCAAATATGCTTTTATCACTAGAAACTTCAGAATATATCAAATGAAAAATATCATATACACCCCCCCCCCTCAGTCACGTCCCTGGTCAGCAGCCACTAGAAGGTTTGTTTGTACATGGGACTTTTATTATGAAGTGTGTTTGTATTGTGGTTTATGTTCTGTGTTTAAGTTGAGATTGTGTTTAGTGATTGGTTTCTGTCCTTGTCTGTTATGTTTTTAAGTTGCAAGAGTTTTGTATTAGTAACCCTCACAATTACCCTCATTCTACCCATTCCTTGTGTGTCCTCTGATAAGTATGCTTTTGTGTTTTAGGCCCTTGTGCCTCTTTGTTTTGTGTATGTTTGAGTTTGTGTTTGTTAATAAAAACCCATCAAAGGGAACCTTGCATTTGTGCCTCGTCTCACAACCCCGAGCACTCCCTGATGTGACACTGGACAACAGTCAAAATACAGAGAGGAGGACACACACCCCTCCCCGCCTTCCCCTCTTGCACTACAACTGTAGAGCGCTGCATGCACCAAACCCCCAACCCCTGTGTACTGTTCGCCTTTATCGAACAGTATAATCTGCCTGAGAAATTCCTTGAATGCCCTGAAATGTTTGGTAGTACGATGACAATGGTGGTGCACTGAGGCTCTTTTGTCTGCTGTTATTTTCACACACCTGCGATGGAGTTATCATCTTTTCCATGTGCGTGCAAGCTGCAGTGATGGAGAAGCTGCTCAAAGCCGTGATGCATACATTCATCCGCAGAAATATCCAGGAAAACCACACCATTCCCAGAGGGCTCTATGCCTTTCTCAAACACTTCTGAATTAACCTCTTTATCCTCTTAGGTAATGAACTCCATTGGTAATTTTATTAATCACATACATTCACATGATTCAAAATGTAATTTTTGGTTAAATGTCATATAATCTACAAATGAATCAACAAATGAATGTTTAAAGCAAAACCACCTTTGGCATTTTATGGCTATTGTAAAAAAGGGTTAACCCTTAAAAATCTAGGAACATTACAGTAGTTTTGCTATATATTTGCTTAGTGCCATTGTTTATATGTAACTAAATAATGTATGACATAATTAGTTACACGATGAGTTATATTTATATTCAGTTTTGTATTGCACAACAATTTGTATAGACTCTCAAACATAAATGTGGCGCTTGTTTCAATCAGCTAAGAGTGTGAAGTGTACAAAATCTAAGAGGTCATAGGGAAACCATGGGAGGGTGAAAGCTAAAGCAGCAGAGCCATATATGCGGGGAACAGCAGAAAAGCAGCATTCATGATTTAATGATGCAGTAGTGTCCTGATAGTAAGGGATTTTGCATGTATCACCAATTTAGCAACATAAACCTGTTTCACTTCAGTGGGTGAATTAGATTATGAGGAGCAGGTGGCTGAGAGTTTTTTACCTCATGAGACAGATAGAAAGCTGCAATGCCAAGGGGCCAGAAGCAGCACAGCATGGAGAAGACACTCAAACCCAAGTGGTCTCGTGGCGGCATCATGAGGAAGTTGTCCTCACTCTCCGAGTCACTTGAATACTCACTCTGCAAGAAAAAACAGAAGGAAATGCTCGTTAAATCAGACAACATCAACCAAGGTAGCCCTCCGTACCTCCTAGTTTTGAGGCAAAAAAAAAACAGACAGTCGATTCAAACAGTGAGCACCTGGCGAAATGGCTTCTGACCATGTCTGTTATCTTGTATCCCATTTCTGGCTCTGATGGATTGAAACTGAGGTGAAGTCTTTAGCTTTGTAAGCTGAGAAACACAATGCAAAGCTTTCCAGTCCAATTTCAGGGCTCAAATTGTTTGTGCTTTTGTCGCTGTCTTTGTAATCAATGGTGCATTTGTGACTCTAGCATTTCAAGATTAGTTTTCCAAGAACTGTTTATTCTGCCATGCTACAGAGCTATCTGTGTTCTTGCCTGAAGTATATCAAACTCCAATTTGCAATATCACTCCTCCAGAACAACGGCATAATTGGCCATTCAAATGGCAGCAGCTGCCAGACTAATTGAAAAGTATAGTTCTGGATAAAAGGGAATATAATCTATTTTTGAACACAAGTGTAATCTGTTTCCCACCGATTTCCCGCTCAAAGAATCAGAGAATGACTGACACTGGCTGTCCTCAAATCTCTCGTCATAAATCATACGTCACAAGCAATATCAGAAATTTGCAAGTTGTATCAAAGCTCCAGATATTAACGAAAAATTATTAGCATTCAGTAAAATAATGATTCTTAGTGCCAGTCTCCCAGACATGGATTAAGCCTACATGGATTTTTTGCTCACAAAGATTAGAAGTAGTTTCATTTCTGTAACTACATCCTCAAATCTCCCCTCAAACTGCACCCAGCTCTTTATTAATGTGGTGCAGACTTTTTAGGACCCAGCCTGACTTACTGTAGGCAATAAAAATGAACAAAACTTCAGTGCCTATCGATTTCTTGTATTTGTTAAAAGCATTAGCCTCATAGCTCCTCATAGCTTGCTCCACATCTTTGTTTCAACTGAACTCCCAATACATGCAGAAAGAGGAAAGAAGTGGACCATATGGGGTTCCCTAGGGACCAGTTTGAGAATCACTAGTATAGGTAATGTCTGTGAACTCCAGATGGCATTTTCACCTTGCTGTGTATTTGGAAAGGCACAAACAGCTTGCACAATCTGCCTCTCTCACCACTAATTTGCAGCAAGACAGCCTTCTGCATATGTTCACAGACAGTGGTGTAGCTCACCACACTTGCGAGACAATGTTCTCCCGCTCAGCCACTCTCTGTGTTTCTAGCTTATACAATACGCCGCAGTGGTGTCCTGCAATGGTTCTGAGTCTCGTGTGTCATGGCAACATAAATCTTTTTTTAATAGACTCAGTCCCTCTATGTATTATAGAAACTCTGCTGCAACAGTGTAGGTGTTGCAGAGGAAGACGGACCCGAAGCCCAGCATCAGTGTGGGGGGGATTTTACGCACACAAAGACACACACACACACAGCGGAACCGACATCAGTGAAATAGAAAATCAAAGACAAGCAAATCAGATTTACATATTCAAAATCAAATTTAAATTTACTCTTCTTTTACGTTCTGCATGTAAATCCCTTAAGCTTGTTACATTAGATGAATATCTGAGAAGCTTTGTGTTGCATGTACTCGAACAGCAGCGTCACCCAGTCTGCAGCCCAAATGAGGAGATGACAGATAACAGCTAACAGAATATTTAATGAATCTTAGTCATCATTAGAACAATTATGAACAGGGGTCAGTATGAGGCCATGTACGACAACGTGTACGCTCCTAATTGGTTCTCGGCTTGGACGTTGGCTTCTCCTGCAGCGACTTGTGAAAGCAGCATCCGGATATACGCCAACATTTGGTAAATTCTAGAGTGCAACATTAGCCTTGTTGTTCCGAAACTGAAATACAGAAGCAAAATTTGGAAGACAAATATATCTTGGTTGACTGACAGCAGCCATGAAGGTAAATTGTATACATTTGTTTTCTTTTTCTTTGTTTCTTTACCTAAACACAGTGGAAACTAGTTCTTTCAAATGATACCATAAAAAACACCAATTTCCTTAAAGAATATTTTGTGTATAGTTGAGTGGAAAATTAGTTTGCTGAGCTATTCCTTTAGCTCTAGTAATATGTTTGATGATAGCACAGCAAATAAGAACCCTAAATCCAGCAGTGTTTATGTTGACCCTTTCTTTTGATTGATCCATGAGACAAAAACATCCAGGCTATAGATGAAGAGATGAAAATGGGCAAAAAAAGAGAATTCTTTTAAATCATTGTCCAGCAGTGTTTCTTGTATAAGGCATGGTTTCTGGCCTTGTCTTTTTAAAAGCATTCTTTTGATAGATGAAACGCTGGCCTAGCAAATAGCCAGATCATATTCAGAGCGGCGTGTCATGAAGAGGAATGAGAGGGAAGCGGTAAAGCTGCAACAGATTGAAGAGTGTGTCTGCATAATAGGCAAGTCAAGTGCTCCATTAATTGGATTCCAAAATGAACTTCAAAAGTACAGTTTTATTGAAAGGTCAGAACACATCCTAAATAGTTAAGATAATTAGAGGGACACAATGCCCTTTCAGTTTGGGGAGGGATAATAGACTTCCCTCTGTCCCTCTAACAATGCTGCGCCAAGCACCCCAATGCAACTCATTCACAGGCGGCTTCATGAGGGCTGTTAAGCTTAGTACATGAATATAATGAGGAAATATGTTATATAAATCATTCAGGCCACTCGACAAGCTATAGAGCTATAGAGTAGATTACAGAGTGGTGTTTTTACTAGATAGTGTAATGAGATTTCTATTCACTACACTGTAAAAGTAATGTATCTGTCCATGAAAACAGAGTTTTGGAGAAGTATGAATTTTCTACTGTGAGCTGGTCAACATGAGGACACAGTATTCATATGTATTCATAATGCAACTGTATGTGTTTTTTTCACCTGGGTATACCTGAACCCTTTCTACCTGCATATACACTGCTCCTGGCCAAGCAACTTTATGTAAAGTACATACTAATGGTGCAGTGATCATGAATACTGTTTGAAAATGACTAACTAGTTGTTACTAGATATTTTGACAATATTTTTAATGTAACAGACACCACAGAGAATATCACTTATGTGTGTTCTTTTGCTCACCGCATGTATGTGTAGTTCAAGTATTTCCATTTTAAAATCAGCCAAAAATAAAAAAATGAACCGATAAATTGCCAATAGCCAATAGGAGGAAAAAAATAGGGGAAGCCCAGACCACAAACATGGGTTTATATTTGATCTATGAGTTCCTCTGTGCATGAAACCTCCACAGCAGTTTAATTATAAGTACACCTATATACTGTAGGCAGTAAAAGACCTGCCTGAGCTGACAAAAATCTCAAAAAATCGTTACACCACATAACAGTAATACTGTATGTTAGGATGACAATCAAACATTTATGTGACATATGTAACTAGCTCATAATTCATAATGCATGTAGACCTGCCTATGTAGAGATGTACCCGCCTATATAGAGATGGGAAATAATGTCTTTATGTTCACTTGTATTTACCCTAAATTTACATGCAATGCATGATTAGACATAGATACAGTTTTAGGCGTAGATAAAAATTCAGATATGACACATTCATAACTTTAAGCTTTGTTTTGGTTAGAAGTAATATGTATTGGGCTTCAGTTTTGGTCCACTATTGTCAATTCCCTAAGTTAGGACTCACAGTGATCAACTTTTTCTGTGGGAGAAGGCTCGAGTTATTGAGTGTATATTTGCGGTGATTGTCTTCTAAAAGAACATATTTTATGAAGTTTATTTGCAGATAGTATTACATTTTCTTTTAATATTCATGATTCATCACACCATTCCACTTTCCTTCAGTGATGTTTAATATCTCAGTTAGCAGGAATCCCACATTGTGATGCTCCCATCGCCATACTTCACTACGGAAAAGTATACGTCTGCGAGCTGTATACGTCTTAAGATTTTATAAGATCGTACACTCAGCCCGTCTTTCTTCAAACACAATGAATTGAAGTTTTAAAGAGTTCTGATTTTTGATTGTTTGACCAGAGTACACTGTTCTAGTGGAGCTCTGATTTGTTTTAATGCTCAGGTACAATTTTTACATTCCTGTCTGTGCTGCTTTTGCAGAGGAATGTTTTGCAGGGTGCGGAAACAGAGATGGTTGAGGTGAAGTTCACTGCTGATTGTTCTGTATGTAACTGTTGCCATAGCTGTTTTATAATGGAAATCAATTTGAAGTGGGTATCTGAACTGGAAAGATAATACATATCAACAACAAAAGTGTTCTTTATACTTCTTTCCCCTCACTGTATCCATGGCAACCATGTAAACGTTACACAGTTCCCTACACAAAGCCTAGGCCTCCATTGATTATATTCATAAGTAACTGAAAATGATGTAAAAGTCAGTGTCTGGAGCATGACACAGGAATAATAACAATATTTGCCATCATTGGGCATTCAAAGCTAGTCGCATTAGAATAAAGGCTTGCTGAGTACATTCAAGTTTTTTATTTGATTTAAATAAAAACATCACAGACTAGGCACCACAGAACATCTGCACATATTCCTCTTTTCCCAGCATCACTGTCACCTCACAGGGATCTGCAGAACTGAGCGGCCGAATCAGAACAGGTGGCCCAGCCAGGCGGGCAGCAGCAGGAAACTGGCCGTCCAGACTGCCACTCTACTCACAGCCCTTCCAACAACCACCAACCCCCATAACACACACACACTCACAGCCAGTCATGTGGAAGGAACCAGAGAAACGTGCTCTGTAAATGCATCATATGACTGGATGGTGTGAAATGAAAGACAACGTATTACATATCACTTTCATCTAGAACAAACAAGAATGCTGTAGGTTTAAAAAGGTGGAAAACATGTAGAAGTGATAGTGATGCCTGGAAAAGCACATTCTGGTTGTCATTTGAAAATCTGCACAATAATAAATCGCATAATGTATTTTTGAAATGTTCTATACTGGATATAGCTACATCAGCTGTCTGTTTATTTACACCATTTACAAACACCATTTTCCTTTTACACTGTGTGAACATTTCAGTGACTTGGAATAACATCTTGTTACATTAGCATACACTAATCCCTTCATGTTTATGCAACAAAAGCAGCTTTTCCTGCCTTTTCATTCTCTCCTCTGTAGTTATGTGATGTTGCAATAATTTTGTTGTGTAATGAGCATGATCCAATAAAGCCGAATATTTGGGCCAGTTTAACTTTGTGTGCATGCCAAACTAGCAATAGCATGAAGATATTTCACAATTCATTTACATTTAATCAATTGTGTGATCAATGAAAACAATTTTCTTAGTTCTTAGTGATCCAAAATCTGTTCTGAGTCAGTGAAAATGTTTAGTTCGACCTATAATAAAGGCATCATTCTAATTTATGTCCATAATGGATATATATTTGTAAAGTAAAAGTAAAAGGGGGCATCAATCAAATCTCTCAATGTCTGTAAAATGTGCAACAATGTTAGTTAGAAACCTTTTTGCTCTTATGTAAATTTTTTTTTAAGGTTTTCTATTTTTTTTTAGGATTTTTTACAGCATTGCTGTTAGAGGAATAGATCTGTTTTCACACTCTATTTTCTCCTTACTCCAGATGTTGTACACAGCCAAGACACGTTGTACACAGCCAAGACACTTTAGTTTCATGCTACAAGGCTAATGGGAACAGATACTAGAAGTCAATATTAACCCGAATCTTTTCTTTAAAGACATCTCTAAACGTCTGTCTCCCTGCTGAACATATATCCAACTCTGTATGTAGATTCGTCACTATATGATTTAATGTGATCTGTGAAGCTGTACAAAAATTTACATCACTGAGTTGAGTTAAAGCATCATCAGACAACTGGGTCTGCTTTCACGAACCACCTCAGCGGAAGGATCACTGATCTAGAATCACTTATTTCTGTTACATAGAGCATCATAAACACAAAGGAACCTGACTCAAAATCAGTCCTCACGAGCTGAAGTGCTAAACTAACAAAGCAAAAGTTGGTCTCGAAACCAAATGTCTGATCGAGTACAGCAAGGCGGAACATTGAGCAATTAGATTTACGAAAACATTACTTTGAATGAGTTAATCTTACCTCTAGCTCTTGAAACTCATCGTCGTCGTCCATGTCGTAGGAGAGTGTTTGAATTTTGGCATCATCCATAGACAAGTCCAGGAACTTGCTGTCTGTAAATACGATTCCGTCTTTCATGATGGTGGCAGTGGCCGGGGCCTGAGCCATGTCTTCGATGAAGGTGGTTTCACAGCAGTCCCCTCCCTCTCCCCATGCCCTCAGCACACCCTCTGGGTACAGAATGAGATTGGGCCTGTAGAAGGGATCCACAGCCTGGGGCAGGGCGCTGGGGTTGAGAAGCTGCGGATGCCGCCCACCGACCCTCGCCCCATTTCTGTCCTGGACCGCCTGCTGCGAGGGCGATAGGTTAACCACCATGTGGCCCTGATACTGCGGGGCAGAGTATACTGACATCAGACCTTCCTTGGTCTCCACCATCACCCCGCGGGTGTTGATCAGGCCATTGCGTTTACAGCTCTCAGGTCCCACATCCCCACCGTCTGCTGATGAAGATGGCTTCCGCTGAGCAGGGGGGTCCTTCTCTTCCTCCGTTCGGAGCCCTGTTTCCATGTTGGCCTAGAGAGTGCAGACACTGAGGAAGGTCTCTGCCCCGTCGCTGGTTTCCCTCATGAGTGATAGTGAGGAGGCATTAGGTGGAAGCATCGCTCTGATCGCTCCTACAAGAAATGTTAGCAAGGTTAGCTAATGTCCCAGCAAGTGTTACAAATGATAAACATCTTTTCAACAGATAGCTTATCTCAGTATCTTTTCAGCCGGTATGAGTGGGCTCCCACTCTTTTATTCCAAAACACATGGCAAAATGTAAAGGATTTTTTCTTTCAACAAAATAAGACAGCTCGCAGTTTTTCATAAACTCATAACACATCTCTTCCTATTTCAAAGACAAATAGGGTTCTAGTTTATGTTTTAGGGTTCCGTAAACAGAATGTTTACATTTGTTAACGTTTTACAATTCATCTGCCAACGGGTGAGGCAGCGCGTGAACAGTCAGTTCTCAAAGTTGATGTGTTGGAAGTAGGAACAATGATCAAGTGTAAGGACTTGAGTGACTTTGAAGGGCCAAATTATAATGGGCAGACTCCAAAATGGCAGATTGGTGGACTGTTCCTGGAATGCATGATAAACAACTAAAAGTGTGGAGTTGTGTGATTGTAGACCGGTCAGAGTGCCCATGCTGACCCGCGTCTTCTGCCTAAATTTTGCACATGAGCATCAGAACTTGACTATGAAGCAATAGAGGAAGGTGGCCTAATTTAGTGTATAATGTCTTCTTTTATATAATGTGGAACGTTGGCGTTGACATACCCCAGGATGTGGAGTCTCAATGGGTCAGGTCTGTGTTGGTGGCACGAAGGACCTACACAACATTGATCAAGTGGTTGTAATGTTATCGCTGATTGGTGTATGCTATATGTTTGCCTTTCTTATGAAGTGAAAGTGATTCTGTCATACACCACAGCACACAGTGTGAACAGCATGAAATTCAACCTCCGCATTTAACCCATTCCCCAAGTGAAACAGCAGGCAGGCAGGAGCACGGCTCCCAGGGAGCAGTGTGTGGGGACGGTACCTTGCTCAGGGTACCTCAGAGGTGCTTAGCAGTCTTGGGAATCGAACCCACAACTTCCTAGAACGCCCTAACCACTGGGCTACCAGCCGCCCCTTTGGTAATACCAATTACTAAACATTAACTGCTAGAAGGATTCTTCCATTATTCTTAAAAAAAATGTTATACCCAGGAGCCTTGTCTCAATACAAAAATAACACAACCAGCAGAGGTGCAAAATCTTCCACTTCAAGGCTGCTATTCTGAGAAAGCCAGATCTTTATCAAAGGAATCAGGAGTCATTTGTATGACACGCTCAAAACAAAGATTTTTGATTTTCAAATTTACAGCCACTGATGAGTAATGTGTAGTGTGTAAAAACTATGTTTCTGATACTCTTACTAACTAGGCTGACACTGATTAAGGATGTATGATTTATAGATGATCGAGTGCCGCTTAAGTGACTGATGATTAATGAACGAGAGAATGCTGTATAAATGTATCAGTGTGTTGATGGTTTACAGCTGCGTGTCTAACATACGGTTACTGTATTTCTGTAAGGCACATCAGGACATAATTGTTGTAATTCAATGTAGGGTTAACAGATCCACTTGGTGATCCACTTCCCAACATTTTTTATATGAATACCAAAACACTGATACCTTCATAAACTTATTCACTGGCTATAATAACATATTAAATGTTTGCAATTCTTTTTTTTGTGACGGAATAGTTCCATTAAAAGCTTTGCTATACATACGATCAAAATGCCTGACACCTCTTCCATTTCCTTTTAAGGACATCGAACAGACCTATGGATTATTTTCCAGCTATGTAAAGCCTGACTATGCAGCCTACACTGTCATGCATCCCTGAGCCATTGATTCCTGCCTCTGCGCCACTGAATCATCTAAAACCACATGGCCATGTTCCCAGGAATTTACACACACTTTTCTGCTAAGTTCAGCAAGAAAGCACTCCTATCCAAGATGAGAGATATTCCAGTTCTGAAGGTCCTAAAGGAAGAAGTATATAAGCCTTATTGTAGCATATTGTACTGTAATAATGTAACATCAAACCCTAATCCTTAGTCCTAAAGTCTTACATAGGAGCTGTTTTCTTGCGCTCAATTGCTGTTACAACGTAACTGTCTGCAAATAGTTTCCCTTCTCACTTCTTAGACACCTGAATACCAGCAATGAATACCATGGGCCCATAATAATAATAATAATAATAATAATAATAATAATAATAATAATAATAATAATAATAATAATAGACCGGATAAACATTTTAAAACATGGGTCTTGTCCAGAAAAATGTCAAATGCCCTCAGCTGTGAACCTTTCTTTTTAAGTCTACTGCAAAAAGAACTGAAAGCAGATTTTGCTCTTTGTGCACTGTCCTGTGACCAATTAGATGCTTCAATACTGGAAAGGCTAAAAAGTTGGAAGGCTGGATTTCAACATTATTTGCCAAAGAACGGCTAAAAATACACTACCGGTCAAAAGTTTTAGAACACCCCAATGTTTCAAGCTTTATTTAATTGAATTTCAAACAGTTCAGG